>LLEY01000051.1:0-399155 GCA_001414485.1 Calycina herbarum
CCCCCCCCCCCCCCCCAAAAAAAACAAGAAAGCAACGAAAAGATGCAGCGCTACAAATGCCTCAAAGCCCCCACCCCCCACACACAAATCAACAACACAGCAAGAACCCCCATACCTCAAGAACAAATACCCAACCTAGAGGCCATCGCACTCTAACAATTCCCAGCAGTAACACCCAAAACAGCGCCCCAAGGTAAAGTTATTTTATTATATATAATTAGAATTAATGAAAGCTTTAGCTAAAGCGCTAGAGTTAAGTATAAAGTAGGCAGTGGAGGGTTTTGTATTATTAGTACTAACTAATTTACAAGGAACCTCCATTACACTCTCTTTCTGCCTTTCCTCCAGCGACGACAACATCAAAGCTTTCTTCCGATTTCTGCGTCTCTGGGGTGACTATCGACAGAGACTAGGCTTTTCCCTCAACCTTGTCCGTATTCTTTCCCTTCTCACGCTCTTCGTTCCGGCGGCGGGCTTCCTTGAATTTGGCACAACCTGGAAGACTATGTGTCTTATCATCGCAGTAGTAACAGAGATTATGCTCCATATGGAACTTCTTACGAGCAGCCTTCAACTCAGGAGTCTTGGCCCAGGTCTTGTCTTCGACATCCTTCCAAGTCCAGACGTATTTTCCTCCAACTTTCAAGGCATCGAGGTCCATTACATCAGGGTCGGGGAGTGAAGCGGTCGAAGCTGGGGTAATTGGAGTAGCAGTGAAAGAGCTAGAGTTGTTCTTGAGGTACTGAGCACCGTAAACAGCTCGGTTAATATTGTCTTTTTCTCGGATTAGGTCAGCCAAGGCATTAAGTTCGATGGCCGAGGTGTAGCGAGGGTCTAAGAGGATACGGTCTCGAATAGAGGGGTGGATAGCAAGGACGAGTCTCTGGGTGCAATCAAATCCAGTAGATTTGGCAGCAGTAGCTAATGATAAGTAGGAGGAGAGGAATTCGGAGGCTGGTCGATAGCCTTGTTTCTCCTTTTGGAGTTTGGCAAAAGCTTCCTCACGGCTAAACTTATTACCAAACGTATTGCGAAGGATGTCTAACATGCTTTCTACTGAATCTATCGTAGTGAATTCGCCGGCGTCGTTAAGGTGGGGGTCGATATGCTTACGTGCCTCTCCCTCTAGAGTTGACAAGACATAAGTCATTTGCTCTAACTCAGTAGGAAACCAGTCAGAGTTGGCACGAAGCTTAACTTTAAGATCAATAATATATGATCGTAGCTCAGTAGCGGATCGGCGGACGCCGCCAAACTTGGCTGGGTCAGCGTGGGGGGCGGATCGGATAAGTGGAGCAGGGGGGTTTTGGTGAATCCGAAGTTGCTCGATTTGGTTTTGTAACTCCTCGATTTGAAGGTTACTTGCAGCTTGGAGGTGCTGGAGGCGTTGGATCTCATCATTGAGAGTCGTAATGCGGTTGTTGAACTCAGCGGCTTGTCGGTTATGCTCGTTGGCGTTTCATAGGGCATCTGCTTCAATAGATTGTTGAGCTTGCTCAGCGATATGCTGTGCTTGCTTCGCAGTGTCTTTATCGATAGCAGTCTGGTTATAGAGCGAGAGTAGGTCTCGTAAGCCTTGCTGGAAGGTGTCGTCGTTTTCAGTAATGAAAGTTCCAAGCGTACCATTATTAATAGCAGCTTGGGGTTCTTGGACAGTGAATTCGGGCATGATAAACTCGGGGCAAGGGCAATAGGCAATAGCGGGGGCAAAGGTATTTCAAGGGCGATGGGTACAGCGACGATGTGTACGCTGTACAAGTGAAAAGACGGCGAACAATATGTTATGGTGGGGATCAAAGAATAGATTGTTCGTAAGGAGAGAAGAGAGAGGCTCTTCGTACTCCTTGGCTATTTATGTATCTATGGAAGGATACATCCGCAATCTCGCTTAGCGAGCCTATTCACTAAATCAAAAACTCTTACAGGCATGGCCAGGGGTATTCGTGATCTTATCGCCTTTGTCGGTGATTCCCCAAATGGTGACGGCTTTCTTGTCGAGTTGTCCTTTGATGGGATTTGCATCTGTCCCGGAGGTCCAGTCGGATGGATTTGTCTTTGGGACCGGGATTGGAGGGGATGCATTCATCGTCTTGTTTCTTTCCGAGTACCGCGTTGTTGTAGTCTTTGTAGCAGAAGAGTCTGTCGCTGCTTCCACTGGCGGAGGGGTCTTTGGCGTTGTTCATGTATTTGTTGCACTTGACGAGGAAGATGGCTTCGTCGGCTCGAACAGCCTCTTGTCGTGCCTCGAGTTCTGGGATTACTGCTGCGAGTGCCAGAGGGGAAAGAGCAAGGAAAAGGGTTGCGAGGTCGGTGAGATGCATTGCTGCTGAGTTGTAAAATGAAAATAACGATTGTTGGGGGGTGATTATAGACTTGAATGTCCGAAATAAGGAGAAGAAGGAGATGGAACAAGAAGAAACTGTTGCCGCTGCCAACACCAAGAAGAGGTACATGCCATATATATATCATTGTCAAGAGAATCTAGAACACTTTCAAGAACTCTCAAGACTAGGAGGACCAGCAGTGGGAAATCTCCCTGGCCTCGGCATGAGGCGACACAAGATTTGAGACGTTGCAATACGAAGAGCATCGCTGCAGGATTGCAGTAGTTGAAAAATCTCATCGGCGACCTCAACAATGTCGAAGCAAGATACAACGGATTTGCCGTTAATTCGAGACTTGGCATATGAGCTTGATGAAGTTTCAGGAACAAAGGACTTTCCATTTAAAGATGGATATGCGGGGAGGAGCAGGCAGCTATACAGCTGTATTCCATTAGACGAAAAGTAATTATGCTTACATTTTCAGCACGCGAAGAGAAGCCTTAGCAACGGTATTGTTCGATCGTTGTATTGCTGGCAATTACCCAACATCGATGGAAGTACACCGCCGGCTTCGAGAAGCATATCGAATCATTGTCAAAATACAAAGTAAATCTCTTGGCGAATAAGATTCAGCCAGCGTAAAGTGCCACGTCTCAGGCTGTGCGCCTCAAAAAGCGACAAGCGAACAGCAGTTTCAACACCCCTTGTCAGAAATATGAAGTTTGTTCGCATGAGAGGGCATGGGGTAAAGCCCGCTTACAGCACAGGTCGCCGAACGCACGTGTATATGGATAGAGCCGTAGTCTTCAGATGACTCGGAACACCTTTTGGAAAAGAGGCAATCGAATCCTAGCGATTCATGAATATACTCTCCTGATGTGTTGCAACCAAGAACGAGTAGCGCCTGCAAGAAGCACAAAGAAATAAAGAGCAGAAGCGTACCACGTCTTGTTTCAAACAAAATTTAATTCTTTCAATTTTGGTACTCGTATTCAAACTTTTGTAGTAATCTTCCAACCAGCCTTTTTAACTCTCGAGGCGAATATGAATATCGCACCTATCGCATTACAAGATCCACAAAAGGCCGCTGGGCCAATCCATCCTTTCTTCACCAACAACCCAGCAACAGGATTTCCAATCAAAGCACCAAAAGCTCCAAATACATAACTCATCCCCATATGAGTTCCAACGAGACTCATATCTGGCGATAGAGTTGCCAATGCCGGTCCTGTGACAGAAACAAAAGTGCCACTGAAAAAACCGTAGAATATACAAAATAGAATGAGCGCAGGCAAGCTTTGGATGGAAGTCCAGGAAAAGGATATAATCGAGCAAAAGAGAACAAATGGAGCGATGATATTTATGGGGCCCGTTTTGTCTGCGAAGAAATTTGGTATGAGACGACCGAAGAATGATGCTGCGTTCAGGATTGAGAGGACGTAGAAGGCGAGATCTTCGCTTGCGATTCCTTGTGAGGAGGCGTAGGTCGAGATGTAGTAGAAAGGGATATACATTCCCATGAATCCAAAGAATTCTCCAATCGAGAATAGAGTCCAAGGGACATTTTTAAATACTTTCATATCGATCAAGGGCCTTCGTGTGGAGGGAAAGACTTTTGCACGCATTACTAACACAGGAACCATCAAGGTAGCAAACATGATGAATGCCATGACTCGAGTCGTCCAGGCGAAACCTATGCGGGGTTGAAGTTGGTGGAATACAATAGGGTATATTACACCACCTGTAAACAATGTTAGGGCGTGGTGCTTTTGAGGGTAGAATGTTACCTACCAACAGAACTACCCGTGGCAGCTATCCCAGTCGCAAAAGCAACTCGATTATTGAAGTATTGTGGCATGACAGCTACACTCGGCAGCATGAGACAACCTGCTCCAGCTCCAACCAGAAACCCCTGCGCCAGAATGAACTGATAGTACTCTTTGCAAAGACTTGTCATGAACATTCCCAGAACGCAGCAGAATGATCCCACCCAAACTAAGCCTCGCATGTACCCAGCATCGTATATAGGGCCCGTCACAATTCCACCGACGAAAAGAAGCAGAAAGTTTTGTATAGATCCGATCCAGGATATTCGAGAAGAGGTTTCGGCTTGCAGAATGCCGGTCTCGTAATAGGTTTGGAATGCGCCGAACGTATTTGCTATGCCCCTGCAGAATATATTAGTACCACTTTAGAGGTGCAAAGACTATAGGCAACTTACCAAGAATTAAACATTAAGAAAAAGGCACCTAAAACCTGCAGACAAGCAGTAATCGTCTCCTCGCGGGTCCTGGGGGTAAAAGTGGCGGTCGTTGCATCATTTATATCCCCAGCAATTTGTCCCTTCTCCAAGAAATCGGTGTCGTCCTCAGAGCCTCCATTTTGGGCAACGGGTTGCCCCATATCAATAGAGGATTGGCTTGGAGAAGGCATTCCAAAAAGTAGGGTGTATACTTTTTGGTTGCTGTTCTGCTGGGAGGCGGCCAGAGATATTCACCTAGAAAGAGCGGGTCTTCTTCCTAGTACTGACGCGACGGTATGTCACCGGCAGTCAATTTCGTGTTCGGTCTTTGTGGGTCAAATCGTTCTTGCGCGCAAAAGCTCCGAGACAGAGCGCCATCAATATAGGACTTGTCGCCATTATTGAAGAGTGGGAGGCAAAGCGATGTTTATAAGCCATAAGATAAATGCTTCTGCAAACGGGAACAGGAGTGCGGCTCATACCCCCCTACGAGATTTGCAAGACCAATCATGGTAATTTGGTAATATAATATATGCAGAGCGGAAGTAGACAGGCGCGTTTTCGTAAAGGGTATCCGGCGTGAGTCAAATGGACTCGTGGAGTCGATCGAAGGGCGTTTTCGCAAGAACGCTTCCGGGATATCGGTCACATGACCTCGAGATTTTTGACAAATTGGATTGGGAACGAAAAGAGAAAAGACAACATCAGTGATGAAATATGTAGGACCTGTTGATTAAGACACGTGAAATGAAGATCAGGGGACGGAAGAGGTCTCGCTTGTTTATGAAAGAGGAAAGGGGGGGGTGAGCGAATGAAAAGTCGACCTTGCCTCGGGCTTTGGATGCAATGAGAGGCCAATTCACTCGAAATGGCCTCTATGAATAACTTCATTTCTCGAATCACAATGCCAACTTATGATTCACTAGCTTATGCCTCAAGTTGCGCAGCCACAATTCTCATAACAAAATGGTGAATGGAAATCCTGGAACCCACCTATTCCTTGCCACCCACCACGTCACTGCCAGACATGCCACTACAACAACAAAAACACACATAAATCACCAGAACAACAGCCTCGCCAAAATTCCTACAAAATCCCTATCCTCATCCTCAACACTACGCAAAAAACAAAACCAAAACTATGTCAGGCCACCAAAAAAAACTCACCATGAAAGACCTCACCACATCCTCGCGCCAAGTTTTCCGTGACCTCCGTGACCTCCAAAAAACAGGTCTCACCCTGCCCGACATCATTTACAACTACCGCATCGAAGACGGTCGACTCGTCAGAAAGCGATATCGTGAGGGCAGCCAATCGGGCAGCGATAGAGAGGATTCCGAGGATGAGAGAGAATTAAATGCTAGTAAGGCGAAGGCCAAGGCTGATGCTGATGCTGATGCCGCTGCTGCTGCGAAGGATACGGATGTCAAGGTGTGGAGGAGGATCTCGAAGAGAGTTGATCCTGGGAAGAGGAGAGATGGGAGGGGGAGTGAGAGAATGCAGGGTGAGGGAAGGGAGGGAAGGGAGCTTGATGATATGGTTGGAGTGGGACAGGTTGGACAGCAGAGTGAGGGGGTGGTTACTGGTGTCAAGAGGAAACCCGTTGGTATTGCCAAGACTGAAGAGGAATGATGGGTGTGACGAGGCTGATGAACGAGGGCTAATGACTGAGAAGCTGTGTTCTGGTGGGCGTTTGATACCAATTTGAATCTTACATTAATCCAATCCAAGTGGTTATTCCAGGACTTGCCCGATCAACCGGTCACTGCGTCAGTAAGTGTTCTGTATCCCAATTTGCATCCTGTTTTTTAGTGCATTGAATGAGCAGCGTTGAGTATAGTATTTGCGTATTGCTCTACTCTACTCTACTTCACTCTACTTTACGCTACTCATCATTGAGTTGCTCAAGAGTAACTTACTACAAATACTTAGATACGGACTGAGTATCGGACTACGGCCCGATCACTCCGGAGTACGATCGGAGTACTGAAAAATATACCCCCTTTTCTATACTCGTACTCGAAGGACCAAAATCCAGTACACTACTTTCGAGTCACTCAGAGTAATTGATTACTTGAGTCGTTGGGTAGTTGAATAGTTCGTGAATACACTGCTCTTGGGTCTCCTGATTGTCCTTTGTTCCTCTCGTTCGCTTGTTTAATTGTTTACCTATATTTCCTTTGTACATAATAAATTGTTCCTTGGCACTATTATCGTCTTTGCAAGGATTTCCATGTGTGTACTAGCGCGAAATTTTTAGATATTATATGGCTGAAGAGTAATTTGTTTTGTTCTCCCCCCATTAGCTTGTTCGGGAGGATGTCTATTAGGGGAGGGGTCCAATTGATGATTTCGATTCCGACGTCGTTACTTTGCTGTTGGAGAGACTCGGCGTTATTATTGACTTCTTCGATAATTTTTTCTTGTTCTCTTGTTGCGCCCAACACTCAACGACTGCATCAACCTGTTCCGTTGAGCGTTGTTGGTATAATTGAGATAGGAACTTGCCGGTCATCTACTGCCGATTCATTTTCTAACTGTTTTCTCGTTTTTCTCCATGTTTATTTTTATGTTTTCTAATTAAACAGGCCGCATTTCTGGGACTCCGAGGAGCATAAAAAGATCTACTTTCACTTTTTCGAGATTCTTTTTTTATTCGTCACAACTATCAATATGTCAACCCCAAAGCGGAACCCGAGCTGGTACAGAGCGGCTTGGCACCGTGGCTTCGTTGTCGTCAAAAACGAGACGAACCCACCTCCAGCCGCCGACAGTAAGACCTACCCCGTCATCGACGACCCAAACATTCCTATTACATCCGATCTTCTGCAGGAAGCACAGTATAAGCTAGGCGACGCCGGTTTGAGCCGCATGGCACTAGTCAATAGCAAGCCACGAGACGTTGTCCGCGCAGCTCGGACATACGAAAGATTTCTCGCCGCCCAGCGTATCTCATATTCCTTGGGTCAATTAAATACCGAGGATCCAGAGGCTGAGAAGGAATATGAGGAGGCGACTGCGGCTTGGAAATGGATTTCTTTCAAGCTGACAAATCCCGATGAGGCTGCTGATACGGTGGTGGAGCATGAGTTCAACGATGAGTGGGAGAATCTGGGTGAGATTTCTAGGAGTTTGCCTTCTACTCTTGTGGGTCCTTCTACTCCGACCCAGACGACTGCTTCTACATCTGTTACTAGCACTGCGAGGTCTGTGGGACGATATGCGGCGGACTTTGGGAGTATTGTTAGTCGCGTGATTAGGAGACAGAGGGAGCGTAATAGAGTCATGGGAAGATGATGAGTAAATTGCTAACTTTCCTTGTATTTTATTCTTTGTTTTGCTCTTGATTTTAATTTTTACTCGCTGTTGTTCTTGAAATTGCCATAACCCACAACCAAACCCCAACCAATAAACACAGTTCCCTACTATATATCATATCTAGTCCTCCCTAAACAACGTGATTGCCTTGAACCAATTTTTCAATAAGTCTGAGCCCTCTCATTTGAAAGAACAGCAAAGGCTCAATTTTCATAAATCCTTTTGACTCCAATCCCCCGTGAGATTTCTCGTCTTCCAGTATTAAAATCCTGCACTTTTTTCTCCGAGTTTGTATCATCCTCGTATCCACCTCCCAATCAATCGTGTTGCATTCTTTACGGAGCATGGAGCTTAGATCATTCTTGATATGGAGTGCGTACCGAAAACGTAACCAACGGCATTTCCCGGCACACACACTTGATTACTTACGACCTCACGTATGCTTTAAAATACTATTCCTTCGTGATTAACTAGTATGTCTTCTGTGTAACCAAAATGTAAGTTTTCCCGACTGGTGGCTGTGAAGAAATTAATTATGTGTCAGGGTTGGTGGGATGTCGGAGTTGGTGAGACCCGCCTTGCGTACCCAAAAACAGAGTTAACTCAAAACTAAATTAAATCTCTGTTTGGCTCAATTAGTATTCTACTTCTATCTAATTTTCCTCATCTCAAGATACATGGAAACTATAAAGCCGACAAGTAGGTGCGTGTTCGCTATATACTTAACAATCACCTTGTTTTAGCGGCTTCCGTCCAAAAATGAATCTAGCTCTGCGAGTTAGCAAAGAGTAATCATACAGAGTAGGTATTGACATGTCTATCATTAAATTAAAATCGTAAACATAAGATCATCTCGGGAAATGAATACTGTCGTGGCAGTTATACCTCTTTTGTTGCATGGGCTGCTGACAACCGGTGACCAAGGTAGCAAAGTGAGGGTAACACGAAGGCACTAAATATAGTATGCTCGTCAAGGGGTTGATATTTGGGGGCACCGTGGCTTTTAAATTTGCCTAGGAAGTCCTTGTCTGGCCCAATCATCTCGCGTAATTGCAGACCGAGTTTGGGTGTACAGTTTCAAGTGATTCTATCTGCCTTGGAGGATATCTTATGGCGGATTTTTTCCTAGACCGAGCGACATATTTTAGTTCATAGGCTTCCCACTTGGCTTCCTCGTCTTTTTCTTTTTCTATGTTACCAAATACTAACATAGAATTCCAATCAGATCGGCTAAAAAAGATAAACACAACGTGCTTCTACCATGAGCAATCCGACCACTTGTTGGTTCCCCGACGGCTTGACAACTGCGAGATCCCCTAACGCTGCTTCATTTGTACCTTGCGATCCTTCCGCTTCTCAGAGTGCGTGCTGTTCGGCGGGTGAGACGTGTCTTGGAAATTCTCTCTGTCTCAGTGATCTTGGTGCAGTTTATCGAGGAGGCTGCACCGATCGAACCTTCAAGGACAAGGCATGTCCAATTTACTGTATAGATAAGACTGGAAAAAACGCGGGTATGTTTCAATACATGAGGAAGAAGAATACAGGAAAAAGCTAATGCAAATGCATCTAAAGGTCCGCAAGCAGCTGTTAGTTTGATTAAACCATGCTCTGCGGGTGTTGGCAGTATAGCATGGGTTTGCACGTTTGATGCGGATTGTTCTGATACGACTTCGATTTTCCCCATGAATACTGGTCCACCAGCTTTTATTAAGATCACTGGGAATGGCACAACTGCGTCGATAGACCCACCTTCCTCAGCATCCTCTTCTACCAAGACCACATCATCGCCGATCTCAACACTGTCTTCAACAACGATCTCTTCACTGTCTTCAACAACAATCTCTCCACTCACCACACCGACAATTTCCCCGGTAGCTACACATGAATCGCCAACTTGTTCCTCAAGGAATGCCGGCACAGTCGGAGCAGCAATAGGTGTACCTCTTGGTGTGCTGTTATTCCTCATGTCACTACTTTTTCTTTGGGAGCGGAGGAAGAGGAAATCCCAGTATATGCAAACCGACACGTGGAGGAGCACAGCGGAGAAACAGACGATGAGTTTAAAGACCTTTCGGGGTTCTCAACAAAATCAGTTAGCTGAAGTCCCGGGTGGATACTCGGGAAATGAGTTAGAAATCAGGAGCTAAACCGTACTGCACAGAGCAGGAATGAGTTGGCTTGAAGTTGTATCATGGAACTACTGTTTTGAATACACGGTGATTGTGGCCTAAGTTAGAAAAGTCGTAAATGTAAGTAATATTTAGATTTCATGGACCGGATCATAATAAACATGATTCCTGAGTACATGTCTTAAAATTTGCTTCAAACATACGTCTTTAACTTATGTTGATTTCTATCTCACTCTCTAACTGATTTCCCCAGCTTCCTAACTTTCTTCTGCTCCACTAAAAAATCTCAAAGAGAACAAATACATTCATGATTTCAAGAACCCACAATAACGACATACCCGGATGGCAGAAACCAAGAATACGAGATTATATACCTCATTGACCAATTCTACTTATTGTTCCCCCACTTCACCTCATTATCGTAAGACTTTTGAGGAATTTGCCGGCCATCAATCCAACGACGTCCTTTCGCTGCTGGACGCATCTGATTTTTTGCAACATCGAAACATGCAACTTGTACTGTATTAGAGCACAAAGGCCATGTGTGTTTCTTATCCATATCGCAGAATATCCCTTCACTCTCTGAAACAAAATCTGGACCCTTCGAAGTGCCACTTTCACAAAGTTCTTTTGCGCTATGCTCTTCCAGAGGACTTTTGATCAAAGTACCAGCCATAAAGGGTACTGGTTCCGAGGTTGTGTTGTTCTCTCTCTTTTCTTTAGCGGAAACCAGAGCTCCATTTTTCTTCTCCTCTGAAACTCGAGAAGAGTCTCTTCTGATTGCCCGACGTTGGTTCCTGCTGATATCGATACCCGGATTGTTAGTAACCAATGCAAGATCAACATCGGTGTTGTTGTCGTTATACTTCAGAGGTGGATTGAAAATTGGAATCCAGGTGTTGGTATTCATCTGCTCGTACATCTTAAATCTGGGAGCGTTACTGCACATTGTCTCTTTGCGGTCGCTGTATTGTTTAGCGCGGCCGTCTTTCTTGATGTCGGTGGAAGAACTGAAATCGATGATGTGGATCCCAAAGCCTTGGTGCTGAATTCCATTGGTACCCGTCCCGTCTGCTTTATCCGCATCAATCCAAAAGCAACTTGAGGTTGTACGGTTCAAGTTGACTGGGCTCTCGCTAGTATTGGAGTCTGTGTTCATCACGTTGGTATCGGAATAGTACCACGTGGCTCCACAAGCTCTGCCAACATCACCGAGGAATCCGAAGGTTCCCCCGGTCGCCTGAATTACTGACACGTAATTGATGCAAATTGCATCGTTTCCCGAAGCAGCAATACCTACTACTATATATTAGCGCATGTTATTTTGGATATACGGGAGCTTGGAGGAACCGGGAAGGATGCGTTTCTTCTCGTCAACTAAAATTATGGGGTTACGAGGGGGAACATAAAAGGGGTACTTACAATATGTAGCCGCGAGACCATTTCTACCCTTATTGTGGGTGATTGTCACCTCATCGTAACCACCGCTTGGTATTGCTGGATGATCTTCCTTCCCTCCTTTATTTCTACCAATGTAACGGCCGGATTCGTCATAGAGCATAATGTCAGGGAAATCTCCCCCTGCGCTGATTTTCTTTTGCTCGTCGGCAAGGCCATGCATTCCGGCTCAGATCTTCACCACAGTTGTGGTTGCTGACGATGACTTTTTCTCGGGTAGGAGGCCGGGAATCATCATTCCTACGCCGGCTAAGCCCAGTGCTGAAAGAGACGATTAGCTTACATCCAAGCTCATTTTCTTTCTTGCTGTGGTATGGTGTGCTACTTACCGACTTCAAACCCAATTAGTGCTATTTGGGCCATGATGGAACTTGGTAAATATTGACTGAAATAAACAAAAAACAAATTGCACAGATCGCGATCTGATTCTTAGGAAGTAAAAGAAGAATGAAGTGGGGGTTGCGTGAATTGGTGAAGTTCTTGATTGAGTTGAGGTGATCTCAAATTCGTTGGCGGAATCCCCCCGTCTCTTAAATAGATATCATATGGAATTGCAGACTTATTCAAGAACTGTTGCTTTTTTTCTTCGCATGACCCCTCTGATCCTTCAGGTTGAATGTCCGCCTTGGACAAATGGAGTATTCGCAGCTATTTTGCGTAAATCTCACGACATAATGCAACCAACATCACATCATAACCTCCTCAGAATCTCGGTTTGTAGGGAGTTGAGAAGTTCAGTAGATGTGTCTTTTGTAATTCGCTTGGTAGCTGATCGCCCCTTTGGATTAAGCGAGTACTCCATGACCTTCCACGCAAAAGGCTGTTAGTTCATGCCATTAATTAAAACAGGTTGCGAACCCATGCAAATAAGCGTCATGTGTAATCTCTTTTTTAAGTGCCAACATAATTTGACGTATATACTTGTGTGTTTGAGCAGTTGGCGACCCATCCTAGCCATTCACTTTGATCGGCAACGCCCACAAGACCCGTGAGTCGATTTGATCGAGCAACCATCACAGCTTCAGGATCCATCATTGAGCTGTACGTAACTCAATTTAAATGGGCAATGAGGTCATACAACCTCCATCTCAACGTGACCGAGTTATGTTGTTGTTTCCTATCGCCGTATTGCGGCGTCAACCAACAGAAGGATTCTTCAGTTGGGCTTACGCCCTTTGTACCCAGCTATTGCAAGAAGGTATGCCCCATATGCGGCGTAACTGAAAGTCTAACATGAGGATCTACAATGTTGCACAAAGGTGCACAGCCGCCATCACTTGATAAACTTGCATTAAGAAATTTCCTCGACGACCATAGATATCCTTAATCACACCAACAGATGGATTGTTGTTTCTTGAAACTTGTTGGATAGTGACGTCTTATTCTGTTATCATTAATTAATGTGAGGGTTGGGGGCACGGGAGGTTTACAAATATTTGTTTCTACTGGATGCTGTTTGGGTGGGTAGCCTCAAGGCTAACATAGAGCATGTCATCCCCACTGACGATGAAATCGAAGGATAGAGGTCTAGGGGAATACTCGAACGGGTCAAATTGGTTGCTTGATTCACCAGGATAAGAAATAATTCTTGAAGATGGAAGAAAAAAGCCTTGCGCAGATGAGTTCTCTTGTTGGTATGACGAGTTGCTCACGCTGCGTCTGCAACCGACATGATAACTTGCAATCAGAAACCAACCTTGTGAAAACCGGCTAGAGCACTGGTTTCATGCCCCAAAGAAACAGATAGGAAGAAAAAGGAATATAAAATAAGCTCAATATCCCTCCAATTGCTACATCGTCGACTCTCTTCAGTCCTTTTCTTACTTTGCAAATATCATCCGCGATCGACTTCAACAAACTACTCCACTTTGAGCTTGCTGTTTTGAAACTCAGAACGCTTTTTGGCGTGGCAGGAATCGCTTTCGTCCTCTTGCCACTTGCTGGATCTTTTACACTCCGCAGAGCAGAAGACTATGGTATGTCTTTCATAAATTGAAGAAGTACAGTTTTGACTAAGAACCGCACATAGCTGTTACCAAAACCAGTGCCGATTTTACCAAGAAAGACTCAACTATCAAGGATGTTGTGGCTTTCGTATCTAGGAACCTTCCGCGCGGAAGTGGAGTGAAACCCAAACCTCACCCAAAGCCAGATGTTCCAGGGTCAGAGCCAGGAAAACCAGCTGAAAATCCAGCAGCTAGTCGAAAGAATTGTCGTCGAGGAAAAAACTTTGCTAGGGCTTTTGATGAGGACTGTGAAGAGACGGATTCCAGCTTGAGTGAAGACCCTGGTTGGAAGCCCGAGGACAGTTATAAATCGGGAGCAAAAGCAATGGGCATTTTCGAAGCCAAGATCAATGATTTGAGGAACAGTCCAGGCGCTCTCGGCGATGCTCCAATCACAAGGCCATTGGCTCCAGCTTATCGACTCGGGCTCACACCCCCAGAAAAACTCGTCCTCAAAGATATTTTCGAGAATGTGGACAGAATGTTTACGGATCTCGGACTGAATTCTGAGAGAAGTCTTCAGAAAACACAGGTTCATGCACTTGATGGAAACGGACAAGCGACGAAAGAGGGGCTTGTGGCGGAAAACTACTTCTCCAAAGACGGGCGCGATGATATTATAATTGCCGAAAGCAATCAGATGAGGTCAAAGAATATCGCTCCCGAAGCCCAAAAAATTGAACACTGGAGCGAGCTTTTCTATCAAGTGGTGAGAGGAGTATACCCCAATGAAGCCCCTGACATCAAATATATCCTCCGCGACGCCGTCAACAATGAAGCAACTAAAGACCGCCTTATCGAGGCTCACAGAGACTTTCCTCAGCTTGTTTCGAATGAAAAAGGAACTTTCAACCCTGCATCTTCAGATCCAAGGGAGGTTCAGAAATGCATGGAACTTATCGGAAGTCCAAATGGAGTGGGCATCCCTTTTTTGCTAGGCGATTATCCAGCAACCTTTCGACAGAAAAAGATCGAGAAAATTCACACCTGGGTCCTTGTCAAGGATCAAAAATGGGCTATGGGTTTTGAATTGACGCCTTTTTAGAGATACAAGGTAAGAAATGCACCCTAATATCGTGCCGCAAAGCGACAGAATCTGACATTCTCTCAGAAGATTGTTCTCGGATTTCTTTTTGATGATGAGTAGATGGAAATAGGATTAAGAAGAATGATTCTCTTCGGCGGATGGTGTTTTTCATATTTTCTTTTCCTTGGGCAGAATGGTTCCAAATTCTTTATACCAGTCCATTCGTTTGAATTCGGTAATACAATAGATATCAATTACTAGCAGCTTGCGTTTCGTACAAAGGACAGGTGTAGTTTCAAGAAGGGATCCCCATAGGCCACCCTCCAAACTGATCGATTTCGTCATCCCTACTCACTCCTCCCACGCTATACTTGACTTTTGTTTAAAACCATAGAAACATGGAATAAAGACTTGATGATTCGGAAGAATCTATCTATGAAGTTGATAAACTTGCTGAGGGTTTAGAATAGTTGCGACCAAGTCCATACGGCGAAGGGCCTCCTACGGAGCGAGAGGCGGTTTTTTTCTCGCTTACAGGCAGAGTGCCCTGAATTAGGCAGCAGTTCCAACTGTTGGTTGCACCAACCCACAATTATGCCGATGACACAAGAAACAGGTATCCAAAAGTCCGGCTTAGTTCTTCCTCCCGCTAGCTGGAAATTATCTCACGATGAATTTTATGGAGTTGCCTATCTTCCTTGCTGTTGATATTCTAGGGCAAGTGGTCCGTACCACAGATATCGGTACATGTTTGCAACTCCGCCAGGTCAACAGTAAGTTAACAAAAGCGCAGTACCTGTGAACACTAGCTAATCCATCGTTCAAGAGTTCTTCGAAGCCGAGGTCGTCTCACATCTCGCAAAATCTCGATTAATCGATTGGACAGATTCATACGGGAGATACATGCGTCGGTTTGATTCGAAGGTTTGGTTCGATGAAAGCCCCGAAGACCACCATAAAATCATGCTGAACTTCAAGATTCGCCTCCTCCTTGAAGGTGTGGGACATAGAGAGACCAAACTAGCGACCACAATATACGGAGTGACTGACAGTTTGACATCTCGACTCAATGAGCTTGCGTGTGGTATGCAGCGAGCCGAAGTATTACGAGCTGTTTGCAAGACAATGTTTTGTCGGTACAATTACGGAATTTTCAGGCTGTTGAGCCGCCCGTCTAAGCATGAATACATTCCATCCCCAGAAATGGATGACGATACAGACATAGAGAGGTCAACTTTGGTTGTTGCACTATCAGCGGGATATTGTGAACTAGAAAAACAAATGTTAGAAAGTGGAATAGGGCTCAACTTCAAACCACGATACTTCGAGACGCCGTTCCAAGTTGCAATACGACTGGACAGGTCCAGCCTTGTTAGACAGTTGTTGGATACTGGTTTGGAAGCAAGAAAACAGCCAAACCTCCACATGGTATTGCAGCATGCTGCGCGATATGGCCGTCTCGATGTTGTGAATATGCTCATGGAACCCAAATACCTGATGAGATTATATGGTGGTGATTATCGGAAGGCACTAGAACTTGCATTGGAAATGGATCAATTAGAGATTGCGAATATCATATTCAAAAGTCACGCCCAAATTCAACATCATAGAATGTTGCAAAAAAGAGACCTTTTTTGGTGGGCATGCCGTCGTGGTTGGGATGAACTCGTTGTCGAAATGCTCTATGCTGGAATTGACCCAAATAATATTCGTTTTGATTCCGACGGCACCTCAATGTCTGCAGCGGTTGTTGGTGGGCATTGTAGCACAATAGCGATATTACTTGAGAGAGGGTGTTTGGTGAGAAAGTTTGCCAAAGACGCATTTAGCTACGCAGCTAAAGTTGGGAAGATCGAGGTTTTGGAAATGATGCTTGGGAAGGATCTGGGGCTGTTCGAACCACCTTCCCGGAGTGACACACCCAGTGTGCATTTGGCGTTCTTTGCGGCAGCCGAAGCCGGCCGTATTGAAGTAACTGAATTCCTCCTCCATCGTGGTTTTGATATCGACTCTTTTCAGGGCCCTGTTTCTCGTTCCAGGCTCTTGCGAGCCGTTATCCGTGCGAAGCAGCTTGAGATGCTTCAGTGGTTGGTCTCAAGACTCGGGATGTCTATAGCCGAATACCCAGATTGTCAAGGCACCATGTTGTTGGATGTATTAAAGATAGGGCGACCAGAAATGGTGGATTTCCTATTTGAACATGGAATGAAGAAGCAAACTTAGTGTAGATAAAAGGCATGGGCCAACACACGCTATTGTTGCATTTTATCCAGGCAGCAAAGCACTACATGTTGGTGGCTTACCCCACCCTTTCCCGACCTTCAACTCTCCGCTCAACAATAAAATACGATCACGATGGTATTCATGGAATTGCCCCTTGTAATAGCCGAAGAAATAATAAAACAAGCAGTCATTACTGGAGAAATCTACCATTGCTTTCAACTTCGTTTAGTAAATAGTATGATCGCCAGCTCGGAAAATAGAAAGGCAAAAAGCTGACAATATGTTAGGATTTTTCGAAAACGAAGTCACGAAATACCTTGCAACCACCCGGCTCAATGATTTGCGTCGACACTACCCTTTCACGCGATTCCATGGATCAGAGCATAAGATATATACAAGAAAATGCTGTGAGGATGAGAGATCAATGTCACGCCTCAAACTGAAGCTTTTTCTGCATGCAGTGGGGTGCGAAGATCAAAGACGCACCCGTATAGCGTCAGCCATGCACAGAGTAACTTCTGACTTGGTAGCTCGACTCTCCAAATCCACGAGACATCCGCGAAAAGACGAAATACTACTAGACGTCTGCAAAGCCGCCTTGGTATATCTTGACTGGGGAGTGTTTTCATCCATGCTCTGGGACATCAAAGAACAAAGCCAAAAGTGTGCCCCTCTGGAGTGGAACGAAGAGATGGAAATTGAAACCTCTAGCCTCATCGTGGCAATGGTTTCGGGTTACACGGAGCTGTGGAATGCGATGGTGGCAACAGGGATGAAGCTCAACCTCAGATCCAGCTTTTTGGCACACCCCTGCAAATGTCAATACAAGTTGGTCGTTGCGACTTAGCAAATATTCTGCTGGATCACGGACTAGACCCAAACAGAGAGTCTGAAGATTTGGAAAAGGCTTTGGTGGTGGCTGCGGAATACGGACGTGTTGAGATTGTCAAATTGCTTATTGATCCCAAATTTCGTCTGAAAAAATCTACCAACAAATCCCTCGAAGCCCTCGAGGTGGCAGTTAGAAAAAACCATACCGAAATAGCCGAAATTCTCCTCAACAGAGACAGGAGGAAAGAACAGATTTTGAAGACAAGAAAGTATATGTTCTGGTGGTAAGTTCTTTCTTCGCCCTAGACGAGATTTGAAAAGAAGCGGAATTCATATCTCTTTGCTTGTTATACTCCTGTAGTATCTCCCGAAGGTTCATACTGACCTTGTTAGGGCTTGTCGGAACGGCTATAATGAACTGGTGATTAAAATGCTGGATGCAGGCATAGATGCAAAGATGATCAAATACATAGAGTGGCGTGGTCCGTCTCCCTGTGGCTCTATAGTCTCTGGTTCCAGTACAGCACTTTGTGGCGCGGCCATTGGCGGTCACAGTAGCACCGTCAGGATTCTCTTAAACCAAGGTTGCCACATCAGAAGGTTTAACAGAGATGCTTTCGAATGTGCTGCTAGTGTAGAGCACTTTGATATCTTGAAAATCTTCTTCGAGAGTGGCCAGGATGTAATTCCGAGTATACATAGGACATTTTGCTCTGCCGCTCATGCTGGAAACACTAAGCTGACAGAGTTTCTCATTGATCATGGTTTCAATATCGACTTGTACCTCACAAGATAAATGTTTAGAAGAGATTTCTTGAAACTGAAATTGTATAGCCAGACTTCCTTCAAAAGCGCAATTGTGGTCAACCTCAAGAACCAAAGGTAGACGAATCCCGTATTATACAGCTATATCTATAGACCAGTTGTCGCAAAAATGTGATGAATAAGTGACTAGAGTAAAAGATGCCTGGTGCTCTACCCCGCTTACAGTCAGGCTGTTGCCCACTAACAAATCAGGCAACAGTCTTTGCTGGGCAAAAAAAGAACGTACGTATTTGCTGCTGTAAACTTGAAAGCAAACCAAACCAGAATCAGCCACAATGTGCTATAGTATTATCTAAATATTAAAGATATATTCTACATTTATTTAACATTTTTATGAGCTCTTTTAGAAGTGCTGTTAATGTGTTTTGGTGGGTGCGGCACAGGGGAGAAATACGGTCGGTTTTTGATGACACCACTGAAACAAAAAGCAGACCCTCAAAATTTTGTCATCATTCTGCCTCCGGTGAACTTTATGTTATTTCACAATGAATTTCATGGAACTACCAATTGTTCTCGCGGAAGACATTATAGGACTGGTGGTCCTTACCGCAGATATCGCTGATTGCATGCAGACTCGGCAGGTAAACAGTAAGATAACCCACCGCCAGTGCAGAGTAAAGTCAAACTGACGCACCTTTCCAGGATTTTTCGACGCCGAGATCGTAAAGTCTTTGGCAAGAACCCGTTTACCCGAATGGGCTCGTGTTTACGGGGAGTTTTATGATCGCCGATTTAATTCCAAGATTTGGTTTGATATAAGCCCTGTCGACCACGAGACGGCGATGTCGAACTTCAAAACTCGCCTGCTTCTCGAAAATATTAGATGCGAAGGCCAAAATCGCTCCAAATACGCGACAACAATACACGGAATTGCTGACTACTTGGTAGCTCTGCTGAGTGAGGTTTCGAATGGTGTACAGCGGACTCGGGTGCTAAGAGATGTTTGCCAAACCTTTCTCGTCCTTCGTAGATGCGTATTCGTTGGGCTTACGAGTCAACCCGAAAAAGAATATATTCCTTATCCAGACAAAAATGACGACAAAGACATAGCGAGATCTAGTTTGATAGTAGCAATATCAGCGGGCTATTACGAAGTGGTCAAAAAGATGTTGGAGAGTGGAAGGAAACTCTACTGCAAAACTCGATATTTCGAGATGCCTCTCCAAGTTGCGATACGAGTGGGCAGGCCCTGCCTCGTTAAAAAGCTGTTGGAAATCGGTATGGAGGAAGGAGTACATCAAGCATGTCGTCGAGTGGCATTGCAGCATGCTGTTCGATATGGTCGTGTCGACATTGTGAAGGTGCTCATGGAACCTAAATACCAGATGAGATTTCATGGCAACAGGTACAACAAAGCATTGGAAATTGCCGTCGAAACAAACCACTTGGAAATTGCGGAATTTCTGATTGTAAGCCACGAGCAGGTGCAGCATACTGTATTACGAAAAAAGGAGCTCTTTTGGTGGGCGTGCCGGCGGGGGTATGATTCGCTCGTCGTGAGAATGCTAGATGCTGGAGTCGACCCAAACACTGTTCGCTTTGACTCTGATAGCATTCCAATATGTGCAGCTGCTGTTGGTGGTCACTGCAGCACCATGAAAATTCTCTTTGACAGAGGATGCTTGCTCAACAAGTTTGGCAAGGACGCCTTTTGCCACGCCGCAAAGGCTGGCCGCATCGAGGTTCTGGAATTCATTCTTAGAAGAGATGAGCTGGCCTTATTCAGACCCTTTGATAGGCCGAGCATGCACAGGGCATTCTCGGCCGCCGCCCAAGCCGGCCAAATCAAAGTGATCGAGTTCCTTTTAGATCGTGGTTTTGACATGAACTTGCCTGAAATTTCATGGTGCTGCCGCCGTGTGATACGGCCTGTTGTTTCATCTAATCAGCACGAAATGTTACGGAGGCTGATTTCAAAAAGTGGATTTCCTTTGAATCAGTATCCAGATTCTCAAGGAAATGATGATTGTCCGATGATGGATGCTCTGAGTTATGGGCGGCCAAATATGGTGGATCTCCTGTTTCAACTGGGAGCAAATCCACTCGACCTCGATCTCGAAAACACGACCATCAAGGAGTACAATCCTAAGCAGAAGACCAAAGATGTTTTCGTGACAGCTAAGGTAAGAGAAGGGATTGACGTTCATAGGCGATGGAAGGAATTGATCAAAGAGCGCAAGGACTCGAGAAAGCAAAATGGCACATAGCATGATGGGAAAGGACAGGGGAAATGAACGGACAGAAGTGTGTGCTAGTAGCAAAAGAAATTTATAATTGGAGAACTTGGGGATTATGGAGATTGGCACGGGAAATCTGAGACCTCAAATTTCGAGCAAGTGCTCTGCAACTAAACTCTTCAGATGGTAGAAGTTATGCACTGGCAATATTTCGTCAACTCTACAACACCAATCGCCATATTTTTTGAGCATAGCGACCAAAGTCGGTAGCAACGCAGTATTGTCATACGATCGTTCAAGCTGTTGATGGGTGGAACCTACCAAACCACGGGCTCCCTCCTGGCTCATCAAATTTCAACTTTGCCAGAAAAAAGCGACCACAACTTTGAGAAACGCGAGAATGATGAAGATAACAGGAACAAGAGTCAAATATCTAGAACGGCCAACCGGAAAGAAAATTGACTAGTGCGCAAAGTTTTGGACACCGGTCAAACCCACGCGCCCCAACACCAAACCAACCACTTGGATGCTGCAAGTGCAGACCAACGACGGCCCTATTGGGAACTGAAAGTTGTCAATACACAAAAGGGCCGCGATGATAGGCCCAAGTGGGTATTATGGTAGGAATAGTCGTTCTTCTTTTGCGATGCTGAATATGCTTCTTCCGCAGCTTTTCTTGCGCCAAGGTGCGAATCTTTGCGAAAGACGCGCGCAAACCACCGCGTTCAATTTCGAATATCAAGCCTAGAATCACAACATTTGTGCTACAAGTGTAGCAAAGGAAAGAGGGGAGCTCGAACAGCGATCAATTTATGAAGTACCCACAACCCTTCGCTGGAAATCCGGAAGGGGGGCCGTCCAAGGTCAAGGGTCGAGCCCAATGCAAAATTACGTTGTGGATTCTGACCTGAATGAGGTTAACGACGCCGCGAACACCATGTCAGAAAATCACATGCGAACCCAGTTTTATGGGAATTTTCCAATGCTGGTGGAGGAAGATATTCTGGGATTGAAATTTGTTATGTTATCCTGGTGTATATCACAGAATATCGTTCGATTTGTTGGGCCCCTTCTTTTCTGGCTGTTTCTGTTCCAGAATAGCAGCAGTCTTTTTTTCTTCACGCAAAGAGGGGAATGCAAGTTGTTGAAGTTGAAGAAATCTTTCTGTATTTGCCTGCCATATATGTCCATCCAAGGATCTATCTAGCATACAGTTTATGTCGTTCGAGATGAGATGGTATCGTAAAACCCGCGCGCGCGACCAAAAAAAACAAAACAAACAAGCCCATTACAAAAATATATCTAGATAGAATGCCCAAAAAGTTTCCCTAGACGCGAACCCAATCATCGCGCTGTGGCCAAAAAATACGAATGCTTCCTTATGCTGCTTGTTGTTTTCGCATGTTCTCCAACATCTTTCGGAGCTCCTCCTTCTCTGCTGGAGTCGCGTCCTCGATTTTGACTGGCTTCACTGGCTCAGGCTTGACTTCTGGGATTGGCTCATTCTTCCACTCTTCATCATCGTGCAACATGATTGCATTTCCATTTTTATCCTTGCCAGATTTCCACAGCCCAAGAATGCTAGGCCGTCTCTCCTGTGTGTGGTCGGTTCCTCTTCTGCTGCCTGGGATGCTCAATCCTCCTTTATCGCTTCCAAGTCCAGGACTTGGATGGTCATCGATTGCGCTCTCGTCATCGTTGTGTTTTAAGATGCTGTTTCCGTCGGAATCCTTTCCTGGTGACCATAATGAGAGGATGGATCCGTGACGACCTTCTTTTGGCGCATCTGCCAAAGGAGTGTTGTGATCGGTCTTTGCCCAGATTGATTTGCGGCGGAGTTCTCGTGCGGCCCAGGTGTCTCCCTCCTTTGTCTCTACAGTCCAATCTTGTGGGTGCTCTTCATCGGAATCGTATTCGCCATCTGCGTTGACGAAGGAGCCTCGTCGGGAGTTTTGTCCAGAAGACTTGCGGCCCGATTTGCCTGATTTGATTGAGGCGCCAGAAGTTGAGAATCGGCCTTCAAAAGATGTTAGTGATTGTTCATGTTTTATGAGCTGTTTGTGTACGGGGGATAACTTACGAATTTGCGAATTGTCAAATATGATTTGTGGCGCGACTGTACTCATCTTGTTGGATGTGTTGATTGTGTTGATAGATGATTGTTCGATTGTTTAATGGTGTTTTGAGATTGTCAAGTTAGAGTAGGTAGGTAGAGTGGTATGTATTTTTATGATTCCAATGCTCTAACTTGGGAGGAAAGGGGTTCTTATATACCCTCCCAGGGGCAGCTCGAGAGCTCTCGGAGTCGCCCCAACCATCTCACAAGGCCCTAGCCTTGGCATTGACCAAGTGCAAGCACTAAACCGCCCCTCTTCCCCGCCAACCCGTCCCACCTATAGCGCTATAACGTCATGACCAATCGCCCGGTGGACTTTGTGTGCAGTTTTGCTGGCCTCCACTGGCCTTACGATGCCCAGCTTTCAGCTTCACCAATCATCACCTACCACCGCATGGCCAGAGCGCGGTGAAGGAAATCTCGCCTCCTCCGAGCTCATGGGTAAAAAGCCACATGGGGTTTCGGTACCCTCCCTCTCCACTAACCCAGTCGATCGTAACTTGCTTATTGGCAGAAGGAAACCTTATCACGATGTTGAGCAGAAATTGGCTGACTTTGACTCACCAGGGTTTCGCATCAAAAGGGGGCTGAGTTTTTAGTCTTTCGATATTTCTCGTCGTTGCTGGTGACTACCGGGGCATCACATGAATGATGAATGCCGTTTGTTTCCACATGGCATCCACAACCGGGAGTCATTCTAGGCAAAAACATGTCATCGAGAAGAATCTGTAGCTGCAAAATTCTGCCCTAGGTGTAGTAAAGAAATTTGGCACTGTGGCTGTTAGGTTATCTAAGTAGTCTACTTGTTGATGATGCCTATCAGTAAATAGCCATTCTCATCGATAAGCGCTGCTCATGCCAACGTTCGTCTACTATGACCCAGGTGTAGGTGGCATATAAAAAACGGCTCAAATCCTGGATGTCGTTTGAAGAGCTCCAAGCGAGCCTGGGTGGTGGATACAGATCACCAATCATGTGACGCCTCATGGCCTCGTGTCTTCATTTTCCAATCTGATTTAATATCTTGGCAAAGAGTCTCAGGTGCTTGCGAAAAGAAGGCTCTTTTGAGCTGGGAATTTTAGTTAGGATGATCCCAACATCTGTCTTTTTTTTCGCTGGAAAGTTCCAGCATAAACCCGAATTTTCCTGCATTTTCCATCGCTCTGTGGTGTGATTTCCTTATCGCCTGTGAAATGGCGCAGGAAAGTGTATTTTGGAAAGAGGGGGGGGCATAATGCCGCATAACTTGGTGTGAGCCATTTTTATATCTCGTTATGCGGGTTGGAGCTCTTGGCCTCAAGCCGGTGTTGCTGCAATGTTGGCAAGTTGTAAAGTCATCAACTGCGCCTCGAAAGCCAGTTCAATTGGTCTCCACACAAGCGGTTGTCGAGATGAACATCCATTTCATTGCCGTTATCTTTAGGGCCAGACCCTTGGCGAATTTGCGCAGCTTAATTTCAACAACGTCCGCGCTGGTTGGAACGGTTTGTGTCGGTTGATATCAACGGCGTCCGGGGACCTTCTACACCCGAGACAGCGGGATTAGGGGTCTATGCTGCCAACAAATATGTTTACGAGCAAGTGTTTGTGGCATCTCTGGGCAAGATCCTCTGGGCTGTGCTTGCATCATGTATGGTGATGTGAGCGATATATTATCTGCCGCACAAGAGATACTAAGCTAATCTTTCATGTGCGATGACAGTGATGGGAGAGAATAGACTTTGGTACGTCAGATCTCAAGGAACAGATAACAGGGGGGTTATGACTGTAGACCTGCATGCAAACTGCAGATTACTGCTCACCTCACATTATCGCTGCTCCTTCGGTCCCCTGGTGTTGCATTGCATATTTTCTTCTTCTTCTTCTTCGAGGGCATTGAAGATGCCGTTCGAAATGAACCGCTTTAATTGTTTCGAAGTTTGGCTTACGGAATGAAAGAGTTCATGGTTCGAGTGAAGTTTGAGAATGGTGGCATATAAACCCGGGAAGTACGTCATCGACGCGTCCCACGTGACGCTACTCCCCTAGTTTATGTTCAGACGAATGTCGATCTTGGCTTTGAGGCTGATTTCGCATTGAAGATTGCATAAAGTATGGTTGTAACATGACGACGTTTGTTGTTCATGAGGCTGTTGGTGAAATGGAATCGTTCCTCCTTTTTCGGCAATTAACCTCGTCGGTAATCCCGAATGGCCAATCAAATCGTCGGAATATTTCATGGTTGCGCTTTTCAAAAGGGCAAATTTGGGGAAAATCCAAGTGGAAAGCTACAGCCGCGTACTCGATAGATGATCGTTGACGGTCTTAGAATCTCAAGTGTTTGAGCAACACAAACAGAACCGACCGTTGATTTCCAGAGAATCAAAGGCAGATTCTCGATCTCTTTAGGGCTCACGAATTCGAGAATTTTTACAAGATTCTAAAAACAACAAAATGGAATATTTCTCCCTCTCTTGGAGATTGAGAATTGTGTATTGCACTACCAACAAGATATATCTTTTTTGCAAGCGGAAGTTTTTACACAATGGGCTGGGGCTTGACCTGCTATTCATATTCTAATCTTTGACGGATTCTGATTCCAGTTCACTCGCTGTGACATCTCCAGAGGACGCTTTTGTCGCAATATTAGGTGGTGGTTTGCTTTCGGTCGAGGGAAAGGAATTGTTGACATGGAATAAGGGACGAGGAGCAGCTTCGACGCACGCTAACCAACTGACTGCAAGAGAAGTTGAGTTACCATTTGTAGGTCGCCATCTCATCTCAAATTAGCGTTTGGAGACACGTAGCGGCTACTACTCACTAAAACGGGAATGAATAGTACGAGTATGGGGTAGGCTGGAATACCCCGCTCCCGCTCTCCTCCCCTGTCGTGCCTGCCGCCGTGAACTTCCCCCGGTGGCTCTTCCCCAACCTACAATGTTGCAATCATCACAACAGTTTTTACTGGTGGGTTTCACGCTCGTCCTGTCAAGCCTTCCCATCACAATGGAATTTCTAGCTCCGAATTTTAGTACCTGGTTCATTTCATTGCCAACCTGAGAACCATGTGACGCCGACTCCTGGACCACAATACAAGCCAGACAGGAAGCTCACGATACACACCACAACCTCCAAAGCCCCTCAAACCCGCTTTCCAAAATGCGACCCATCATCCAAACCTATTACCTCGCTCTCACGGCAGGAAACATTTCTAGCACCAGTCATGCCCATCAGACAACAATCCATCACCCAGAAAGAAGGTGATGCAGAAAGTTGCGGGTCCAATGAGTGGGCGTAGAGGCTTGGCTAATGTGATGGGCGTCACCAAACGATAGGTAAGTGTACGATACAAAGTCTTGGACGAGAGCTAATGACGATTGTAGTGGACGAGAATCACGATTAATGAATGGTTATGGGGGAAATGTGTTACTATTGATACCCAATTTGCATGCGCGCATTTATTTGGCGTTGGAGTTTCGTACGACCTGTTTATTACTTGATCCATTGATCAATCAGGGACAGCTTCTTATCTGAACGCGGGGTATTTCTGACTGCGGGGTAGTACAAGTAGCTCGGGTCAAGGTTGGTGGTTGGTTTGCCTCGCCCCCTTCCACAGGAATCCATCTTTCTTTCGACGTAATCAATTACCTAGCTGATCACAGGAAATATTAGCCAGGAAACTTCTGCGCAACCATGTGTGCGCAAAACACAAATGAAAGAGGGATTATGTCCTGTGAATTTTTCCGTACTCGGGGGAGCAATTGAACAATTCGAAAGCGCTATCTGTGATGTCATGAGTAACAGGATAAACGGGAGAATGCTTGAAGCAACCAACCAAAACTTTGAGAGGATGTTTTGTTGCACATCGCACTTCGCCCTCATGCAAGGGATATTGTGAAGAGCGGAGTTAGGATCTCGATATCCCCACTGCAAGCTTCAGCTGTCATCAGCTGACAAAAAGTCGAGGTGAGTCACGTGCCCCAAAATCCAACCATTTCCTCTTCTTAACTCCAAACATTTCAACCGTCTTACTTTTCTCTACCCTCTTTCTTTTTTTTTAAAAAAAAAGAAGTATGAGGTGGTGGTGAGGTCCTGCTCATCCGTTGCTCCTCCTTTTAAACATCAATTCACATCGCGAAGAGAATCTGGAGGCAAAGTTAACAACGAATTAGATTGAGGAATGGACTTGCGCAACAATATGGAAGTAAAACTTCTAACACCCAGAATTGGAGGAACCCACCGTACTTGCCTACATCATTCGATACTCTTTGGGCTTCCTCAAGCCAAGGGTATTGCTCAAGTTGTATTTATGGTAAGCTCTCAAGCTCTCAAGAAACAGAACAAAGCAAGTTTCCTGCGTTTTTGGTGATTCGAGGCTGTATTTAAGGTGCGAACGTTTAGATTCATCTTGCAATATTAGACTAGAACGAGCAGTCTTGAAAGGGGAACCACTTACTCGGAAAACTCGCACTCGCTCCCAGAAACTCGGATCCAGCACAGCCTTCACTTTGTGAAAATAAAAGTGGCCCACAATTCTACCATACAACCAACCACTATCTTCACTTTACATTAAATCCACTTCATCAGCTATTACAGTGTAGCTCACATTATCAATCATCCCTATACGACCCATACGCGTATTTATGTTCGTATAGTGGGAAAACATCTGCTAGGGCTGAGACAAGTCCCTCTATTCCCCGTTGATTTAGGTAGAGCAATCTCCCTTGATGCATTTTAGGGGGACGATTCAAGACGAAAGACTGATTTTGATTCGTTGATGAAGAAGTACGAATATCTCGTACCTTCTCGCACTGTTTTCTGTTGTAAATATAGCTACAAAGTTGTCGCGTCCCATGTTTTGTTGTGCTCGAGCTTTTGTTGACTATGTTTATATCCTAAAGTTGTTGTGCTACTTTTCTTCGTTATTTATGTCAAGCCCTTTCTTTCTTACACTCTTTTATTAAAGCACACGGCAAGCATCGTTTCTCATCCCACATCATCGTTTTCAAGTCTCCTCAACATCTTTTGGCTGCATGAACGTACATTTTGCTCCCTCAATTACAATCTCAATCGTATTAACCGAAATCTATTACAATGCCCTCCAACCTCTACGCATATGATCCGAGCACAGCACTCCCTCTAATATGTTGTGCTCTCTTCGGTCTCAGCACAGTCGTCCATCTCGTCCAGATGATTAGGAAGAAAACATGGTTCTACACAGCAATGACAGTCGGAGGTTTCAGTACGTCACCCCTCCAAACCCTCTTTCAAAACACAACTAATAAAGACCCTAGTGATGACCATCGGCTACACAATGCGTTACCTCTCCGCCAAAGACACCTCAAGCATCATGGCCTACGCTTTACAATCCCTCCTTATCGTCCTTCCTCGCTCTACGCAGCAACCATGTACATGATCTTCGGTCATCTCGTTCTCTTCGTCAATAACCCTTCCGCATCCCTAATACGTCCCACTCGAATTACAAAGATCTTCGTCATTGGAGATGTGATCTCTTTCTTGATACAATCAGTTGGTGGCGGAATGATGGTTCAAACCTCCATGGCCTCCTTAGGAGAAAAGGTCATGCTTGCAGGTCTCGCATTCCAACTTATATTCTTCGGATTCTTTTTGGTTATCGCGATTACCTTTCGTCAACGTATCCTTAAATCTTCGTTTGGAAGTGTGATTTCTACGCAAAGGGGATGGAATAATTGGCTTAAGCTTCTTAATCTTCTTTTGATTGGAGCCGGATTGATCTTTGCGAGGCGTATATTCAGAGTTGCGGAGTTTGGGATGGGGAGAGATGGGATTCTGATGAGCAAAGAGGTTTTTCTTTATATTGGGGACTCGGTGCCTATGTTCGTCGTGCAGGTTTTTTTCATTTTAAGCATGCGGGGGGTGTTTTTGAAAAAGAGTTTGAGGGGGGAAAGGGATATGGGATGGGGGATGAGAGTTATGTTCATCTGAATGAGAGGGCTTGAATTCATGAGCAAGAGGTGGGTGGGAGTAAGGTTCTTTGCTGTTTGTGGTCGACGGATGTAGAATCTGGGAGGAGGGTTGGACAGATGGTGTTTGTTGATCAGGAGAAAGTCTTTATTAGCGAGGGAGAGGTTACTTGGTGTATTTTGGAACTTTATGAATCATAGGGCACAGAATGGGTTCAAAGATTCGATTGCAAATGGAAGAAGGAATGACGAATGTATAAATTTCCGAGTTTCTTTTGTCATGCTTGTGATTCGGGAAACATTTAGAGGGGAGGCGTTTATCTATATTCCACAGGACTTTAACATTTCACAATTGCTCATCCTCAGATTTCACTTTTCCTTTAGTTGTACGCATAGAACTTGCGATTTTGTTTCTGTCTATTCGCGACCCAGTGCTATCGATGGGTGACCTACAAATAGCAGGACTTCTCGAAACCCTTTGAAGGTTACCCAGAAACAGCACCCCGGGCTATCGACCAAAAAAAAGGGGGTTTTCACACCCATCTACATTTAACCTGGGAATAATTATACTTTAGATTTGGAGGCTAACAGGAAGAAGTAATTCTAAGCTATTGTAACCTACACCTATTTCTAGGTAACCCAAAAATAGCCAAACGCTCATTCCAAGGTAACCTATTCAGAGTACGTGAGACCTGTTTCCAGGTAACTTAAGCTGTCCTCTCATTACTCTCCGGCACACTTCTAACTTATTATACGACTTTACTTGCATAATTATTAATATTGTCTTAAGGATGTCGGAGAATTAAGAAGCCAACTTTTTTAATTCTCCTAAACTTTTTAAGACAATATTGCCATTATTCTAGACTGTTTTAAATAAAGTAGATGCTGGAGAGCAATGCCCACATCTCTTACAATTAGTAAGACTTTTTTATTTTTTATTTCTAGGTTACCCGTGAGAATGCATGTTTTCCCCCCGGCTGTTTCAGGCGAGAAATTGTAAAGATCCAGTCCATACTATCCTATGAGTGAAGTTTTCCTGTAGTCAACTTCAAAGAAATAGACACTTCTTTAAGTACTTGTTTGGAATATCCTTTTGTTTGCAACTAACGTGGTACACCAGGACCCCGGACACCCCAGGACCCGGACACTTTTCCTCACCCCACCACCTAGATGTAAGATTAAATCACTACAACATATAACATTCACTTAAACTACTCGAAATCTGATGAACTAATTACATCTATAGCTTCATGACACGTTCGCGTATTATGACCACTCCTTCCGTAAGTTCTACAACGTCGAATAGTCGATTGCCCCTCATTTTGATCACCCTTCCTAGAACACTTATCCTTTTGTACTTGCTCCTCAGCATTCCGCTGAGCTAATATGTCCTGTACATCCTCTATAGTAAGTGCACCTCCTTGACGGACCCGGGTCTTTTTGGCCCTACGACGTTTGCTAAGTGCCTCATTTGCCTTACGAAGAGTCTGGACTTCGGCTGTTAATAAAGTCATCTCATGAGCTATTATCTCTGTGCCTTTAGCTAATGCAGCTACTGTCTCGAAAATAGGGGTTGGCGAGCTTCCTTGATAACGTGTAATACGATTTTTAACCAGAGTTGTTTGCGAAAGAGCGTTAGTTGGGTTACGAGGCGTCTGGGAGACCTAAGAGTTGGTGTAGGCTAATGGGGTGCTTGGGGGTGTTGGAGTCCGTAACTTAATATCTAGCTTAGAGATCATAGCCTGAGGATCTAGAGGCACTAGACCAGCTCTACGGAACCCGGCTTTGGCGTTTTAGGTTGTAATTGACTAATTATAGGCTATATGAAAGGCTATAAAGAATTCGACCTTAGTAATATGATTTATATAAGCTTTGATAAAGGTCTTAATTTAACGTTCGTATATACGTTTAAGAGTACTGAAACATCTAACATCGAGTAGCTAGGTTAAATAAGATGAATGAGGAGGTAGACAGAAAAGAATTATATTATTGGCTTTGTAATACTCTTGAAATGTAGCTGATTCGTGGCTTTCGTGTCTATCTAGTACTAACATTCGATATAGCCTATATACGCGACCGCGAGTATATTTATCGAAGTGTTCTAGCTATTCGAGACCCGTCTTATTATTAGTCTATCTATTACTTATCGGCTTTATAACCTAATTATGTGGTAGGCCGCCCTTAGTATACCAACTAGTAAGGTGGTTTTTTGCTTTAACTACCAAAAATGGCGGTATACTCGAACCCTCCCTATTAATATACACAATTGCTATAGCCTATTCTCGATTACTAGGTTGAACAGCTTTGCCTCTACCACGTCGATCCGCGCGTGTAACAACCATAGCAGAGCTAATTATGCCTATCATAAAGCCAGTCTCGTCAAAGTTCCAAAAGTCGTAGTCTTAAATGCTATATTTTGCTCGTATATTCTCTACCAGCCGGAACCATGCTCTAATAAGCTCGGGATCTTCGCACAAGGCTCTTTAAAGTCGTAAACGCGATTAAAACGCGTCTTTAACTCTAGACGTCGTTATATAAAGCATTAAGCCCAGTTCTTTCCGACACGTTATCCTCTACACGACTCCAGTATATGATTTGCTATATCTTCCACACCAGCCAACCAAGGCCTAAATCCTCTTATATCTAGATCAAATATATATTGAACAATCACTTCCTCCTCTAGTTCAGTCAACTTATGACTTGCTGGTCGACGTTCACTGAGAGTTATATAGCCGCTCATTCTGTCAGAAAGCGTAGATTTAGGTACTTTATATATCTTAGTAGCAGCGTAACTACTAAGTTTTTTTGTTGTTCGAATAGCTTCGATAGCTAAGATGATTCGTGCTTCTTGGGATTGGGTTTCCATTGCTAATTGTTGAGAATTTGTATGTTAAGGTTAGGAGGTGGTGGGGTGAGGAAAAGTGTCCGGGGTCCTGGTGTACCACGTTATAATATTTACCTGAACTTTAATATAATACTGAAGTCTGCTCTTATCCTATTCTTGACGATGCTTGCATATATCTCAAATGATGCAAGAATAGAATATAATTTGAAGCTCGAGATGTGAGAGTACAAATAAGATGAGACTGATTCTCAAAACGAATATACATTCACCAGCTAAAAAGTAACTATCTTATCGCCAACAACTCACTCAAACAACTCCAAACTCAACCCAGTCATCCTTTTGGCTCTTTCCTTCTATATTTTAAGCACTCAACCTTTATCTCAATACCCTCCCCACCTTCATCCTACTCCTTAAAAACAACAACCCAAACTCTCGAATCTGCCTTTCCAGAGCAAAATGCACACTTCAGAACTTTCCCCATTGCGCAAGCATCCAAGTTAAGCTGATAGTTGCAACCGCAAACGTAGGTGCAATTTCCTTCCCCGGCTTCACAGTTTTGTAAACCAACCACTCGCTCGTAAAAAATGCCGAGACGATTGTGTATGTGAACAACGTAATGGCATACACTTCTTTATTGTCAAGGTTGTAGGCAGCATAGGTCCGCACTACAACAGAGAGAACTGTCCAAGTTCCGAAGAGCCGAGTGCCGAGGTCGGTGACTTGTGTTTTGGCGGCTGGTCCTTGGTATAAACGACGCCCTAGCTCTGGGGAGGTGTAGCATGCTATTGTGTTGAAGATTCCGGCCGCTGAAGTCTGTGGGAAATATCAGTATTACTGTGAAAGTGACGCGGGAGGCAACCTTACAAACAAGAGCCAAATAGGCAAAAGGTCAGCGTGGGTTGGAAGGAGTGATGACATGAGTAATTGAATGAGATTTTTTGTTTGCGAATGTGTGTTGGTAGACTGATGTGATTGAGAATATCGAAGTGTGACGAGGCTTCTCTGAAGAATTTCATTTCTCCGTAAGCGAGTAGATACCGGTGACCGGTTATGGAATTATTCCAACCAACACCAACTGGCTAAACATCATGAATACAATCCATTGGTGCATGGATATATGCAGTTGGATTTTCCGAACACGTTACGGTGGGTCCATGTACATTTTACCAACAATACAAGGATCACATACATCCAGCACAATCTTACCTACATCCACTATATGTTGGAACATTATGATTCCCCCCCCAATAGAATCAAAAGCCCCAAAGCACTCAGGAATTTACGTTCAGCAAAGTTCTTCTGATACACAACTCAAATGAAATGGAGAAACAATTGATTGAATCTGCCCTGGTTATCGGAGGATGCGGTTCTCTCGGCCACGGAGTCGTAAAACGACTCCTCGAAATCCAGCCTCCAATCCCGATTTCGGTTTTCGACCTAAATACAAAGCCCAATCGATTTCCCGGTGTCACGTACTATCAAGTGGATATCGCAGATAAAAGTCAAGTCAGCCAAGAATTCGGCAAGGTGAAGCCACAAGTTGTCTTTCACACTGCTTCTCCTGCACCCGGACTTCTCGATCTTCCTTTTTATATGAAAGTTAATGTTGATGGTACTCGCAATTTACTTGAATGTGCCAGGGTAAGCATGAGTCTACTTAAAACCCGCTTGCGGACTGTCGATTCTAATTGAGTTCTGTCTTATTAAAAAGCTAACCAACTTCACAAATAGGAACAAGGAACAAAAGCCTTTGTTCACACATCAAGTGCCTCCGTCATCCACGATGCAGTCTCCGACCTAGTTTCCGCCGACGAATCAACCCCACTCGTCTACCTCCCCAAGCAAAAAGAAATATATTCGCATTCCAAAGCTGTAGGCGATCAACTAGTCCTAGATTCCAATGTACCAGGTCAATTTCTTACGGGCTGTATCCGACCATCCGGCATGTTCTGCGAAGGTGATCCAACAGCCGCAGCATTCGTAGAAAACGCCGCAGCCGGAAAACTCAAGTACAATATCGGAAACGGAAAGAACCTTTTCGATTTCACATATCAAGTTAATTCCATTCATGCACATATTCTGCTCGCAGAAGCATTGTTGAAGAGTTTCATTTCTCCGCCAACAAGCACGGATATGGTTGTAGGTGGGGAGGCGTTTATTATTACCAACGATGAGCCGATAGCATTTTGGGAATTCGGACGCCAAATCGCAGATGCTGCTGGGTTTCCGACAAATAGGGCATCGGTGAGATCTATACCGGTGTTTATTGGACTGGCAATGGCCCTTTTTGCAGAGTTCATGGTTTGGGTTTTCTCTCTTGGGAAGCGGAGGTCTAGGATGAATAGAGTGGCTATTCGGTATAGTGCCTTGACAAGAACCTATCGCATTGACAAGGCGAAGCGAGTGCTGGGGTATAAACCTTTGGTGAGTCTGAAAGACGGGATTCTTCGAAGTGGGAAGTTCTTTAGAAGACAGGACGGGAAGTTAAAGTAGATGTCAAGGAAGGTTACGAACTTAGCTGAGAATTGCGTTTTTTTTTGGATATCCTTCTTATCGTTTGATTCGATCAAGACAATGAGCGACCATGCTTTTCAAACTCCCGAGTATTTGGTTAAGTCTTGTATAATGCACATGATTTCCTACAGAAGTGAAAGGTATTGTCAAAATAAAACACAGAATTCATTGCGCTACTGACTCACCGTGACAACGGGTTCCATCTACATACATGCCACCTCCAATAATAAAGTTCTGAGCCCCGACTTATTAGGAGATATATTCTGGAAAACACAGTTTCCTTCCGAAAATTGCCGTTGGCTTTCTATCACCAAGAAATGTTCCCAGCCTCACCTCCATCAATCAAGCCACGAAGAAATAAAAACAGCCCCAACGCAAGAATATGCATTCTTCCCAGACACTCTACCGCTGTAGTGGAAAAATCAAGAGCAAAAACCATCATAAACAGCGCTCCTCTTGGCGCAACATATTCTTTCGATGTGATGTTGTACGTAGCAGGACGACGTCTTTCGCCGACGGGCGCAGGATCTTGGGGAAAGGGAGGGATGAAAGCGTAAATGGCGCGTTCGAGAATGAGTATAACAAATGTTTGCAGTAGAATCTTGTTATAGCTAGGGATCTCGCGGGAAGAATAAGGCGTACCCAACGGGGTATTGAGAATCATCAAGGGAAATTCGAAGGCGTAATCAATTAGGAATAGATACTCTGGTGTTGTGAGAAAATGCCGCTTGTTGACTTGTCTGTTCTTATGGAACATTCCATCTGCAATGTATCGAAAGGTCGGTGCAAGTAAACCAAAGAAAGTGATAGTCAGCCCTGGGTAGAGTCATGTTAGAAAAGCCTCGATGAAGGAAGCGGTTCTTCTTACCCATGGTGATGCCATCGTAGCCACAAAGATCATTCCAAGATGCCCAAGCATTTTTGAGTCGAGTCTCGAAACCAGTTCGCATTACTCTTTCAGCCATTTGGAGCCCAAGCTGTGTGGTACTGCTAATGCTATCAACAATTGATTCTCTGTCTTTTGATTTGGCACTTTAAGTGATGAGTCTCAGCGACTATACGTTTCAGGGCTCAATTTGGCAGTGAGGGTGGTGCTGATTCTGCGTGGTGAGTTGAGGAGTTAGGAAGAAAGCAGCATGCAGGTTAACTTTCGTTGACATTCAAAGTTGGCCCAGTTGGCCCTATAATCAAATTCCAACACCCAGACCATGTTGGACCGTGGTTATTAACGTCAAAAGGGAATGTTGAATTACAACAGTGTGGCGGGCCACTGCATAAACGAAGCATGTTGGAATCTTATAGTTGCTGTACATTCGTCCCCCGGATAAAATGTACTATGACTACGAGCATACGTACAACACACAAGTGGAAGGCCATGAATTTATTCGAGAAGTTTCTAAACTTTGGCCCGGTTGGAGGAGTGAAAATCTATGTTGGGACTGGGCGTTGTCTGAAGCTGTGAGTACTTGAGGGAAGATCTTGTGAGGACTGGTGGGAGGGGGGATTGGAGGATTGGTTTATCTTCAATGGCTTCGATGATTCGATTCTTTGTAAGCTTCTTTTGTTCTGGATTCCATATATGAGTAGTAGATAATTTTCCCGGCTATTTGTAGGTAACCTTCAAATAGCAGGAAATAAACTCCCATATAATTTTTTTAATTTCCAGCAAAATAGCTGGCAGCCAAACTTGTTTTGTTTTGTTTCTCAAATTAGCAACTACTTGTTTCCAAACTTCCTCTGCCAGTTCTTTTCATCCCTTACTACAAACATTTATCATTGCCGCGAGAAAGAGCTTCTCGTCAATTATGAATTGTGATGGAAAAAAGCAACTTCTTGTTTTGGAGTTTTTGTCATATATTCAATTTACAAGTAGGGACAAGAACCTCTGAAAAGACGGGGTATGAAGCTAAGGGTACGAGATAGAATACAAAAAGAGACAGGTCGGATTTTCAAAATGGATGTAAACCGATTCAAAAACGACCATCTAATCGCCAACACCTCATTGCCTAAAATCCAGAAACCATCTCTATTCTCTCCCTCTTAAATCCACTCGGCGTTTTTCTTTTCTAAACACTCGACCTCCACCCCTCAGCCTACCTTCATTGGCTCACTCCACTTCTCAAAAACCGTCAACCAACACACCCCTAACCTTCCCTAAAACCTCCTCCTCCACACCAACCTCTTGCTCAGCCCATCTTTCCACACTCCCCCACCGTTCCCTCACCCTCTCAAGAAAGGCCAGCATACTGCCCCTCCTCGCACCAACCATACCCAAAGCTTTCCGTCTCCCCTCCTCCCCGGTCCCAATAGCCTCCACAAACTTCTTATTCTTCATAAGTCGATCGATAGTCGCTTCCCTTGATCGAGTGAGTCCGTATTGCGAGAGTGCGTAGTCATCTGCCACTTGTTCGTCTGGGACACCGAGAAGGGAGAGGAGGAGAGCTATGAAGACGCCAGAGCGGTTGTTGCCTGTTGTGCAGTGGATTATCGTCGCACCCTTCCCTTCCTTTTCCCCACCATTCCCGTCTCCATCCCCGTTTTCCCTATACATCGAAGCGAGATGTCGCAAAAGAGGAGCGAATGAGGCCTTTGCGCCGTGGGTCATTATTTCTTCGAATGCTGCGACGATTCCCTCTCCCTCCCCACAATACATCAAATATCTCTGCCCAGCACGTTCAGGACTATACATCCCCACCTCGAAAACCGGAGCCCAAACCCTCCTTACACCATCTATCTCCCTCACTCCCCCGGCCCTTACAATCTGCGGTACACTCCTCAGATCAATGACCGTCTTAACGCCCAACTCTTGTTTTATCTTCTTCTCCCCTTCTGAAGTTAGGGAGCCCAGGTCGGGGGAGCGGTACATAATTTTTGAACGGACGCGCCCGCGTATTGGAGGGGATGGCTGGGAGGTGAAGGAAGGCAGATTGACATCCCATCCCCCAATATCGCGGAAGTTATCTAGGTTCGGGATTTGTATGAATGGTGGTTTGGAGGTTATTTCGTCTGCGATTCTCAAATCCTCTATCGTCGTCAAGCTCCCTAGGCCATCCGTCGAGGTCGTCATTTTGGTTTGCAATCTCAAGAGCTCTTCGTCGTCGTGTTTCTTGTCCCGTCGCAATGAGCGAAATGGGACTCGAGCTGCGCCAACACCGATAGACTCTCTCAAGTGTGTAAAAATCAAAATAGAACCCCAAGAGAAACACAGAAACCAAAAAGCGCAAAATTGTACGGAGAAAAGAAAGCAAAAGAAGACGAGAAGTAGCAAGAACGAGATAAGTAACGCTGTCGCAGAAGGAAAGAAGCACCCCGCGATATGTATAAACCGCGGGGTAATTGTAACCCCCATGCCCTGCAAGGCATGCCCATGGTTCTTTCCCTACAAGTATTACTTAAACCAATGCCCAGTGCTCGTGCTGTAGACACATATTCCACTTGGACTCGCATGTTGGATGGAGGATGAAATCAACACATCGTTCATGATTTTTTCGTTTCCCTGGGCCGGATTAATTTGCGGGTGAGCGGACACCTAGCACTTACATTTAGGCCCCGCACCTCACTGAGAAATATCAACATTTGCGAAATCTACAAAATTGGACTTGCAGCTCGAACTTTCTTGATACCAACAGATTCCAAAGTGTTGCGCAAATAGTAAAAGACAAGAACCAAGAAAGAAATCTGCAACCTAAGAAATCGATTCGCGTCGCAGGAAGGAAAGAACACCCTGAAGTATAGAAAATAACCACGGGGGTACCTGCCAGCCTCTCGAGCTGGTCGTGTCACTAGCACTAGACTAGCAAACCACCAGAATAAGAGTAAGGTAAGTCACGAAAGAGCCGGATAAGCTACATGGCATAAAACCGAGTAAGCAACAAGAGTGCGAGTAAGCTATAAAAGTACAGAAACTAACAAGTAAGCTACAACCTGGAAGGTAAGATACAAGAGTATGGGTAAGCTATCAAAGTAACAAGTAAACCAGAAACTGACAAGTAAGTCACAAGGGCAAAAGTAAAATCACCGTGAACTTTCCTAGAAACAATTTTCCTAGTCTCTTATAAGTATAATCTTATTATCTTAAACTTAGCACTTCCCTAATATATTCTCTAGAATTGATCAGCTAAAAAAGTGAAGAACGAACAACAAGAAACCAGAAAAGAAAAAGAAAGGATGCCCCGCGATATGCGACCGCCGGAGAAGGCCAACCTGAGCTAATACACTTGAAGCCAGTAAACCACGTGTAAGCCACAAGTAAGCCGCTAGTAAGCTACGAGTAATCCACCGAAAATATAATAGCACGAGTAAGCTGTAAGAATACTAGTAAGCCACAAGAGTACGAGTGAGCTCCATGAATATGTGTAAGCTAGAGTGCGAGTAATCTGGCGAAAGTACAAGTAAGCTATAAAACCCCAAAATTAAAATTAAACCACCACGAGCTAACTAGAGTAGTAGAAAGATTCCCCTTGGAATCCCATGTCATGCCTACCTAGCCTTTACCTTGAAAGGACCGGAATTAATCTAGGGGTTGAACTAACTACTTACTATCTCGGACCGTTCAGCTTACCACTCTGGGTATACCGGGAGATCGGGTCACACACATTTACGCCGCGGGAGTCCGAAGTCAAAGAGTCCAGAGAGCGAATTTCAAATGTATCCATTGAATCTGTCTGAATCTTAAATCTCAAATCTCAATCTGAAATCTCGATCTGAATCTCAATCTGATCCTGTGTCTCGACTGCTATCTGTCTGTCTGTACCCCTCAAATCTCGCCATAAAAAGTAGTAAACTGATCCCCCAACTCGAGGAGGTAAAAAACGCCATCCTTCAAACCAGAAAAAAAGTCAAATCGCTCATCCCAAATCACACCCCAGACCATCATAACATATCGTAACCTTTCATCATCCCGATTCACCCCTCAAGCTCAATCATCTCCCCACGAGCCCCAGAACTCAAGCTCGCACTCAAGCCCCCTAAGCCAAAGCACCAAGTGGATCCCACCTAGGCAAGACCTTCGGCTCCGTCTTGAGGATATCGCGAATACTCTTCTCCACAAACCTAGGCTCAACAACGGCCTGGTAAACAAATTCATCCATCCACGCATCACTCATAACAAACCACCCCTCCGTCCCCGCGCCCTCGCCCCAGCTATTCTGCACCCTCCACCTCACACTCCTCCCCTCCTCATCCAGATGCACAGCCGTAAGAACCATAGCATGAGTCATAGCACTCTCGCCCGTCATAAGCCGTTGCGCCTTCTTCATCCCAAGTTTAACGTTGAAACCTAACTCGTAGTCGATAAGACTTGTATCCATGATCCCAGACGAGGAGTTGGAGTACTTGCCCACATCTGAGCCGAAGAAAATCGGTAAGCCGGCTTTGAGCATTTTAATGCAGGCGGATTTCATGGTCGACATGGGGACGTTGACGTATGTGATGCCGCGACCGCCGACGATATTTCCGAGGCGGGAGACGGTGAGGAGGGTGTTGTATTCATTTCTGGGATCGTTGACGAGGGAGAACATGTCATGGACCGTAGAATTGGTGATTCGAATGGACTTTGGAGTCTCAAGTTCTTTTGCGAATCCAATGGGGGTGGTTTTTATCTCTTGGGGTTGTCCGTATTTATCGAGGTAATTCCATGTGAACTCGTTATCTGGCGAGGGTGGAGGACCAAGTGTGAGAGTGAGGATTAAATGGATTTCTCTAACCATTTTCTCCTTTGCAGCCGTGACATCCTTTGAACTCTTCGTTCCACTAGTAGCCAAAGCACGAAGTTTCAACGCGTCCTCTCGGAGTTTGGTGGTGATAAGCTGGTTGATAGCACCACTCGATTGAGCATTAAAGCTATCGGGATATAAAACCTGCGGAACCAATCCATACTTATGCACAAGGTTATAAACCATATCCCATTGTCCCCCATCACTAACTGGATCACCCAATAGTGTCTGTACCAACCTACTATCGAGGTCTTCGCCCGAGGTATCGAGGATTTGTTCAAGGAAGTAGTTGGACTTCTCGAGTTTATCGTAGAAGAAGAGGTAGGCTTGTGAGAGTTCGAATTTATCAAGGGAATGTCTCTTCATGAGGGCTACACGGAAGACATTGGTGGATGCGAAGAGCCAGCATCGGCCGCTGGATCGTTGATTCGTGATAGGTGCTCCTTCGAAGGGGATCTTGACCGAGAAGATTTGTTGATCTTTGATAGTCGTCGCACGGGAAGTGAGGACACTCTTAGGATCCGCGGAGCTTAGAGCAGAGAGTGCAAGTCTAGATACTCGTAATCAGTTATCTATCCTATTAAGCGATCTCGCCGTAGGAGGAGGACTAACTTATTCTTAGGATCCTGTAGCAGCTCATGCTCCCAATCCCCAACTTCCTCAATACTCAGCGTAGTCCAAGGAGCTCTAGTTCTCGAAGCTTGTCCCTTTCCCATAGCTTTCTCATCAACGTGAACGTACTCGCTATCAGCGTTATCTTTGTCCTGGAGTTGCATAGCTCGAAGCCGCTCAACAATGAGCTTCTCGTTGGCGATAGGCATGGTTGATTGATTGGCACCCATGATGGATGGTTAGAGAGATTCTCAGCGGTTGTTGCGAGGTATGAAAGGAGTTTGTGCTGTGGGAGGAGTTGGTTCTGTCGAGGAGTTGTTAAATGGGGGTGAAACAGAGGGAGCTCGTGATTGAAGCTTAAAGCAACCTTGAAGGTGAGACCCGGAAGTGCTTATCGATACGAGGGAATGGAGCAGGCGGGGGTTTCGGACTGTCCCCACCTTCTCAAAGAGGGAGGATTTTATCCCTCAAGGTACTCGCTCACTCACTCACTCACCTCGCGCAATCCATCAGATGATTCACGTCATTGAAGACATTCACTACTTTGTACTTCACACATGAAACGTGTAGGTATACAGACGGTCTTTGGGCCTCTGAATCATCCTATATTTCGTGTCTCCCATAAGTGGTTGACTTGACAATTAGGTAAAGTACATATTCTACACAAATACAAAATGTTTATTAATTATCCTCAACTGTCGCTAAAGACGTTCAAAAAGGCTATGTACGTTTGAAGGAAAAAAACTATGTCCGTAACGTAATAGATAGGCATCACCATCGTTCCACTCAAGTCAACTGCTCGAAATATTTCGCATCCAGATGCAACCAACACCGACACCAAATCATCAACACCTAAACCCTAATCCCATATCCAAAAGATTGGCTACAACGAAAAGAATAGTAAAATCCCACCATAATCCTTCATAATCGCTCATACACCTGTAAATGCTTCATCTCCAATCATTATCACATCAAATCATCCCCTACCTATCTCTCCTACTCGATGAACCTGTGCTGGCCACTAGAGAACTAGGCGGAGGGGGATTTCTGGTGTAGTTCAAGAATTGACCAGGAGCATTAGGATTCTCAACCGGTGGTGGTCCACTCAAACCACCACTCATCATGGCATCCTCAATGTTGTTGCTGGCTAGTCTTCGTCGCGGTGGTGCAGGTTCAAGCATTTTTGGTACATCTCGTTCTGGTTCATCATCTTCCGTAGTATCCGATTCTGATTCTCGAGGCTTTTCCTCACGACGACGGCGACGCTCACTTCTCTCGGAACGTTCACCACTGGTTCTCTCACGCTTATGTCGTTCATGGCGTTCTCTACGGGCTCGACGTCTCTCATCTCGTTCTGCGTCTTCACGGGCGGCTAAAAATATGATTAGTATATATACGTTAGATGTTCAAGGAGTGACGAACCTCTAAGCTTTTGCGTAACTTCGGCATAACCTTGAACCTCATCCCTTGAAAGAACGCGAAGAACGATGACAAAATCATCTCGTGCCTCATATCTTTCCTTGCCCAGTTCAAGAGCTTCCGGATTTACAAGCTTGCGATTAATCTTGGTCCATCTCGCATCAGGAGGAACACCATCCTTCTTGGCATCTTTCAATGGCGCAACGCCTTCTCGGATAGGACTTGGGTCTTCTGGGAACTTTTCTCTTGGTGCTCGGAGAATACCCTTGACTGGTTTATCATCGACTTTGGGTCGAGGGGGCGAGACAACTCGAGGCTGAACAATGTCGGTGGAAGTATGGGTGTCTCGTGAACGCCGATCTTCATTGATATCGGAACGGATATCAGCGACCTCAGCAGAGGTTTTTGTAAACGAAGCCTTCGCAGCCTTGGGGACTGGTGGAGAAACCTCTCTAGGTGCCGCATTATCTTTCGAGTTCAATGCATCTTTCAACGCCTTCAAGTCCATAGTGTCCTTTGGATTGAATGCTGCAGTAGGGGCATTTTCTTTCATAGAACGTGATTCTCGATGGGGAATACCAGCGATTGGTTCCGAAGCAGAATCGGAGCGAGAATCCTCACGGGTGGGCGGCCTATCTGGGCGGCGACGTCGTTCTCGTCTGTCCGGCTCACCATCACGCTCACTGATAGAAGATGAGCGCTCATTTCTTGAAGCTGGTCGTTCTTTGGGATCGCGGCCACTGAGATTGAGAGCAACAGGATCCGTGTGTCTCTCACGCATATCGCGTTCGCCCTGAGTAGGTAGCACCTTTGGCGGTATTGGAGGTGGCATATCTCTAGATGATGTATGCTCTTCCCTCGGAGCTTGAGGAATATCTCGCGGAGGGGGTGAAACTCGGTCTCTGTCTTCATCTCGGTGTCGTCTATCCTTTGGCTTCTCGGCAGCTTCTCTTCCGTCCCGTGAATCTCTGCGTCGTCGACGTTCATCATCGCCTTGGTCTCTTCGTCTTCGCTCCTCTCGTTCTTCACGCTCTTCCTTCTCGCGATCTTCCCGGCTCTCATCTCGCGCATTCTTGATTGATTTCAATCCAAGGGCCGCTCCAGCAAGTCCAAGTCCGGTGGTAAGAATATCTCGGCCACTCTTGTGATCACCACGATCATCACTAGATCTATCTCCTCTGTCTCCTCCGTCTCCTCTATTGGGTCGATCGGATCTATCGTTTCTCTCCAGTCGCTCCAGCCTGTCACTTCTCTCTGGGCGATCCACACGATCCACACGATCCAGTCTGTCAGATCGCTCAAGCCTATCTGCCCTCTCGGATCGTTCAGGCCTATCATCTCGCTCGATACGCTCAATTCTTTCGACTCTCTCAACCCGTTCAGGCCTGTCGGATCTTTCCACCCTTTCTGGTCTCGGTAGCTGGGGCGGGGGAGCCTCTGCTCTGATACCAAAACCTCTTGACTCGACAGGGTTCTCGAATCGAGGCTCTGGTCGTCGATGTGAGCTGCTGTCTCGCCGACGTCTTGGCTCTGGGTCTCGAACTTCGTAAATATCGTCGCGAGATCCTCTTCGTCCGCCTTCACGGTCACGCTCATGATACATTGACATTGGACGCTGAGAGCCACTTCGTCGTACAGGCTGTTCCTTGAATGGCAATTCCATCCTTGCTGGTCTCTGAACCGGCTCTATTGGAGGTGGTGGAGGAACAACTGGCATTCTAGCGCTTGCTGGTTGCTCCCATGTCGCTCCGCGTGGAATTCTGTCGAAACCTCTTGTCGTAGGTGGTGGTCCTCTTTCCCTAGGATCGGCGGTTCGTGGAAATAGATCAGTATATCCCGAGATACTACTTGGTCTACTGGTTCTTCCACCGTCAGAACTGTCGCTACGTTCTCTGCGTGCTCGAGGCTGTGGGGGGTGACTCAAATCATATTGAGCCAAGCCCCCTGGGTTGGTGTATCCAAATCCATCGTCTGTATATTCTGCGTTGGATGATGAATCCGTGTGGCGGGTAACAGGAGTAGGATATTGTGATCGTGGTCGACTGCTGTTGTACGCAGTTTCTTGTCTACCCGAACCAATTCGCAATCTATTTCCTTCTGTCGCAATGCGGCCCATGTCTACATCATCTGGCTGGAGACTGTGTCTGTGGTGGTGTGATCGAGAGGTGGGTTGGGCAGAGACTGCCGGAACTGCATAAAATTCTTCCTGGCTTGATCGATAAGGGTTGTTCATTGGACTCGGTGGTCTAGCGCTATGAATGACTGGTTTATGTCGAACGGTTGTGACGACCGTCGGTCGGTTGTTGTTCTCAATCGTGGAACTTCGTCTTTTGCTGTCACTGCGGACACTACTATTTCGCGGAGGGGGTTCTGCTGTAATTTTGTATGTTGTAGTAACGGTTCCCGCCGAATTATTGGTAGTGCTGCTGCTTCGCGAATGACCGGTAGGAACATGTTCTCGACGAGAGGTGGGAATGACATGTAGAGTCGAGGTATGGTGTTCGTGTGCCGCTGGGTGAGCGAATCCTGAGAGGTTGATGGGGAGAGAAGCGCGCGCGGGGTTGTAGGTTGGAGAGCGTGGTCGCGGGTTGTATCTGTACCGGTCTGCCATTTTGAAAATGCGCTTTTGACTATGATAATCGAGTACAGGGCACTCTAAGGGTCAATATATCCTCCCAGAAGGTGGGGCGAGGACTGAGGACTCGAAGCTTCGTCAAGGCGAACTGATGGAGTAAGCAGCCACAAATGTTGAAGTTTGTAAGTTGCTCGAAATAAAAGGGCGCGAAATGGCGGCTATTATTGGAATACTCGTTAGCAAACTTGATAAGTATGAAACTGAGACTCGCACTGAAGACGTGCATGATGCAGCTCATTATATGCCAGCCGGGTTGGTACATACCTCTTTAGTTCGGTGTTGCCAATGGGGATTTCCACGGCTTAGGTAGCCTGCGCGGACTCGATTTGTCGGGAGGGTTGCCGAGGAGGAACTGCTGACACGCTGACCCCGCGATGATTGTTGGAGAGGATGAATGAGGCAAGCAAGGCAAGCAAGGCAAGCAAGGCAACCAACCGACTTAATACGATGGACTGGGTAGACGTGGTTTTGGAGGCGAAAATGAGGTTGTTGATAAGGAGGAATGCAAGGTGTCGTTGGCAGTGGCAGTTGCGGTGTTGAAGAGGAAGAATGTGTGAGTGGTGGAGTGGAGTGTGATTTGATCAGTGGCATTCAAGAGGTGGTCTGTACTGGTCTGTACTGTCCGTAGCAAGGGAGTGGGTGAGTACGTACAGGGGTGCCATGAAAATGACGAAGGTGCAAAGGTGCGAAGGCAAGATGGGAGGATGGGAGCATTGACGGATGGTGACCAAGGTCCCATGCGGAGATACAACGCTCGTCCAATGATAAGGGGAGTAAGCAGAGTTCGAGTATTTACTTTACGAAGAGGATCAACACGAATTCTTGAATTGTTTGAGCCCAAAGAGTACAAAATACCACGTTGACCCACTATAAAGGTCTTCTTTAAGTCTTCTTTGCTTTCTTTTCGTGTACTAGTACCCAAGACTGGGGGAATTTATACTGTATCCCCGACTTTCTGTGCCATCAGGTGCTTTGCTTGGAATATCCGTAGCCGAGAACTCTCGTCCCTACCCTGCCACTGCTCAACTCAACCCAACTCGATAGGTGTCAACTCGAGTAGGAAAGGTCTGTATATCTTCACCCACTTACCATTACAACGGGTCTGTCTCGGGAGAACATGTTTCTACACCTTCCGGCTTCACTGCCGACTCTTTGACGAGTACTTGTTGCTTTGGAGCTTTCCTTTCCCCACCTCGCCACTCTGGCCTGTACATCAACATCAGCCCAACGAGCCTGATTGAAGGTCCTGTACGAAGTCAGGCACCGCACATGCCGCAGCATCTTTCTCTCCAGACCCGTCGCTCTTCACGCCATTCCTCTCGTCCGACATGAACCAACGGCCACCAGTTTGCTTAAGCCGTCTACACGCCAACCGACGCCCCGCTACACGCTGGGCGTAAGTTAGCTCGCGGTAGCTTCTGAAGCCATGGGGACTGGGTGGGGGGTGGAGGTGGGGATTCCAACCGAAAAATACTCGGTGAGATGTGAATCTACTTACGCTATCTATTCTTCAGGTGGGTACCTAGAAATCCACAGCTATCAGCAAGAGAAATCCAAAGAGGAAACTCGGTCAATCTCACGCAATTCCTAAATCCCCAGCTTGCTTTTCCTCTCCCCCACTAAACGAACCAGAGTGGTGAAGCGAGCCTTACGCAGATCCATGCCTCAAGGATGAATTGTTCAACCATCAACTCCAAGCCATATCAAAATCACACTGCTGTACAACACATCAAAACCCTCAATGACATCATCAATCCTCCTTTTCAACTTTGCCATTAATCTTTATTTCTTCAACGTGGCCTCCCCAAATTCCTCCGTCTTCCCTTCCATTTTCCATCCCTCCTCCCTACAAGGTTTCCCCAGCCCATCAAAACATCCAGCACCCAACCGTTTCAATGCTCCAACTTGTCAAGCTGCCCAACCACAAGGATCCCCTACCTCTTTTTCTTTCCACCACTCTTCCATTTCCCTCATTGGAGCATCCCATAAAAGCACAAGGCCGTTGCCAGATGGATAACTTGGGCATCCTCGGACAACGCTATGTCGCCAGGACGCTCCTTGCTCAAACTAAAACCGATGGTGCCCAAGGGGTACACAGATGGCGCCAAAGACGCCTAATCGAATAAAAAGAGGCCAAAAATTCGATTTAATTCTGGCGGTCTGGACCAAGTGGGTTTCTATAGCCTGGCCATCAAGACGAGTTTGCGCGATATTTTTTCGAGTCTTCAGGCACGAACTTTTCAATTCTCCAAACACAAGGGGAAAAAAGAGGACAAACTGTTTGCTAACACTGAAGTACGAGTACCCCCGCCCGCTATAAACACGAGGAGGGGACCACACTAAACTGTTCCCCGCCTCATGTGTTCAGCTTAAAATGTCGAGGACCCCGAATTTTGCAAGACATTGCATAGATCAGGCTGGATTTTAGCTTTCTTCGCGACCCCTTTTCTTTTTTTTGTTTCGTTCCGAGGGATGAGCCAATGAGGGACAAGGGAAAGAAAGAGGGATGGACTTTTGATCATCTCATACTCGGTGTTGTGACACACCAATCGCTCGCCTTGTTCCTCATATCCTCATTAATGACTCTTTTTCTTTTTTTTTCGGCTCCCGCGATATTCGATTTGATTGTGGTGGTGTGGTTGAGGCTCTGCTCTGCTCTGCTCTGCTCGTCTTCGGTTCTGTGACCCCTGTCTTGATAGGATATCTTGCTCGCCTTCCACTGTGGTCGGGCGGATGGATTGCTTATTATCTGATTGCGTCTTTTTGTGGGACGAGGGGATATAATTCGTCGCTTCATTCTACTGTTTTTGGTCACCGCGCGTATCGTATAAGATGGTTGTGAGAATGAGGCTCGGGGTTTCATGGTGCAAGTGAGAGTACTTTTTGGGACTGCCGAAGTTGGCACGGTCAGCCTTCTGTCAGTCGTAGATTTGGTTACATCGATGTGAGGTCTTGATACTTGGATTTGAGTACTCACTCCTTTTCCCGGACTTGGGTGTTGAATGTAATATCGAGATCACATCAACCGATATTCAACGTTTTCAACTCAAATGTCACCTCTTACCCACAATCAACAATACAACGATTCAAGTCACTAGTAAAGTACCAAGTCTGACTTCGATATCCGAGCGTAATTTTCTCCCACTTCCTCCTAGTAAGATTTGAATCCTACTTGTTCCTTTTTCTCCCATTTACGAGAGCTGTATACACGCAACTTCCCCTCAAACAATTCCCCTTCTCCAAGACGGCCTGGTGAAGTATAAATATCAAATATTCAAGATGACTTTCCAATTCTTTACAATTCTCTAAACCCCTAACACTCTTCCACCCTCCCAGGTAACAACTCCAACCCAATCACCCCCTCACACCCCTCCAAAATCTCTCCCAGCTTCTCCTCAACCTCGCCTCAGACCCCCTTAGCACCAGGCTGTATATACACCAACACAGTAGGCATCCTCCCCTCTTTCTGCTCACGCGGCCCTCTCATACCATAGGCGATATATCTCCAACCCCCCTTGCAAATTTCTAGAACGGCGGCTTCCAGTTTCTCGCGTATAGCGCGTAGGATTTCGGATCCCGGATCCGGGGGTGTTGGGGAGGATGGCGGTTGAGATGTTTTGGTACATGAGTTTTGAGTTTCTGATTTCAATGCGTAATTTGGGGGAAGAGGGGAGTAGAGAGTTGTCTATGATTTCTTGGAGGTGAGTAGCGATATCTTTCCAGGTTGTAGGTGTAGTGGAGGAGGTACTAATAATTATCGTATCCATAGATTTCTTATGTCAGCGTCGGGGCAAGTCGTCGAAATGAAATATCTTGAACTTCAAATCTGTTTTCTTGTAGGGCTTCTGTTATTTTTGGGAGGAGCGATTCATATATAGCTTTCGCTTCCTTCGAGGGGGTGTGGATGTGGTGTAGCCAGGGCTTTGTGTGGTGTGATCCGGGGGCTACTCGGTAGGGGTCCTTTGAGGAGATGTAGGATTCTATTGTGCTTCTTCCTGTTTCTGTGGGTTTTTTTTCCCGTTAGTTTGATGAGATAGATGGTTGGAGGGAGAGTGGTGGGAGGGAATGGAGTATGTACCGCGATTGTATTCTGAGGAGGAGGTAGAGGGTAGGGAGGGACGTGTTGTTGGGGGCATGTTGAAATGCTTTTTTTCTTAGTGGGTTTTTTTTTGGAAGTATTGACCTAGTTGATCTCAGACGATGCAAGATGATTCGGGTAATAGTCCATTCTTCCAGCTCTCCAGGGTAATTCAATATAATTACCCTAAACACTTAGAACAACTCAACATATTTATCCAGGTGTTTTAGAACAATCAAGTTTTATTGTTCCAAAGGGTTTAGGGTATTATTGACTTCTACTAGAAATTTAGAGTAACGAGCTATTTGCTGCCGCTTTTTCTGTCCACCCCGATTCAGTGTCTCTTCTTTTCATTTCATGTTCGGGCTTGAAGCCTTATTCACGAAGCCCGAAGGTATATATCTAACGTCCCATATGAATACAGTACAAGAAAAATTGCTCAATTACAATTCCATATCCTAACGCTTAATCTAGTATCTATTACAAGAAATCCATTCTATCAACAAGTTCATCCCTTCATCATCGAGCCGCAGGTGCAGGTGAGTTCATCGTCTTTGCCTCCTCGGCTAACTTTCTTCCTTCTTCGGCTAATTTGGCACCTTCTTCATTGAGTTTTGCCGCTTCTGCGGCGATTGTGGGATCTTGAGCTGGTGCTGCGGCCTTTGGCGCCTCTCCTTTGGCTGTCTCAGTTCCGTTCTTTGGTCCTATCAAGAAATTAGTATGTTGTGTTCGAAATAGGAACAGCGTGAAGAGGGTCTTTATCGCGTACCTTCAGCTTTTGGGGTTTCGCCTGCTGCTGGTTTGTTGCCGCCCTCAGCTTTTGCGGTGCCGTTAGCCGGCTTGTTTCCGTTTCCGTTGCTGACACCTTGAAGGGCACCTATTTATCTCATATTAGCTCTGTGTTAAACAAGGTCACGTGTAAACGTGGGAAAGTCGTGCTCCTCTCTAGATTTTGTACGGATATTGTAAAAGTCTTCAACAATGACACTCATTCTTCGAGAATGTTTAGAAGAATCTAGCCTTTGGGTTTGAATTCTTCCATGCGTTGTCGAACAATGATTCATTGTCAATGAATCATATTGTTCTAGAATGTGTGGGGCAAGGAGTGTACGAAGAGTAAAGCTCGGGATTCTTACCGATCAAATCAGCAAGTCCTTGAGCACCATTGCCGTTTCCATTTGACTTTGTACCATTTCCGGATGCTGCTGGTCGGTTACCTAGAAGGCATACGGGTCAGTTTCTTTTTTTTGGGTTGCGTGTTGTTTGAAATGTTAAGAGATGTGGACTTACCCTCTATGGCGTTGCCCCCTTCGGTTTTGGCTCCCTCGGCCGCGGGTTTGTTGCCCTCAGCAGCAGGCTTGTTACCCTCAGCGGCTGGCTTTCCCTCAGCGTTCGCCGTCCCGTTATTGTTCGAGTTTCCATTATTCTGTGTGTTTCCGTTATTATTTGAGTTGCTGGAACTATTGGTGTTGGAGTTTCCGTTATTGTTGGAATTAGAGTTCGAGTTGGAGTTGCGATTCCCATTGTTGGAATTTCCATTTCCATTGATAGTGGTGGTGGTGACGCTTTCTCCGTTGTTATTGTTGGAGGTGGTACTTACGTTGCTTTCCCCATTGTTATTGTTTGAGTTTCCGTTGTTGCTGTTGTTACCTTCTGCTGGCTTTGGCTTTTGGGTACCACCGACGGCGTTTAGAAGATCAGAGAGTCCTTGGCCGGAGTTTCCATTGTTATTGTTGTTGTTTGAGTTCCCCCCGTTCTGTGTATTGCCATTGCTGGCGCTGGTAGAATTTCTATTGCTTTCTGCGTTCCCGTTGTTGTTCGTATTGGCGTTTCCATTGTTCGAGTTTCCTTCATTTCCTGAGCTTCCATTATTTTGCGTATTTGCATTTCCCTCGCCCTTTGGCTTGCCACCAATCGTGATTCCCGCAGATCCACCGACACTGGTTGCTCTGCCGCTTGAATCGGTAGTGATTCCGGTCTCTTTGTCACCAATTACTGTCGATCCATCACCATTGACTGTGGGATTTGTTAGTGCTTATTTCATCTGAGCGAACATCACGGAATAGAATGCCATGGAATGAGAATATGGGGTACATACTAACGATGCCTGTCTCTCTTTCGATGACACCTTGGGGTAATGCCAAGGCTTGGATGCCAATCGCCAAGGTGAGGACAACCGCGAACTTCATTTTCGAGTACTGCCTATATACTTTTGATGTGTGTAAAATGAGTATCCGAAGAATGATATTAAAAGAAAGATTAAGATATTATTAGAAATGGTTCTTGACTAGCAAGATACCTAAAGTGAAAGTGAGGAATGAAATTAGAGAATGAGTTATGCCAGCATCGAAATATTTCCCCAGAATAATCCAAGAGAAATCCCCAGAGTGGGACGCAGCTTGGTATTTGATCAGATTTTCCAAGAGGCAGACTACTCTATTCGCCTCAGATCCAAGGTCTCCACTCTCATGTCCAGATGATTCTTGGTCTCTCTTGGCTGCGGAAAGTCTCTTACATCGCACAACGGCGTTTGAGGCTCCTTCTTACATCAGAGTCAAGAATCTCTTTCCATTTTTCACTTGGCCACTCCCCCGAGTAACCAAATGTTTGCTGAGCCCTCCAATGATAAGCCCCGAAAGTGAGATACGCGCTTGGACTTGGCGATTGTCTGTTACAGTTTGTGGCGATGGTGTGTTTGGGCTTGGGACTCGCTTAGCAGCAGCCAAGGCGAACGTCCCCGTTTTGCTCATGCGAAGCGAGGTGATCCACGTGATTTTGTTTCATGCAAGCAATTCCCCCGGATCTTGGGTGGTGTCTTGGTTGGTCTTGGAAAGGACTCCTGTTGAGATTTTCCCTTGGGGGGATCTTGGTTTCTGGGGATGGGTGATTTCCGGATGCTTGTTTTTTTGTTTCTTGGTGAGATGTGGATCGATGTTGGTATGGAAAATGACAGCTCTGGGTTCCATATATTAAAGTCCTTTGGAGACAGCTCGGCGATGTGGAGAGGACGATTTCCCTTATGCCATTTCTAAGGTCTTCGAATGCCGAAAATTGTTGCTATCAGCGGTTATTGAAACTTGATAAGACAAATTATCATAGACCAACAATCATAAACGCCAGGCACAAGAGAGTTCTCATGACATTTGGATGTAAAGTTAGTCCATATGACAAGAGCTTTTTTGATTGGCTAGAAAAGGTTCGATTCGAAGACGTGTTACGGTGTTACCGGTATCATCGTTCCCCTGGGCAATTCGAGCGATGTGACGTGATCGAAACGGCTCTTCTGCTTTTAGACTTCTAGACTCCTCGAAAAGAGACTTTGATACTTGTTCTTACTTCCATCATCCCATTCAAACATTTTAGCTTTTTAGAAGCTATTTCATGACAAATCTGACCAACGACTCTTCACGACAGCCTCATTATTGAAGACTGCAATTTTGATTGAGAGTCAGAAATGTTCCTTTCGTTCGGATATGGAAACAATCCAAATTCTGTAATCTCATTCTGGCAGCGCACCCACTGTTCAATTTTTCATCTACCGGTTCCTTTCTTCTGGCGTTTGCTAACTCGGTTTTGTTTCAGACCACCGAGATTAGATTGTAAAATGTATTACCGATATACAATAGATCATGACTGAGAGCAAAGAACGGTGGTCGTGAATTCTTAAGCAGCACTCTTAGACTCCCTCGTCCCGGTCTCCTCAATATGCACAATCTCACCCTCCTTATTCTCCTCAGCCTCATTCACCTCACCCTTCTCACCAATGATCTGTTTCTCAACAGCAAACACAGCTCTCTCCGCCTTCTCACTTCCCTCAAACACTGTCTCACATTAGCAAAACCTTCATATCAACAAGGAAGAATGACACTTACAGAATGACAACTCTTCCAAAGTTCGTCCATAAGTTTCTGGAAACAAGAAGTAGATGAAGAAGATCTCGAACACAAGCCATACGCAATATACCAGCAGCCATTTCCAAGCAATCCTTGCCAAACCGATGGGGTTGACATACGTAGCGAAGAAGCCGGCTCCTTTGCCGAAGAATTGGAACCATGCGATACCTCGGGATCTTTCTGCGTAGGGAAAGATTTCTACGAGATATGCTAGAAAGTATATTAGTCATGGCACATGAGAGATAGGGGGATTTAGCTTACTGTAAGTAAGTGCATTGTATCCGAGACTGTAAGCCGGGGAATAAACGAAAATGAAAACAATCGTCATGACTGCAGCCGCTTGGGCTTTCGTAGTCAGATACCGCTCCATTGATACCGTCCAGCCAACGTATATTGAAAGTAAGCAGCAGACACAAGTGAGGTAAACCTTTCTCCTCTTGAATCTGGCCGCTGTGAGAGCACAGGCAAAACCGCAAACCATTCCCCAACACGCGATTCCGACGTTGATCTTGGATTTAACCAGTTTGTCGGTAATTCCGACTAGACTGAGGAGATCGTTCAGATAGTACCTATCATTGTTAGTCATGATAGCAATATTCTGGAAAGGGGTAATTACGAGATCAATGTGTTTCCGGACCATTGAGTAAATAAACCAAGGAAGGACGTAATCAATAAACGACGACGCATCCCAGAGGTCTTGAATAAATCCCACCAAGACTCCTTCGCAATTTCCATTTCAATCTTCAAGGTAGATTGAATTTGAGCCATTTCGGCTTTGACGAATACTGAATCGCAATCTCCTTCTGCATGGTACTTGACCAGGATGGCAAATGCTTCTTCGTTTCTGTCTTTGCTGATGAGGTATCGAGGGCTTTCGGGGACGAAGCTGACGAAAGTTAATAAAACCGAAACGATTGAAACAAAGTAAGAATTAATCGGAGCTGGTATACTTACAAGATAAACACGATTTGTATCAAGGAGGGAGCGATTTGAAGAAGCGAGGGGATTCTCCATGCCCAGTCATTTGGTATATTTACCGTCCCTAGAGCAATTGAAGCGGCGATAATTTGACCAATACCATACGAAGCATTGAACAAAGATGTCAGAATAGCTCGTTCCTTAGGATAACCTAGTTCTCCAATCATGGCAGATCCAGCAATGATACAAAATGGTATACCGAAACCAAGGAGTATCCGGGCAATGATATACATCGCCGCTGTAGAATTCACTAAGCGTGTTTCCGGGGCTAAGGACGACGATATAGTGCTCACCTCCATTTGAGAATCCTTGAAGTAGTGCACCTACGATACTGAGACCCGACCCAAACATAACCGACCACCTTCGTCCAAATCTCTGGTTCAGCCAGGGCACAAAGGGTAAAGCCAAAATAGCACCAAGATTGTACGCTGCTCCCAGAAATCCTTTAAGATTTGCTTCGACGGCATATTCAAGGGCGCCACCGGCGAGTTTCTTTCCAGTGGGTTCTCCGAAATCTAAGCAGTGCATGAGCGATTGGTATAATTATGAGGAGGGGATGATAGGAGGAGGAACTCACATTTCTGCCAAGAAGGAACGATCTGAACGGTATTGATAATTTGGGAATCAAATCCAGAGGTACTTTCAATTGCCATACACGCTGGGAAGAGCATGAAATAGAGGAAACGTAGGTTTCTCTTCTTGTACCAGATTACTTTGTCTTCTTCCACTAGACGAGTGAGCACTGGATCGGAGAGTTCCTCCTTTCTTCTATCGATGCCGCCGACCATGATTGTACGATTGGCTTCGAAGAAGCTTGGTAGAAACGTTGTGTAATAAGGAGGCTGGGAAGTTTCAAAACGGTGGTCCTGCGGTGAGAGGTTGTACAAGATAATTAGCGGGGTAGAGATACTCCTAGTGTCCGTTTGAGCATCGATTCACGACCAAGTGTTCACTCCCACTAAACAGTGAGGTATCGGCAAACGTTCCTTGAAAAGCACCTGATGCGATCCTATGTCAGAATTAAAGTCGGTCTGAAAGACAAAAGGGAACCTATGCTTTTATATCTCACCATTTCCAAATCCCATTCTCAGCTTCGGCTCGGGATAGCTAAATTGACCCTATACCTAACGTGCTGGTGTGCAAAACGTATTGTCCAAGTACCAAATCGGGCACGGAACATGCTACCCCGCATTCAATACAAGATAGTAGACATTACCCCAGATCCCCATTCGGCAATTCCCCAGAATCACGCAGCGGTGCGAATCGTATTAGTGCAACAGTGGGTATCATATCGTGTTCTAAGAGGTTCCAAAGTTCGTAAGTTTAAAATCCCAGAAGCAAGAATAGGCAATGCAGCCATTTACCCGGGACAATCTTGGTGTTGGTGTTGTTGAATGTACGTTGGTTTTGCGTGGGGTTTGCTTGGGGCATGTCATGGTTGCCGGGAAGTTTTCCTGTGGAAATCCCTCCAATGAAGATGTCGCTTGGCAGTGAAACTTGTTCTGGGGGACACGAGAGAGCCTATATATGGCTCGTTTTAAGGGTAATCTGGTTAGAATAGAATTTGCTAGCAGAAAACAAAACAGGTTAGCTTATATATAGCTTATTCTTAACCGCTCTATAAAAGTAGCTCTTTCTAACTTAATTTATATATTATAATAAATAATCTATATAAAAAATATAGAGTAAAGCTAGAACTAACTAAATATAAGCTTTGTTTTTTAATAGCTCTTATATTAAGAAAGATAGAGTTAAATATAATATAGTTTAATATAAAGATAGTTATAGTTTATATACTATTAAGATAAGAAGCTTATATTTAGATAGCTCTAGCTCTATTCTATATTTTCTTATAGATTATCTTTTTATAATCTCTAAATTAAGTTAGATATAACTATATATTTTAGAATTCTATATAGAAATATCTTTATTTTTAATCTAAAATAATCTACTATTAAATAAACTATTTAGATTAACTTAAGTAGTATACTTTATAAATCTTAGTATAAAGTAAATTATATATTTAGAATTTATCAATTTTTTATATAAATAAATAATATTCTTTAATCTATTATTACTAGATATATAGTATCTTTATTAATTTTTAATTAACGTAGTTTATCAGGACCCCGGTTATATTAAGACCCCGATCAATTTTCCTAAAATCCTACTCTTCAACTTTAACACGTGTTTTTTTAACCTTCTACTATGTCTATTATTACTAAAGAATCAAAAGTCATTCTAGCTATTAAGGCAATTCGAACATCTAAAAAGCTAAGTCGACAGAAAGCTACAAAGATCTACAGAATACCTTATTCTATACTTAATAATAGAATAAACAGCCACCTTCCTCTAGCCGACCGTCGACTAGTAAACCTTAAATTGTCTAAGGTAGAAGAAGAAGTAATTGTTTAGAATATACTTAATATAGATTCTAAAGGGTTTATACCCTAGCTAGCTAGTATAGAAGATATAGCTAATTTTATCCTCGAGTCGCGGAGAGGAAAACGCGTCGATAAGCTCTAGGCTTATCGGTTTATATAATAATAACTAACTCTTAAGATACGTTTTAATCGTGTTTATGATTTCTAAAGAGCCTTATATAAAGATCCTAAGCTAATTAGCGTATAGTTTCAACTAGTTACGAATATACGAGCGAAATATAGAGTTTTAGACTACGACTTCTATAACTTTAACAAAACTAGGTTTATAATAGACGTGATTTGTCCTATAATAGTTATTACTTATATAGATCGACGTAGTAGAGGCAAGGTAGTTTAGCTAGGGAATCGAGAATAGGCTACTGCTATTGCCTATATTAATAGTAAAAGCTAGAGTGTTTCTTTATTTTTAGTAGTTTAAGAAAAGAATTATCTTATAAATTAGTATACTAATAGCGGTCTTCTATCCAACTAGGTTATTAAACCGACAATTAACAGATAGACGAATAATAAGACAGGTCTAGAATAGATAAAACATTTTAATTAATATACTACTACTTATATAAGTTCTAATACCTTCTAGACCCTCTTGTAACGAAACTCAAACGAACTAAACAAAGATGACTAAGTCTCGAAGGTTGGTATGCAGGTAAGAAGTACAGATGCGCCGGATTGTTCACTTGGAAGTGAACTCGTTACTTGTATCAAAGATGTCAAACAATATGATAAGATTAATAACTAAAGTTGAGCACGAAGCTCCTATCTAATGGCAGACGTGCCAGTCTTATATAGAACCTTCGTTCCCAAGTACGTCGCTCACATCGCTCGCGTCGCTCGCGTCGCTCGCGATCAAGGCGATCACGTCACATGACCCCACGTGACTTCCAACATTACCACAACAGTGAGATCCTGAAATCCCTAATGTCTTCTGCATTACTGATTTCCTCCTGTGTTACTTTCCTTTCCCGGATATTATGCCTTGTCCTGTCAGAACGCCGTCTGGACTACTTACCACGCATACCGTGATTCGTGACACCTCTACTGCTAACACTCTCTTATAGGAATCTTAGACCCCTTCTAACCTAACAGAAGCTCTTTTATAGTTAACTCTTATACGAAATCGAATTGCTTACTATTAGAGAAGCTCGCTAATCCCTCTATTTGAGACAGTTACAGTACTAGCTAAAGGTATAGAGCGAATAGCTTATAAGATAACTCTTCTGTCTACCGAGGTACGTATACTTCAGGCAGCAAATAAAGCTCTTAGCAAACGCCGGAGAGCTAAAAAGGCTCGTGTCCGTGAAGGGGGTACACTTATTATAGAGGATATACAGGATATTATAGCCTAGAAAGACGTAGATAAGCAGGTACGACACGATATACGTGTAGCGAGAGGTAGTTATAAGGAGAGGCAACTGTCTAAACAACACTATAGAACCTATAGAAAAGCTGGTTATAACGTACGAACTTGTTAAGAAGCTATAGATATATCTAGTATATCAGACTCCGATTATAAAGAGTTAATTTAATATATTATAGTTAAGTTATTTAAGTTCAAAGTTATATGCCAAGGAAAATTAATCGGGGTTCTAATATAACCGGGGTCCTGATAAACCACGTTATATATATTTAATATAATAAAAAAACATTTCTAGATATTAAGATATCCTTACTTATATAAACTCTTATTATTTTTTAGTCTTTTTAAGATAGAATAACTTTATCTATAGTTATAGAAATATTCTAAATAAATAGAATTATAGCTAGAACTAACTATTTACTTATCTATAAAGAGTATATAGTTTTATTACAATTTAGCGCGATACTATAGAATACTATAATAGTACTAAGTTTTAATAACGTTATAGAGGGTAATATAGTAAGAGTAAGTAGTGTTTAAATTCTATTCTAACTAGATTACTCTTAAAACGAGCTATACTATCAGCGTCGCGATTGGGTTCTTAGCATGTTCGTTGTATAACTGATATGTGGAAGTGAGCCTTTCTACTAAATAAAAATCCTCGTACTAATCTCGAAGTAAATTATATAGCATACGTGTTGATAAGTGAATTGCCCCCTTTTTTCCTCGCTTAAGATATTCAGCAGACGTTCTTAATAGGGTTCTTTACTCGCCAAATATCTTTCAAAAAGAAAGGTATATATTCAGAGATCTTTCTTATGAAGTAAAAAGACCCCCCTTGAGCAGAGTTCGTTTCCAATACAGCTTCTCGACACTCAACTAACACTCCCAACCAAATTTCAGATACTCAGTTGCTGTCTCGATCGCTCTTCACCCCCTTACCTCCAACATGGACACTCTCCCTTCCCACGCCGTTCTCATCTTCATATCGTTCTCTGTTTTCCTCCCCAACGACACCCCTCTCTCCATCTGCAATCGTATGGTTAGGATGATAATCACCAAACAGCGCATCCATGTCCTCAAGGCTTCTTCGCTTAGTCTCCGGATAAGCCAAAATAATAATCTACCATAATCAGTCAACTCTCCCTAATCCAGTCTTCTCGGTAGGGCAAACTCACCAAAGCAGAAACAAAATTAATACTCATAAAAATAAAATACGTCCTACTCCCAATATTCTGCATGCCCACCGGCCAGGTCTGCGCCGCAATTATACTGCCGATCGCGCCCCCAGAAGCGGCGAAATTTAGTCCCCTAGCTCTCACATTCGTGGGGAAGATTTCCGAGCCATAAACCCATGCTGCGGGACCGAATCCGATCGAGTAGCCGAAGGTGTAGAAGAAAATGAAGACTATGCAGGTGTAGTCACTTGCTACGTTGGTGTTGTTTGGGTAGGCGAGTGGGAGAGCTCCGTTGATCTGTAATTTTGAGTTAGGAGCGATAGTATATGAAGATAGGATGAGATGAGAATGGGGAGGTGGTTGGGAAGGGAAAGAACAAACCAAAAGAGCAACCCCCATAACCAAACACCCAATCACCAACGTCGTTCTACGTCCCACCCGATCAATAATCAACATCTCAATAATCGTACACCCGATCTTAAGTGTACTCTCAATACCACCAATCAATAACGTAAGTCGATGTTCAATCCCCAAACTCGCAAAAATACTTGGAAGATAATATTTCATCGCCGTATTTCCACACATCTGAGCCATGAATTGTAGAAGCGCAGCACGCCAGAGACGATTGAATAGTGGACGATGGGTAAATAGTGCTGTCCATTTTTCTTCTGATGTGTTTCGGTGTTCTGACACGTTGGTTTTTATAGCTTCGAATTCGACTGAGACGATATCGGAATCGAGGGGGGCATCTCGGAGGTAGGCTAGGGAGGATTGAGCGCGGGTGTAATAGCCCTTTTCAATGAGCCAGCGGGGTCTGTGGTTGTTTTATCAGTCTTTTTGAATATCTAAATCGGAAAGGGAGATTAACGTTTCTGGACAGAAGTATACACCAACCATGAATACAAGTGCCGGGACGAATTGAACCAGCACTGATAACCTCCAGCCATAATAATTTCCTTGTGGCGTTTTCCAAGCACTCATCCAGTAACCGACCCTTTTCAAAATCAGTGATATATTTTAGAATCGAGACCGGAGATAGAACTTACCAAAAGGCAAAAGCAAGTCCCGCAACAAGACCAATATGATTCATCACCACATATCTTCCTCTCTGTTTCGCAGGCGCAATCTCACTATCAAAAAATCAGCTTCTTTCTGCCACCCATCCCCCAAACATCACAACACAAGAGACCATCCATCCCTTCCTCTTTACCCACTTTCCCTTCTCCCAAACAAAAGAAGAAAACTCCACAGACCTCTGATACATAGGCACACTTGTACTAACAACCGCCACCCCCATTCCAGCCAAAATCCGACCCACAATCATCATCGCAAAACTGCCAGGTCCCCTCGCACCAGCTTGCAAAGCTGCTCCGACACAAACAACAAATACCCCCGCGGACGCCGCATATCTTCTTCCCAAATAATCCGAAAGTGGATGGGAGATAAAAATGTAACTCGTCCAAGTTCCTAGGTAGTAGATGGCGGTTATAAGACCGGTATGAGCAGCGTCTGGCTTGTGGAGGGCTTTCTTGAAACCGGGATGGACGTAAATTGTTGCCATGATTCCGATGTTGTAGCTGAATTGGAAAGCTTAGTGAGAAGAAACAGTGGGGTGAGGTGATTGAAGAGAAAGGGGGAGTGAGCGAGAGGAATTACATACCCCCACATGAAAGAAGCCAAACCAAAAAACGCACATAAAACATGAAGACGAAGGGAAGCCCTCGAAGGGACAACCTTAACCTTAGCCACTTTGGCAACTGGAAGAGGAAGACCCGTCATGGTGCCCGAATAAAAATACAACAAGCCAGACTCGACAAGAGATTCAGCGGCTAGCTCTCGATACCTTCCGCAACTTCCCACATAGAGACAAACCACCTCACTATATAAAACCCTCGATATCGTTCGTTTCCTTACCCCACAAAAAAGACCTGCCGCAGAGGCTGAAGAGCGAGCAAGTTCTTTCGTAAGCGAAGCAACTCAAGACCAGAAAATCAGCAGATCCTCAACCCAAGTCGAAGAAATTGGCGTTCTTGAGGTTCCATTTTGTATTTCCTTTTTCTACAAACCCCAGATAACCAGATAACCCAAGAAAATGTTCGGTACCACCCAGCTCTCTCATTCGTCCAACAACACCATTAGGCGGAAAGAAACTCCTCGCCAGCAGCGGCCCGCAGCTGCCAGTTCTCTAATCCAATTAACCTTCTTCCTTCCAGCGGCCAAGGTGGTACGGCCAACGTTATGTTTGGATGAGGTGCCAGAGGTGGGATGAGGGGTTGTGAGGATGGTAACGCCGTGGGGTACGGGTATCATGTGGGCATTTAGCAGACCAATGAAACCCCTTGTTGTTTGCATGTTACCGTAGCCATTCAGAACTCGCTCAAAATTCGATACGACGAATCGAATGGCAATGTGGTTTCTTCATGGGGTGACTTTGCATATTGATTGAGTTAGTTGGAGACATCAGCTTGATGGGACGCTACTTCCGAAAGGGAAGACGCCACCATACTTAGGCACATATGTTTGGAACCCAAGAGCTTTTTGAATATCACACGACGAGTTTGTATATTGATCTAATGCATACGTACTTACATACTTTGGGATGAACTTCCCAACTGCCGATCAAGGCCACAAAGACTAAGCAAATGAAAAACTTCAAGAATGCTGATTAATTAGAAGGATGAAGTCTTGCAGAGCTCGAGTTCTTGAGGGGGGAAGAAGGAATGACAGTAAGGAGAACACAGTTGACACCGAGAAATCAATCCAATATCTGGTACTCCCAATTCAAACCCTTCTGGACGCCTGCCTTTCCGGGGTATTGAAGACAATTCAAAAGAAACTGGTATTTCACCCAGGAACTCTCAAGATGTCGATCAAATAAAAGCACGAGTTCTTTGCAGAGCTCAATGACCCCACCACAAGTTATTGGTAACCCAAGATTAAGAATCGGATAACAGATTTGTCTCCGAGACCTCACCTCAATCCAATACTCGGTACTCCCAAATCTGCCAGACCAGCGTCTTCGGAGAGCTGAAGATCTTTCTTCTTTCTCGGGTCTCATCAAATAAACGTGGCTCCGAGTGCGGGGTAAGTATGCACTTTGAGAGAGGAGTCACGTGGTGAGTATACTTGATGTGACATGGATACAGCGAGCCTTTTTCTTTCGATACCTCACGGTATCAAATCGGGAAGAGAGAAACGGAGGGTTGATAGGAAATTCAGATAAAAAAACAAATCGTTAAAAAGGAAACAATGACGTATCCCATCCCAAGTCCAAGTTAAAAATACCCATCTCACACATGCTTGAGACTTTGCAAAATGCGATACTTGTACTCGTCCTCCTCCCCACCGTCGTGTAACAGCCTCAAAATTTCAGAAAACGGTTCGAGCCATCACAGCCGGACGTCCTTGGGGCAAAATCTCTTCAATGTCACCATTTTTGCTGATCGTACCCGTTGATGGATATTGCCAAAATACAACACAACTCCAAATCGACAGCAATTTATCGGAGGAGTGGCAGTACATGTATTGAGTTTAAATATATCGAATTGTAAGAATTATGCGGTAGTGCATGAATTCATGACTCTCAGCACGAACATTGGTCGTTCCTTCCTCAGGCGAGTAAGTTTCGTGCAGTATGGGCTGAGCAATGACCTCTTGCTAGAGAGTCTAGGTAGGGCTGATGGGAGAAGGTAAGCAACCATGACAATCGTAAAGGCTCTTGTTTATCTAGTGTCGTATTGCACCCGTGTATGCCGACTATGCGGGATGGCGTGGAGTGGTGAGACTAAGGGTGTGAAGCGACTGTGATATTTTCCGGATGAGAAATTTGTGTTTAAGAGGTTGTTTGTACTTACCTGTTCCTTCCTTTTCCCTCGTACCAGCTCAGTAATAAGTACTTTCGAGTCTGACAAGATCAAATTCGCTCGCTTGGATCATCTACAATGTTAAATTCGGTGGTAGGGATAACGTGCTTTGTGCTTCTGTCCACGAACTTAGCGTCCGCTCACAACCATCTCCCAACCGCAACGATAGAAGGTGGATTGATTGCTGGTAAGTTCTAGCAATTGAAGATGTCTGAACAGAGGGCTAATTCTAATCCTAGGTACCACGACTTCATTGACTTCTGCCACTGCGGTTGTGAATAAATTTCTTGGTGTTCCTTTTGCGGCATCGCCGGCTCGTTTCACAGTTCCGACCAAAGCACCGTCGTGGATAGGAGAATACAATGCCGCTTCAATCAAACCAGCATGCATTCAGCAATTCAATTGTAAGTTGATATGTATTCATGCTTCAAGGTGAGTGCTTACTGTATTTCAGACCCAGAATCTCGAAGGGACTTCATCACGCTTTTGTTCAATACCCCTGCACCAGAAGAAAGTGAGGATTGTTTGTTTCTGAATGTTTTTGCTCCCTCGACACCCAGGCCTTCTGGAGGGTTTCCGGTTCTCTTCTGGCTTTATGGAGGATCATTGGAGTTTGGCGATGCTGGCCTTCCGTTGTATGATGGTTCCAGTTTCGCGGCCTTCGAGGATGTCATTCTAGTCTCTGTGAATTACCGCACAGGCGTCTTTGGGTTTGCTTCTTCCCCAGAAATACCCATAAAAGAACGAAATCTAGGCATGCTCGACCAAAGATTTGCCTTGGAATGGACGCAGAAAAACATCAAAGCCTTCGGTGGTAATCCATCAAAAGTCACCATCATGGGCGAGTCCGCTGGAGCAGTAAGTGTAGATGCACTTCTCACGAGCTATACAGAAGAGGAAGCCCCTTTCCGAGGTGGAATTCTGGAATCTGGACAAGTAACCTTACGAGGTGCTCCGCCTCCTGATGGTATACCAAGTTGGGATTTTCTCGCCTTGCAGTTGAATTGCTCATCGGGGTCAAGAAACCTTACTTGTATACGAGATGCTCCTGCTGGGCTGTTGAAGAACATTTCCGAAATCAATAGGGTGGCATGGCCAGTGGCGAGTGATAACTTGACAATTATCGATCATCCGGTCGCCTTGCGTGCTGCTCGCAATATATCCAACGTTCCGCTGCTTGTGGGCACCAATAACAATGAGGGTTCCATCTATGTCATGGGACAGAATAACCTCACTCTATTCTTGAACACCAGCTTTGGCACGATTCCGACCCTGGAAGCTGCAATGGCGCAAGTATTTGCTGTAGACGACGGGAAGGGCAACGGGGGTTACCCTTCAGATGCCGCAGCGATCGAGGCCATCTACACACATTATGTGTTCCAATGCGTAGGTTTCCAGACCCAATCCCATCCAGAGAGAAGCTAACCAGAATTCTGTAGCCTCAAGCGATAATGGCGAGCCAAACCGTCACCGCAGGTTCCCCAGTCTGGCGATATTACTTCAACGCCACATTTCCAAATACCAAAACTGTTCCGGGTCTTCAGGTATATCATTCCTCGGAAATCTCCTTGGTTTTCGGAACATATCCCAAAAGTGCTGCGACAGACCAACAGATAGCCCTTAGTAAGTATATGAGGAAAGCATGGGCGGATTTTGCAAAAGATCCTAAAGCGGGACCTGGATGGGATAAATTGGGTACCACCGGTGAAGATCTGGCGGTGTTGGGTTTGGATGGGAGTGTTAGGTCGACGATGGTCAATGAGAGTGTAGTGGATAGCAAGTGTGCGATCTTTGCTCCGGTTTACAATTTCTTCAGTTCTTGAGCGGGAAGAGCATAGCACGCTCGCAGTGGAACATGTTTTGCAGAGGTTGATACCCTTGTGTCGCATTCAAGATATTTGTTGTAGGGGGGATAGAAGGTGAAATCGGTATGGATTTTTGTACCAAGTAATGATAATTGATGACCGGAGGAGTTCTGATTGGAATTAAAGCTCGAGAGGACCTATTTCTCATCAGAAAGACCCGATAAAAAGTTGGAAGTAGCCCACATTTGTATTCCTCCTTTTGTTGCTTCAACCCGTTATGTCACTTCTCAATTTCAACGCGAAAAAAACGTAGGTCTGATCAACGAACGCGATTATTTCTATAGAAAAGTTGAGAAAAGTATACAGATGTCGTTGAAAGTTTGTCGCGATCAGTGGATCCATATTCCAAGGATCCGCGATAGGAAGGTGTTCCGTTGTTGTTGGTTCCATTTGTACAGGCTTGTGAAAGCTCGTGGGGGTATTTTCTACAGGGGCATGACGAGTCACGATAAGGAGTCGTGACAGCGACCAACCGAGCCTCACCCCTTGAAGGATGGGAATAGCCGTGGATTTACCCCTCAACTTTAGCAGACTCAACTCTGCTCCTCACACGCTATCAATATAAAACGGCACTTCAATCAACCCATTTTACCCAAGTACATTGTACCATAGCATCTTCGTTGATCCGGTCAAACAGTTATATTACACCTCCAAATACCCGATGGCAAGAAAGAGCAGATAGGCTGATGCCGGTCTGTTTATTGCTTATTGCATGGAATCCTGCCCTTTTGGGTACCCGTTCGTCGTATCCAACCCAGCATCCCGACGCGACGTGATTTTTAAAGTTAAGTTCAATTTCGATATTGCGCCTATTCTATGCCATTCATCCCTCGGTCTTTCCTTTCTCGATAAGCTAGGTTGATCTCTTTAATTACTTGTGCCACTGCCTCCACCACCATGCTTCGTCCCATCAAAAACGCTGTGCTCCCTCCAAACATTCCTCGTTTTACTCGACTGGCTACTGCATTAATATGATCGAGCGGATACGATAATATTAGGATAGCAACGGAGGATAGAACTGGATATCAGGATGGCACATTCGGAGGAGGAAGAGAAGGAATTGTTACCTAGTAAGAATTGATTCCAATCCATTGGTATTGAGTATGCTAATAATTCAGATGTCGCCACACAAGATATCTCCAAGCCCTCGAAATCTGCGAAGGCAGCACCGGTTCGATTGATAGACCTCCCCAACAAATCCCAACTCTTCATTCTCGCATTATGTCGTCTCTCCGAACCGCTCTCGAATACCTGCCTCCTTCCGTACATCTACTACCTGATTAAATCCATCATTACCGCCGATGATGAACACGCGACCCAACGAATAGCCCAGCTGTCCGGGCTGCTGGTCGCTGCATTTCCACTGGCACAATTCTTTACAAGCATGCTATGGGGTCGAATATCGGATTTTTACGGCAGGAAACCAACGATTGTGGCAGGGTTGTCGCTCAGCGTCATAGCCAATATGGCCTTCGGATTCTCTCGAAGCATAGGAGCATTGATGTTCTGGCGGGTTCTGGCAGGAATTGGGAATGGAAATGTGGGTGTGATGCGCACCATGACTGCGGAAATCGTCAAGGAGAGGAAATACCAGACACGAGCTTTCTTGGTTCTCCCTTTGGTCTTCAATTCCGGCATGGTTGCAGGATTGGCATTAGGAGGATGTTTGGCGGATCCAGTCTTGAATTTGCCTTGGTTCTTTGGAGCAGATGGGTGGTTCAATGTTTATCAATACCCTGATGGTGTTGCGTGGGCATTAAACTACCCATATGCTCTGCCAGCCATGACGAATGCTTGTGTACTTGGTGTGAGTCTCTTCCTGGCAGTCTTTGCAATGCGAGAAACTCTCCCAGGCAAAGAGGATGAGACCGACCTTGGAGTCCTGATCGGTACCTCCATAAGACGATTCATCAATCGCTCCATTCTCCGACGCAACTCAACACACTACACAGCCATAAAAATGGAAGACCTCCCTACCTCCGAAGAAATCGAAATAAAACCTTCCCCCCCATCATCCAAACCAGGTCCACCACAACCACCACGGCCCCCCTTCAAAAATATCTGGACCCGCGACGTCCTCGTCACACTCGTCTCCTTCGGTCTCCTCCCCCTCCACAACGCAGCATTTATGCACATCTTCCCCCTCTTCCTCTCCACCCCCACATCCCCCAACGCGCACTGGACCATCCTCTCCTTCACAGGCGGTCTCGGTCTGCAAACGCCCTCAATAGGAATCTGGCTCTCCTGCTTCGGCCTCTGCGGCATTCTCCTCCAGTTATTCATATACCCCCGTCTACAAGCCCATCTCGGAACTTTAGGTTGTTTCCGACTCTCCCTATTCATTTTCCCGCTCGCCTATCTGTTGGCTCCTTACCTCTCTCTCCTCCCCGAATCAGGGATTGCGAGGTGGCTTGGTATAGGCGTGATACTTTGTATGCAGGTTATGGCGCGCACGATTGCGATTCCTAGTACCGTCATCCTCCTCACGGAAGCGGCGCCTACCAAGACGGTTCTTGGAACAGTTCATGGGGCGGGGAATATGCTTAGTTCGCTGGCGAGGGCGGTGGGTAGTGCGGTTGGTGGGTGGGCTTTTGGATGGGGGGTTGAGCGGGGGATTGTGGGGGTTGTTTGGTGGGGGTATTTGTTTTTTGTTGCGGTTGTTGCGTTGGGGTGGAGTTTCACTATGCGGAGGGAGGTTTTGGGGGCATTTTCTGGTGGGGAGAGGGGGGAGTTGGGTGGAAGAGGGAGGAGTAGGGCGAGGGATACGAGTAGGCAGGGGGGTGGAAGTAGGTAGACTTTTTGGGATGGTGTTTTGGGAGGGGGTTTTTCTTGGTTAGACAGTGTTGGAAAATATAATGTTTTGACATCCTGTTTTCACCGTCTTCCTCTGTCGGGTTTAGTGAGTTGGGCTTTTCAATCAATGTTCTTCCCCTTAGCGAAGAAGACTCTTGTGTGAGCCGTAACAGCAAAGATGGCATGTCCAATCCTAATATTACGAGGGGCTCACCAAGTAGATCCCACCAAGGAGTTTCGATGTCAGTAATGTCAGAAATGAAAATTTGAGGTAAAGTACGAGAGGTGATACACTGCTAGTGATCGAATTGTATTCAGCAGCCTTGATTATGAGCACTTGACAGACTTGCCACACCTCCTTTCATCTAGGTTATTCACCATGCGTCCCCACGCGAAAAATAGAGAAATGTTATTCTATTCTAACACTAGCTAGGGTACTATACTAGCATAGAAAATTAGTTAAAATTTTAATATATTTACTATTACTAGAAAACACTCGCTACCGCCTTTCTAAAAAGGTTTAGTTCTATATAAAAAAAAGTAAGTTTATATTAAGAGGCTATAGATATATAAAATTAGATAAAAATAATAAATAACGCTTATAATAATAATAAAGTAAGAAACTATATATAAATTAATAAACTATATATAAATAAGTAAAGCTCTTTTTAAAAAGGTTAATTTAAAGCTTAAAAAAGCTTAAATCTAAAGACTTTTCTTAATTATATACTAAATTATCTAAGTAGACTAGCGCTTTCTCTTTCTCTTTATACTTAGTATAGATTCTTCTAGTATACTCTTCTATTAGTTTTTATAATACGTTATACTAAGATCTATAGTAATCTACTTATTAACTTCTATCTATTACTTTATATTCTCTAGTATTTAATTTAGTTATAACGTGTATATATAGCGAACCGGCTAAACAAGCGAACCGGCTAAACAAGCGAACCGGCTAACTAAAAACACACCTAAAATCGCGATTTTAACATTTTAATATCTTTATAAATTGTTAATTAAAAATTTTAAAATTAAAACTTTGATTTCATTACTATATAAATATAAAAGTTATAAAATGTAAGACTAAAGCTAATTTATATTAAAAAGTTATTAAAAGAAGAAGAAAAAAGACAAGATTATAAGAGTATTTTTAAGCGAATCGCTAAGTAAAATCATATAGCGTCTAAAACTTAGAATTCTAAATATATATATAGTAATCAAATCAAAGTTTTAATTTTAAAACTTTTAATTAATAGTTCGTAGAGATATTAAAATGTTAAAATCGCGATTTTAGGTGTGTTTTCAGTTAGCCGGTTCGCTTGTTTAGCCGGTTCGCTATATATACACGTTATTCTATTAGTTAGTATACTATAATATACACTTTAAGTAGTAGTAGTAATATTAAAAGTATTAAATTAAAAGATTAAATTAATATCTATTTTAAAGTAGTAGAGATTAGTATAATATAACGAAACTTAAACAAACTAAACAAAGATAACTAAGTCTCGAAGGTTGGTATATAGGTAAGAAGTACAGATGCGCCGAGTTGTTTACTTAGAAGTGAACTCGTTACTTATATTAAAGATGTTAAATAAGATAATAAGATTAATAACTAAAGTTAAATACGAAGCTTCTATTTAATAGTAGACGTGCTAGTATATATAGAATCTCTTATACTACCTAGATCCCTGTATAAGCCTGGATCTTTAGATCTCTCTAGATCTCTTAAAGGATCTAAGAGGATCTATTATATAACTATCAACGGTTATCTAATAGTAAGATTCTAGAATACCTAAATACTTTTATATTACTAATTCTCTTCTATATTACCTTCTATTTCCTAGATATCGTGCCTTATCCTGTTAGAGCGCTGTCTAGACTACTTACTATATATAACGTAATTTGTAATACTATCCCCTTCTTAGCCTAGCGTGTCCTTACGCTTAAGTATAAGCTAAGAAACTCGGTTAAGGTGTTAGTAGTATCCTTTCCTTTCTATTATATCTTATCTTATATAAAAGAAGAAAGAAGAATAAATACTTCTTATAAAAAGTATTAAAATAGTTTATAATAAAATATTACTATGTTCTTACTATGCTTCTTAAAAGTATAGATGTTTTATTAATACCTCCTAATCTTCTTAATATTCTAAATATGTTTAGTTAAAGCTAAAATATAATAGAACCGACGATGCTTAAGAGAAGAACATTCCCTATATTAGTAACTAGTCCTCTATTAAAAGATAAGAGGAGAAGCTAGATAAGAAGGAGGAGGAGGTAATAGCGAAGATTCTATAGTTACGAAAGTAGAAGGCCTTTCTTAAAGAAAGGCGACGTAAAATGTCTTATTAAAGACTTTGTTTTCTTAATAAACTTAATACTACTAAGGAAGTAGAAAAGAAAGAGAAGAAGGAGAAAGAAAGAGAGGAACAAGAGTAGTAGGAGACGGAGGTTGCCTATCTAGTAGCCCTGTCTATTCCTACTAACTCTTAATCTAAGATAGTTCTTAACCTAGTCTTCTTTACTACTTTTTCTTTAGACTACGAAATATAGGTAAACCTAGGTTTTCTTAATAGAACTTCTAAAGTTCTACTAAGCAATGGTTAAGATTACTTCTTAGCTCTTAAGTGTTTTCTAAGTATAGGTAATCTAACTATTTAATTAGATACTTAACTTATCTTCTAATAAGTTTATAGCTAAGAATCCTCTTAACTTTATATTTAGTATTTAGGTTTACTAGTTAAATTTCTATAATTAGAGCTAGTAGTACTCTTAGTAGTACTAGTTTAAGTAAAGATATATAAAATACTAGATAGATGTTTATTATCTTTAGTAGTACTAGTTTATAATTTAAAAGTCTCTTAACTCGTTTAATTTTAAATAGTCTAAGTTTTTTATAATCTAGTTTATTACTTAGTCTTTTTATATTAATATTTTTTTATACTAAGTAGACTTTATCTCTCTCTTTTAGTATTAGCTCCTAACTACGTCGTTTATTATAGTAGTACGTATTTCTTTCTACTATAAATTATAGGTCTTTTATAAGTTCTTTATATAGACTCTTAATTTTTAAGATATAAATATAAGTAAGTTAGTTATTAATAGTTATAGATAGTAGTTCTTAATATACTATTAATTCGTACTTATAGTTAGTATAGAATAGTATAATAAGTATTATTTCTATTACTAAACTATTATAAGTAAACTATACTAAGAATAGTAGTTCTACCTAGTTGTTTTATTAGTAGTTTATATAATAGTAAAGATATGTTTCTACTACTTAGTTTATATATTTATTTCCTTTATTTATCTAAGAGTGAAAAGCTATAGAAAGCTTTCTTTTCGTATTTAATTATTTTATAAGAGTAATCTAAAATTTTAAGGTAAAGAGCTTATCTCTATCTAAGATTATCTCTTCTAGTAGTTTATATCTTAAGACTACTTCTTTTAGAAATACGAATACTAATTCCTTAGCTATACTTAATTCTATATATAGTACTAGAATTATATATTTTATAAGCCTTTCTATAATAACTAGGATAGAATTATATTTAACCCTTGTTATTAGATCCTTAGATTTTAATAGTTTAATAATAAAATCTATAAATATTAATTTCTAAGGTATTTATAGTATTAGAGTAGTATTTATTTATCTATAAGAAGTATAGTAGGAAGCTTTATTCTAGGTATAGATATTATATTCTACTATTACTTCTGTAATTATCGTAGATAATCGATTAATATAGTAGTATTATATTATCTACTAAAGGGTTCTACGAATTCCTTAGTAGTTATAAGTAGGTATAGTATAGTATTCCTATATAAATTCTTTTATATATAAGCTAGGAACCTATAGTTTTCTTTTTATATACTAGTTATACCCTTTATATATATTTTAAATTTTATCTATTTTAATATCGTTTATTACTACTATTTTATATATAGTAGGTACTAAGTCTCTATTCTTAAGAGTTTTTAAGATTATAATCTTCTTATACTCTTTATTTCCCTTATATCTAGGTTTTCGGCTAAGAGTATTAACTTAAGTATTTAATATTCTCTTTATATATTAAATAATAATATTAAATCCTTTTAATATTTCTACCTATCTAGCTAACTATCTAGTTATAAGTTCCTTAGTTATTATAAACGTTCTAAGGTTCTTATAATTAAATAGAATCGTAACTTAGTATTTTACTAGCTATAAATAGATTCTCTAGTATTCTAAGGCTAATACTATAGTAAGTAATTCCTTATCGAAGATACTATAGTTTTATTATACTAAGTTAAATGTTTTAGAATAATATATAATAGGTATAAGTTTCTCTTTTCTATTTAGTTATAGGTAAATCGTATCTACTAATATATTTAAAGCGTCTATTTTAATTATACTTAGTTTTTCTATATTAAAATTATATAGAATAGGTTTTTTTATAAATCTTACTTTTATTTTTTAAAAAGTATTCTTAGCTTATTTATTTTAAATAAATTTAATAGCTTTTTTAATTAGTACTATTATTAGTTTAGTAATCTTTATATAGTCTTATATAAATAGATAGTAGAAGTTTATAAATCTAAAGAAGGACTATATATCTTTTATATTCTCTAGTAACTTCTAGTTTAAGATGTCTTAGATCTTTACTAGATCTATTTCCATTTTCTCTAAGCTAAATACCTATCTTAAGAAAAGTATCTAAGTTACTCTAAACTCGTATTTTAAGAGTTTTAACTAAGAGTTTACTTTTATAAGTTATTATAAAACTTCTTTAATATATCTCTTATATTCTTCTTCTTTTTCTAAGAAGATTAAGATATTATCTAAGTAATAGATTACTATTACTCTTAAAAGATTTCTTAAAATATTATTATTTTATCTCTAATATATAGCTAGTATATTATAGAGTCTAGATAGTATAACTATATATTTATAAAGGCTTAATAGTAAGGTAAATACTATCTTTTATTCGTCTTTGACTTTTATTTATATAAGTCTATAAGCGTTTTGTTAATCTAGTTTCGTAAATTATACTACTTTATCTAACTTGTTTTATAAGTATTAGCTAGGTAGTAGCGAATAAGCGTCCTTAATTATAGCGTGATTTACTTCTTAGTAATTAACGTATACTCTTCTTTTTAGGTTATCTTTTTTCTTAATAATAAGTATATTTAAGATAATTAGTAACTTAGATCTTCTAATATATCCCTTCTTAATACCTTTCTTTATATAACTTTCTATTCTCTATAGGCTTTTCTAGTTATATAACTAAAGCTTCTACTTTAAAAGGTAATAACTCTTCTTTAATTTAATCTTATAATCCTATAAGCGATGTTCTAGCAAGGCTTATAAGTCTTCTAGGTTTTTAAACAAAGCTTTAAATTCTCTATACTATATAGGTATTTCGTTATCAGCTGTCTTACTAACTTATAAAGAACCCTAGACAAGGTGTCTTAGTATCTTAGAAGAGGTAGCGCTAATCTTATTATAGCCTTATAGTTATAATTATAAACTTATATATTTATATTAACTAAAAGTTATTATTCTATCTTTCTAGTCGATTTCTAGATTATATTTTAGAATCTATAGTATACTAAGTATTACTTCCTTACTTTCTATTTTAATAATATTAAATTATATATCTAAATAGTATCTATTAATATTAACTTTTATTAGAATAGTTTATTAATTAATAATCTTATTTTAGTATATAATATCCGTTTTATTAACTACTCCTAGTTAATATAGTCTTATTCCTTTAATTAAAATATTTAGCTTTTCTTAAGCTATTAGAGAGATAAAGTTACTTATTATTCTTAAGTCTATTATAACTTATAACTTTTTTCCTTATATTTCTATAGTTATTACTAGCTGTCTTTCTTCTAATATAGTATCTAACTTTGCTTTAATATATTAGACTTTAAAAGATCGATTTTTATAATTATAACTCTATCTTTTCTTATTCTTATACTATAGAAAGAATCTTACTTTTTCCTAGTTAGTATATACTACCTTATATATTAACTAGTATTCTACGATTTCTATAGTTTTAGGAACTCTTTCTATAAACCGTTTTTATAAGCTTCTATAGCTATATTAGATCTATTTATAACTAGTTTCTAAAATAGCTTCTATAGACTATAGTTCTTCTATATATAGATAATCTAAAGTAGCTTCTAGTATACTTATCTCTAGTTTTATATAATAAACCTTAAATATATAGTTTCTTAAATTCTTTTTCTTAACTGTTTATATCTAGGACTAAGGAAAGAATACTACTCTTTTATTATTAGATAAAGCTACCTTATATATCTAATAATATTCTACTATTCTAGTAGGTTTTAGTAAAATTTCTTTGAATCTTTTCTATAATAACTAATCTAAGGTTTAACTTAGTTTATATTATATTTATTATACTATTATTTCTTAAACTATTTCTATAAACTAAAGTTCTTCTACTAGAGAGTAGTAAAATTCTTCTAGTTCTGTTTTAGCCTATTAGGTAATATTAAACTCTCTTTATTCCTAGAATAGTATATTAAATAACCTTAGTAAACTATGTTCTTTAAATACTATTCTATTCTCTCTAATTAATACGATTACGATATATTACTTAAATTCCTTTAGTATAACGTCTTTAAGTACTGTTCTATAAAAGAGAGTTTTAATTCGTCTTTTAAATCCTATTAGAACTTGCTACGTCTATATACTAGTTTCTCTTAAAATATTATATATCTTCTATATATCTCTAATCTTAGAGTAGGTAGACTTCTTAACTTATAGGTAGTTATATATAAGTTTTTTATTCTTAATAGTTTCTTACCTAGTAATTAGACTAACTAGAGTTATTATCTTAAGATTATTTCTTATAACTATATATATTATTAAGATAGTTAAGTTAACTTCTTATATAGTATAAGGACTCTAGAAGTCTAGTTTCTAATTATTAATATAAGCTTATTAATTCTCTTATTTAAATATCTTAAGAAAGGCTTAAGTTTCTCTTACTTTAGAGTCTTTATTTTTAACTCCTTCTTTTAAACTAGAAGATAAGTTTAATATCTCTAAAGAACTAGTTAATAGTAGCGACTCGTATTCTACTTAAAGAGGTTACTTAGATTCTATTACTAATTATATATTATAATATTCTTTAAAGAGTAGATCTCTATTATTATTAGTATCTTATATACTACTAATTCCTTTATTATTTTTAATCTAGGTTCTATATCCTTATACTTTAAGTTCCTTATCTATAAGTTTAATACGATTAGTTAAAGCTACCTATTATTAAATAGTAGTATTAATTTGTTTCTTTCTCTTTAAGTCTTTCTTCTTACTATACTTATTTACTCTATAACCTAGGAGGCTATAGTTATAACATAAGTTCTACTTATATCGACGATTTCGCTCTTCCTAGGAAAGTCCTTCTTTTCTTAGAAAGGTTTTCTTTTATATAGTATTTACCTCCTTACTATGTTTATTAGTATAAGAGTATTTCTACTTTCCTAACTCTTTACTCTTTTCCCTATACCTAGAGTTACTCTTTCTAAATTTATATAAGTAGTTATCTAACTAGATAACTTCTTTAATTATACTTATAATAGTTAAGAATTATATATTCTACTTAGCTATTTCCTTATAGATATATACCTTTAATCCTCTATAAAAGAGTTTTATAAGAGCGATAGTATCTTATCTTAACTTTGTCTTATAATATTGAAATTTATTAGTATAATCTATTACTAATCGGGTCTAGTATAATTCTAAAAGCTTATATATAGCTGTCTAGATTATATCGAAGTCTTTAAAGACTTTCTTAATAGTTGTTTTAAATCCCTTTTAAGATTTAAATATAACCTTAGTTAATTCTATCTTTTTATCTTCTTCTTTATTCTTAAAGAAGTCCTCTAAATATAGCTAAGCTTATTCTAATACTAATCTTCTAAGGTAGGAGATAGCGAAGATAGTTTATAAATTATAATTACTTTTAAATTTATTAGAGTTAAAGTTAAAGTAGATGTCTATCTAGAGAAGGAATAAATCGAGTTTCTTTTACTTTCTATAATATATATCTAATATCTTAACTTTAATAGACTTAAGTACTTCGACTTTATAAAGCTTAGGTATATCTAATATACTAATATTATTATCGTTCCTAGTTAACTATATACTAGTAGGTGTTCTTCTAGTAGTACTTCTAGATGTTCTTATAATATTAACTTAACTAGTATTCGAGCTAGCTACTATAGAGGTTACTAGAGCTATAGTAACTGAACTTCTAAGTAGGTGCTTAAAGTATAACGAAACTTAAATAAACTAAATAAAGATAACTAAGTCTTAAAGGTTAGTATATAGGTAAGAAGTATAAATACGCTAATGTTACGAACCACGGTTACGTAGTAAGTAGTCTAGACAGCGTTCTAATAAGACAAGGTATAATATCTGGGAATAGAAGATAACATAGGAGGAAATTAGTAATACAAAAGACATTTGGAATTTTAGGATCTTACTATTATAGTAATGTTAGAAGTCACGTGCGGTTATATAACGTGATCGCCTATATCGCTCTAATCGCCTTAATCGCGAGCGACGCGAGCGACGGGAGTAATATAAACGATATACTTAAGAATAAAGGTTCTATATAAGACTAGCACGTCTGCTATTAGATAGAAGCTTCGTGCTTAACTTTAGTTATTAATCTTATTATCTTATTTAATATCTTTAATATAAGTAATAAGTTTACTTCTAAGTAAATAACCTAGTATATCTATACTTCTTACCTATATACTAACCTTTAAGACTTAGTTATCTTTGTTTAGTTCGTTTAAGTTTCGTTATACTTTAAGTACTTACTTAGAAGTTTAGTCGCTATAGCTCTAGTAACCCCTACAGCAGCTAGCTCGAATACTAGTCGAGTTAACGTTATAGGTATATCTAGAAATATTACTAGAAGAACACTTACTAGTATATAGTTAACTAGGAACAACGATAATATTAGTATACTAGACATACCTAAGCCTTATAAGGTCGAAGTACTTAAGTCTATTAAAGTTAAGATACTAGATATATATTATAGAAAGCGAAAGGAACTTAACTTATTCCTTCTCTAAATAGACATCTACTTTAACTTTAACTCTAATAAGTTTAAAGGTAATTATAACTTATAAACTATCTTTACTATCTTCTACCTTAGAGGATTAGTATTAGAATAGGCCTAGCTATACTTAGAGGACTTCTTTAAGAATAAGGATAAAGATAGAAAGATAGAATTAACTAAGATTATATTTAAATCTTAGAGAGGATTTAAAGTAACTATTAGGAAAGTTTTTAGAAACTTTAATATAATCTATACAGCTATATATAAGCTTTTAGAGTTATATTAAACCAGATTAGTAATAGATTATACTAACGAATTTTAACGTTATAAGACAAAGTTAGGATAAGATACTATCGCTCTTATAGAACTCTTTTATAGAGGATTAAAGGTATATATTTATAAGGAAATAGCTAAGTAGAATATATAGTTCTTAACTATTATAGGTATAATTAAGGAAGTTGTTTAATTAGATAACTATCTATATAAATTTAAAAAGAATAACCTTAGGTATAAGGAAAAGAGTAAAGAGTTAGAAAAGTAGAAACACTCTTATACTAATAAACATAGTAAAGAGGTAAATACTATATAAAAGAGAACCTTTCTAAGGAAAGAAGGACTTTCCTAGGAAGAGTGAAATCGTCGACGTAAGTAGAACTTATATTATAATTATAGCCTACTAGGTTATAGAGTAAATAAGTATAGTAAGAAGAAAGACTCTAAGAGAAAGAAACAAATTAATACTACTATTTAATAATAAGTAGCCTTAACTAATTATATTAAACTTATAAATAAGAAGCTTAAAGTATAAGGATATAGAACCTAGATTAAAGATAATAAAGGAGTTAGTAGTGTTTAAGATACTAATAATAATAGAGATCTACTTCTTAAAGAATATTATAATATATAATTAGTAATAGAATCTAAGTAACCTCTTTAAATAGAATACGAATTACTACTATTAACTAGTTCTTTAGAAATATTAGACTTATCTTCTAGTTTAAAAGAAGAAATAAAAAATAAAGACTCTAAAGTTAGAGAAACTTAGACTTTTCTTAAAACCTTTAAATAAGGAAATTAATAGGTATATATTAATAACTAGAAACTAGACTTCTAGAGTCCTTATATAATATAAGAAGTTAACTTAACTATCTTAATAATATATATAGTTATAAGTAATAACTATAAAATAATAACTCTAGTTAGTCTAATTACTAGATAGAAAACTATTAAAGAGAAAGAACTAGAATATAAACGACAACTAGTTAAAAAACCTAGCTACTCTAAAATAAGAGATATAGAGAGAATATATAATATTTTAGATAAAATCAGTATATAGATATAGTAAGTTCTAATAGGATTTAAGAGACGAATTAAAACCTCTTTTCTTAGAACGTTATCTAAAGATATTATACTAAAGGAATTTAAGTAATATATTATAGTTATATTAATTAGAAATAATAGGCTAGTATTTAAAAAATACGACTTATAATAACTATTTAGTATACTATTCTAGGAACAAAGGAAGCTTAATATAACTAGATAGGCTAAAACAGAATTAGAAGAATTATACTATCTATTAATAGAAGAACTATAGTTTATAGAAACAGTTTAAGAAACAATAGTATAATAGATATAATATAAACTAAGTCTAACCTTAGACTAGTTATTATAGAAATAGTTTAAAGGAATATTACTAGAACCTACTAGAATAGTAGAATATTATTAGATATATAAAGTAGTATTATTAGATAAAGAAGGAGTAGTATTCTTTCCTTAGTTTTAGATTTAAGTAGTTAAGGAAAAGAATTTAAGAGACTATATATTTAAGGTTTACTATATAAAGCTAGAGATAAGTATACTAGAGGCTACTTTAAATTATCTATATATAGAAGAACTATAGTTTATAGAAGCTATTTTAGAAACTAGTTATAAATAGATCTAATATAATTATAAACAAATACTAAAGTAATTTATAAAGGGAATTCCTAAAACTATAGGAATCGTAGAATATAGATTAGTATATAAGGTAGTATATACTAATAAGGAAAGGGTAAGATTCTTTCTATAGTATAAGAATAAGAAGAGAAAGAATTATAATTAAGAAAATCGATTTTTTAAAGTCTAATATATTAAAGTAAAATTAAATACTACTTTAAGAGAAAGATAGTTAGTAATAACTATAGAAATAAAGAGGAAAAAGTTATAAGTTATAATAGACTTAGGAGTAATAAGTAACTTTATCTCTCTAATAGCTTAGGAAAAGCTAAACGTTCTAATTAAAGGGATAAGACTATATTAACTAAGAGTAGTTAATAGAATAGATATTATATATTAAAATAGGATTATTAATTAGTAAACTACTCTAATAAAAGTTAATATTAAAGAATACTACTTAGATATATAATTTAATATTATTAAAATAGGAAGTAAGAAAGTAATACTTAGTATACTATAGATTTAGAAATATAATCTAGAAATTAACTAAAAAGCTAGAATAATAACTTTTAGTTAATATAATTATATAGGTTTACGATTATAACTATAAGGCTAGAACAAGGTTAGTATTACCTCTTCTAAGACGTTAGAACACCTTATCTAAGGTCCTCTATAGGTTAGTAAGAAAGCTAATAATAAAATACCTATATAGTATAGAGAATTTAAGGCTTTATTTAAAAACCTAGAAGACTTACAAGCCTTACTAGAACATCGCTTATAGGATTATAAGATTAAATTAAAGAAGAGTTATTATCTCTTAAAGTAGAAGCTTCAGTTATATAAAGAAAGGTATTAAGAAGAGATATATTAGAAGATCTAAGTTACTAATTACCTTAAATATACTTATTATTAAGAAAAAAGATAACCTAGATAGAAGAGTATATATTAATTACTAAGAAGTAAATTATACTATAGTTAAGAACGCTTATCTACTACTACTTAGCTAATACTTATAAGATAAGTTAAGTAAAGTAGTACGATTTATAAAACTAGATTAATAAAATACTTATAGACTTATATAAATAAAAGTTAGAGATAAATAGAAGATAGTATTTACCTTACTATCGAGCTTTTATAAATATATAGTTATACTATTTAAACTTTATAATATACTAGCTATATATTAGAAATAAAATAATAATATTTTAGAAGATCTTCTAAGAGTAATAGTAATCTATTACTTAGATAATATCTTAATCTTCTTAGAAAAAGAAGAAGAATATAAAGGATATATTAGAGAAGTTTTATAATAACTTATAAAAGTAAACTCTTAGTTAAAACTCTTAAAATACGAGTTCGAAGTAACTTAGATACTTTTCCTAGAATAGGTATTTAGCTTAGAGAAAATAGAAATAGATCTAGTAAAGATCTAAGACATCTTAAACTAGAAATTACTCTAGAACGTAAAGAATATATAGTCCTTCCTTAGATTTATAAACTTCTACTGTCTATTTATATAAGATTATACGAAGATTACTAAACTAATGTTAGGACTAGTTAAGAAAGCTATTAAGTTTATCTAGAGTAAATAGACTAAGAATACTTTTCAGAAGCTTAAAGTAAAATTCGTAGAAAAACCTATTTTATACGATTTTAACATAGATAAGCCTAGTATAGTAGAAACAGACGCTTTAGATATAGTAGTAGAAGTAGTCTATCTATAACTAAATAATAAAGGAAAACTTATACCTATTATATACTATTCTAAAACATTTAATAAGGAATTGCTTACTATAGTACTAGCTTTAGAATATTAGAGGATCTACCTTTAGAGTACTAGACACCTAGTAACAGTGCTTACTAATCACTTAAATCTAAAAACGTTTACAACGACTAAGGAACTCGTTACTAGACGCCTAGCTAGGTAGTCTAAAACCTTAGCCGGATTTAAGATAATTATTTAATATATTAGTAGTATAAGCAACGCTCGAGCTAATACTCTTAGTAGGAAACCTAGCTATAAGAACAATAAGAAATATATTAATATAGTAATATTAAGGTATAATAAGGATAGTGATTTAGTACCTATAGTATATAAGATCGCGTTTATAATATAAGACAAAGACTCTTAGAGGAATAGGATTTAGAAAGCTTAGGAAAGAGCCTGTTCTAATTTAGCCTTATAGATAGAAGTAGAAGGACTAACGCCGAATAGAAAGGATTTTATAAATATATATTAAGCTATAAATAATTGAAACGATAAGGAACGATATAGAAACGGAAAACTTTAGGTTCCTAATTTATATATAAAGAAATTTATTAAAGAATACTATTTAGTACCTACTTACAGATATTAGAGAATTCGTCGAACTCTCTAAAGGATAAAACAATATTACTATATCGATAGAGTATTAAAAGTAGTTAAGGAAGTAATAGTAGAGTATAATACCTATACCTAGAATAAAGCTTTCTACTATATACTATATAAATAGATAAATACTACTCTAATACTATAAATACCTTAGAAATCGATATCTTAGGATTTTATTATTAAACTACTAAAATCTAAGGATCTAATAATAAGAGTTAAGTATAACTCGATCCTAGTTATTATAGAACAGCTTATAAAATATATAATTCTAGTACTATATATAAAATTAAGTATAGCTAAGGAATTAGTATTTATATTCTTAAAAGAAGTAGTCTTAAGATATAGACTACTAGAAGAGATAATCTTAGATAGAGACAAGCTCTTTACCTTAAAATTTTAGATCGCTTTAATAAAACGATTAAGTATAAAAAGAAAGCTTTTAATAGCTTTTTACTCTTAAATAAATAGAGGAAATAAATAGATAAATTAAATAGTTAAAACATATCTTTATTATTATATAAACTACTAGTAAAACAACTAAGTAGAACTACTGCCTTTAGTATAGTTTATTTATAATAGTTTAGTAATAGAAATAACACTTATTATACTATTCTATACTAACTTTAGATATAAATTAATAGTATATTAAGAACTACTGTCTACGACTATTAATAACTAGCTTACTTATATTTAGGTCTTAAAAATTAAGAGGCTATATAAGGAACTTATAAAAGAGTTATAGTTTATTACTAAAAGGAATATATACTACTATAATAAACGACGTAGTTAGAAGCTAATACTAAAAGAGAGAGATAAGATCTACTTAGTATAAAGAAATATTAATATAAAAAGACTAAGTAATAAACTAGATTATAAAAAACTTAGACTATTTAAAATCAAATAAGTTAAGAGACCTTTAAATTATAAATTAGTACTACTAAAAATAATAAATATCTACCTAGTATTCTATATATCCCTACTTAAACTAGTACTACTAGAAGCACTACTAGCCCTATTTATAGAAATTTAACTAGTTAATCTAAATACTAAATATAAAGTTAAAAGAATTCTTAATTATAAGATTATTAGAGGTAAGATTAAGTATTTAATTAAATAGTTAGATTACCTATACTTAGAAAATACTTAGGAGCTAAAAAGTAATCTTAACTATTACTTAGAGGAACTTCGGAAGTTCTACTACTAAAACCTAAAGTTACCTATATCTTATAGTTAGAAGGGAAAGCCTTAAGAAAAGCTAAATCAAGGGTTAGCTTAGTAATAAAAGCGGGGTCGCTAGAAGAAGAAGAGGCCGCTAGCTAAGCGATCTCTAATTCCTTCTCTTCTTTCTCCTTCTCTGCTCTTTCTTTCTCGTTAGCTTTGTTAAGCTCTTATAGGTTAGTAAGACTACGACGGAGTATCTCTTACTCCTACTCTACAAGGAAGTGTTATTATTTTCATAGGCGAAGGATCTTCTATATAACTTCTTCTTAAATCTTATAGGCTATTTCTTCCTCCTACTATAACCGCTGCTTCTAAGTATTAATAGATTCTTACTTAAAAATTAAAGATATTCAGTTTTATAACTTAATATTATAAGATTTACTCTTCCTAGTATACTCGAAGCACTTAGAACTACTAGGAACGCTAACACATCGATAACTAGTTTTTACATTTATATAGCAAGTATAAGGGATTATTTCACATCTTAAACATTTGATTTAAAGAGTGTTAAGAGTTCTATATTATTTAAGCTTATCTTTTAAAAGAAGTGTTAATAGTATAATAGAAACTAGGGAGGCTACTAGCCTCTTAACGATATTTCTTAGACTATACTTAAGTATAGGGACACGCTAGTCTAAGAAGGGGATAGTATTATAAATCACAGTATACGTAGTAAGTAGTCTAGATAGCGTTCTAATAGGATAAGATATAACATCTAGGAATAGAAGGTAATATAGGAGGAAATCAGTAATATAAAGGGTATTTAGGATTTCAGGATCTTACTATTATAGTAATATTAGAAGTCATATATAATCATATAACGTGATCGCTTATATCGCTCTAATCGCCTTAATCGCGAGCAACGCGAGCGACGCGAGTAATATAAGCGATATAATTAGGATAAAGGTTCTATATAAGACTAGCACGTCTGCTATTAGATAGGAGCTTCGTGCTCAACTTTAGTTATTAATCTTATTATCTTATTTAACATCTTTAATATAAGTAACGAGTTTACTTCTAAGTAAACAACCCGGCGCATCTGTACTTCTTACCTGTATACCAACCTTCGAGACTTAGTCATCTTTGTTTAGTTCGTTTAAGTTTCGTTACAGCTAGCTACTATAACTCCAAAGACCTTAAAATAGACAAAATATATACGTATCCTACGAAAAAGGACTACTCTATATATGCCTTAAGTTAAGAAAGGAGCTAAAAAGGGATAAAAAGAGCTGAAAAAGCCAACTTTAATACTTAAACTTAAGGTTAGAGTTCTAGCTGAAGTGGTAGCCCTACAATTAAAGGAAACTAGGTTAGGACGGCAGATTAGGCTGCCACTCCGTGCCCGCGTATAGTTTTTTGTACTTATTCTCTAATTAACTACCTTTTATCTATATCCCTACTTAATTATATACAAATTCAATAAGTGGTTGTTGTGATATATAACTTTTAATATAGTGGGTGACATTCCGAGGGGGCGGGCTTTTGCCAGGACCGTGCACGAGGCCGGGATATCGGTTAGCGCTCATAGCCTCAAACTGTATCAAATTTGGCTCACCGACTTTAATGAGTATTTGAGGCTTTGCTGTATTTTATACTCCGTACTCTTTCGTCAACAGCATCCCCTCTGCTTGCCATCGTCGCTTTCAACCAACAATACTACAATGGCCAACGTGGAACGACTCGAACCATTCGCTTACTCGCCCCTAGGCCTGCGGGAACTACGGATCGTTACTCTTCTTCCCGGATATGACTCGGATATAATCACTTGCACTCTCAATCATGTATCGTTGGGGGGAAAGCACGACTATGAGGCCCTCTCATACACTTGGGGAGCGGAGGAGATATATGCGTCAATTTTAATCAATGGAAAGTCTGTTGGTGTTCGTCGGAATCTCTGGTTTGCGCTCTTTCATTTCCGACAGAACTTGACATCGAAACGGTTAGTTGTCGAGCAGCCTGGTGTCCCAATGATATGGGGGACTCCCTTGAAGATTTGGGTCGACGCATTGTGCATCGACCAAAACAATGACTCGGAACGAAGTTCGCAAGTCCAGATGATGGGAAGCATTTACGAAGGGTGCAAGAAACTTTGAATATGGCTAGGTGAACAGACTCGTAAAACCGTTACCGCACTTGTCACCTTTCATTCTTCAGACTCGGGGGGAATTAAGCGTGGTCTTGATAGTAAGATTCTCTAGTTTTCAATCATTGAGAAAGAACCCTTTAATAATGGTTAATATATAGGGTATGGGGAATGTATACCTCGATTAGAGCTTCGTATCAAAGCTACATACTCCACCATGAATCATTTTTTTAAGAAAATATCTTACATTTATCGTCACATTGCAAAATGTAAGCTTAATATATTATCCCTTCCAAAAACATAGTAGCAATACTGATTTATATAGATTTAGAACCGGATGGGGTGGGGTGGGGTGGGAGGTTTTGGCTAATAATTGGCTGTACCCGGCAAATAGAGTTAACGGAGAAGATTTGATCCAGGCTATAAGAAAAGAGTCATCAGGCCTACTATCTCTTTTGGAAAATTTGAAATCCGACATTCTTGAAGGAAACGAAGGCCATAGGCTGGGAAGGAAGATACCCGGTCACATTTCTTTGATGGAAGATATGCTTCGACAGCTGCTCGAACTTACTGAATGGACAAAGTTTTCCCCGGTGAAGTGTGATGGTACGTTAATTTCAATTCCTCTGTTAACAGCAAAGCTAAAAGGTTTTGAGACAGCCTAAACATCAGGTTGGCGGATTGTCGAGAAGGCTTAACTGATATATGTCAGCGCGATTATTGGAAAGGGCTTTGGGTCATTCAGGAGGTAGTCTTAGGCTACGAACCTATTATCTACTGTGGTGCGAGTTTGATTTCTTGGGAGAAGTTTGCAATGTTTCTTCAGTCGCCCTCGACGAAAGTAGCTTCAAGAGTGATACTGATAGAAATGAATCTGTTCCGGGGTTTGACGTCATATTCTCTCCAGCTGTAGTCGACAAGCTTCGCCAAACACCTGCTGCCGGATTCTCGAAAGCATACAGCGTTACGAAGGCTACTGGCATTCGAACAGTATCTTTAAGGTCTCTTATAACATCTTTCCACAAAGCTCAGACCAAGGATCCTAGAGATATGATTTATGGCCTTTTAGCTTTAGCAGAGCCTTCCCATGGCATCACACCAAACTACTCAAAATCTGCTGCGGAAATTTACGCCGAAGTGATTGAAGCTTCACTTTGGAAACAACCAGTCTCCTGGTGGGGAACTGATGACTACTTGGCGTCTTTTAGCCAACTGGTTCAGTGGGTGTTAGGCGAGCCGTTCTGGGAGGGTGAACGTCCCAAGTGTTTACCAGAAGCCTACGACAAGCATAAAAATCTTGTGGTGACAGGTATCCTTGGCAAAAGGATCTCTTGGGGGAATTCCCCCTCAAAATTGAGCTTGCTAAACGTTGATGAGATTGAGACACTCTCCTGGAAACAGCAAGCTTGGTTGGAGTTATCCACACCGACCAAGCATATCCGGAACTTCTCTCCCATTTGTGGCAATAGGCCGCCAAAACCACGCACATTTTACCGGCAGAAATTCAACATAACTCCGTACTGCTGTAATTGTGGGCAAAATCATCAACAAGATTTAGCAGGTCATCAACCCAAGGCAAGCCACTCCTTGCACAGAATACCAAATTCAATCTCCCAAAATAAAACCCGCCGTTGTCCAAAACACAATACAACGGGAGATTTTGAAAAAGAAGAGGGGTCAGCTCTGTTGTCAACCCCCAGTACGAACGAAGACTACCTCTGCTTTTTCAAGGATTGCGACGTCGCAGCTGTGGTTAGAGGAAATCAACAAGGGAATTATTCTGTTGTTGGCCATTGTGTTATTGATTTCCTCAGACCACTCTTTGAGAGAAGGGGTGCTAGTATTGGTCCCTTGGAGGATTGGACAATGAAGTGCGAGGTGGAGATGAGTCGTGAGACACTGCAGAGGCTAACCATGTAGTGGGAAGCTAAGTTTGATATGAGGCTTTTTGTAAAACTCGACACTTAGACATTTAATCATTTACATACTTGACTCAACTCTGTTTATTGCATTTGAGCAACTGAATTGATTCTGCTAGCAAAGTCTGAGTTGAAATTAATTTGGAAACCCTCGCTGACGCAAGTTACACGCCGCATATGACGAAAGGCTTCTTGTACAAGCGTAGCTACAGTGGCACAGTAGATGTGAGGCTGTTATCAAGACAATCAAGTAACATCTTTTGTGAGCGTCTAGTCACCTCATATAAGAGGCCTTCTTATTTCTCTGGGAATCATAGGGGATATTATCGGAGAGTATTTAGAAGAAATAGCTACCTGTTTTGCCTGAAGTAATACTTTGATTAGACTAGTTACACGTAGAATAACGACCAAAGATTCTCCTATAGTAATATATCTATGTTCATATCTTTTAGATAATAGTTAATATTTCTATTCTTCGAGTCTTCGAGGAGAGTATTATTCAAGTAGTCTAGTTACTCTAATGAAAAAAGTGTCTCAAATTTCAGTAATAGAATTACAGAAGTAAAACTATCTTTCTTTCTAAATTCTTCAGTCTAAATAGAACAATCTAAAGAACTCGCTACTTTTACTAACCCTAATCTCAAGTTACTCTTAAACATCTAACTTCCTTTAATCTAAATTATTATTGTTCTATCTCTAAACTACCGTCGAAATATCTCTTCACGTTTACAAAGAAACAGATGGAAACCCTCCAAGAATAGCACTGTCTAAAATCTTAACACAAAAAATTGTAGTTCACACCTCACACTCTCTGAAGAAATCTTACTTACTACTTCCATGACGACTCAGAATATTGCACAGAATCAGAACAGCGGCGTGCATTGGTCTTCTCTCATCTCCAGCTGATCGCTGGTTTTATGTCCACCTCTTCCTAGGTCGTCCGATGTTCCGAGATTTCCCACAACTCATGGTTGTTGTTAAGTACCGCGATTTTGCCAGTTCACAGTTCTCTGAATTTCAGAGACATCAATCATCGAATCATCCTGGTTGGGAAGATTTTGGTGATCTTGGTAGGCGGGTTGGCATTGCGTCATTTTACTGATGGGAGACCAGTTCATAAGCAGAGTATTCGTGAGGTAAACTACTTATGCATTGGTTAGTAAGGACAGGATGGAGGAATAAGTCTGGTACTTACAGGTCCCATCTGAAGGGGGAGGGGCTCCACCTCCACCACCGTGTCTTGTGGAGGTGGAGGACCTGAATTGGATATCCAGGTGGTGGTGGTGTCCCACCAGAAGATCTGTTAACCGAAGTTAGGCTTGTGTATCCATTGAGTGAATGGAGAGAAAAAGATGAGATGAAGTGTGAACTTTTTCTTTGATTGGTAAAAGATTACTGTTATTTGAGTCTTTGATTCACTGTTTGAGGGGATGGGGGAGAGGAGACTGGGATTGGTTTGTTAACCGAAAGGGTGGGTCTGGTGTGGAGGTCAGCCGAAATTTAAGCTGGACTTCAGTACGTGGCTGGTGAGATGGGGATGTGGCTAGAAGAGTGAGAGAACTTGTGAGAGAAATTGAGAATGTTGAAGATGCTTTCACCGTTACTTTCCAAGTTGCTGCAATATTTTCCTCACTTGTCTAAGAGGTTAAAGATTTACCCTTGTTTCTCACCTAAACATCAACCTATTCTTTACCAAAGTAACCAGATTAGCAGCCATCTATTCATCTTGAAGTATTTGTTGCAAGTCGCAGTTTTGGAAGTATTTCCTTGCACCTCCCCGTATAGTTGATGCCTTCGACACTCCAGCCAACAAGTTCGTAGATTCAAGGCAAATTTCCTCAAATTGTTTTTCTTTTATATATAACGTGGTTCATCAGTACCCTGCGCATATCAGTACCCTGCGCACTTTTCCCCCACCTTATTACTTTAGAATATGATTAAACAACCACAACATATTAAATTAACTAAAACTACTTAGAATCTAATAAACTAGATATATCTATAGCCTCTTAACAAGTTCGTGTATTATGACCAGTCTTTCTATAAGTGCTATACCGTCGCCTAGAGGGTTGCCCCTTATTTTGCCTCCCCCCTCTTAGAACGCCTATCGCGTCGAGCCTGTTCCTCTGCCTCCCTTTGAGCTAATACGTCCTACATATCCTCTATAGTAAGTACACCTCCTTAACGGACCTAAGTCTTTTTAGCCCTGTAACGCTTACTAAGGGCTTTATTTGCTGCTTAAAGAGTACGGACCTCTACTGACAAAAGGGTTACTTTATATATTAACTACTCTATACTCTTTGCTAACATAGCAACTATTTGAAAAATAGGCGTTAGCGAGCTTCCTTAATAACGTATAATACAATTCTTAACCAAAGTTGTTTATAAAAAGAGCATCGGTTAGGTTATAAGAGGTCTGTAAGACCTAAGGGTCGGCGTCCGTAGAAGGGGGGCTAGTAGGTATAGGAGTTCGTAATCAGACATCAAGCTTTAATATCATAGCTTAGGGATTAAAAGGTACTAAGCCAGCTCCGCGGAATCCAGCCTAGGCGTTTTAGGCTGTTATTGATTCTAAATACACTGCTTTAAAGGCGAGAAAGAACTCGACCTTAGTAATGTAGTTAATATAAGCTTTAATAAAAGTCTTAATTTAGCAACTATATACCCGTTTTAATATACTAAAACACCTAACGTCGAGTAGCTAGGTAAGATAAGAAGAGTGAGGAGGCAGGTAAAGAGTTATAATATTATAAGCCTTATAATACTCTTAGAATTCAGCTGATTCGTAACTCTTATACCTATCTAATACCAGTATTCGATATAGACCCCTTATACGAGCAGTAGTGTGCTTATCGAAGTACTAAAGCTATTCTAGACCTATCTTATTATTTGTCTATCTATTGTTTATAGGTTTAATAACCTAGTCATATAGGAGGCCGCCCTTAGTATACCAATTCTCGAGATAATTCTTCTCTTAAACTACTAAAAATAGAGGCACGTTCTAACCCTCGCTATTTATATAAGCAATTACTATAGCCTATTCTTAATTACCTAGCTAAACTGCCTTGCCTCTACCACGTCGATCAGCGCGTATAACAACCATAGCTAGGCTTATAATACCTATTATAAAGCCTGTCTTATTGAAGTTATAGAAGTTATAATCTAAAACACTGTATTTTACTCTTATATTCTCTATAAGTTGAAACCACGTACTAATAAGCTCTAGATCTTCGTATAAGGCTCTTTAAAAGTCGTAAACACGATTAAAACGCGTCTTTAATTCTAGTCGACGTTATACAAATCGAGATGCTTAGAGCTTACTAACACGTCTTCCCCCTCGCAATTCGAGGATATAATTCGCTATATCTTCTACACTAGCTAGCTGAGGCGCAAACCCTCTTATATCTAGATCAAGTATATATCAAATAATCACCTCCTCCTCTGGGTTATTTAATTTAAGGTTTAGTGGTAGACGTTCGTAAAGAGTAGTATGACCGTTTATTCGAAGTCGGAGCGTAGATTCGGGAACATTATAGATTTTCGTAGCGGACCGACGACTTAGCTTTTTAGCTGTATAGATAGCCTCGATAGCTAAGATGATTCGTGCTTCTTACGTTTGAATTTCCATTTAGGGCGGTTGAGAAAACGCGTGTTAAAGTTAGAGTGTAGTTGGTGAGGGAAAAGTGCGCAGAGTACTGATATGCGCAGGGTACTGATGAACCACGTTAATTGTTTTGACAACCTAAGTGGAGATTAACTTCTACCTACTATACAAGGATTTCCTCCTACAGCAGATGCTGTTGCAGCAAGCTTAGTCTCTTTTTGAGACTTGATTTGTAGATCATTTCGTACTCAAACCAAGAGTACGAATAGAATACGTTGCAATAAACTAATAAACGACCTCTCAAATTGCTCTTCCCTTGATCATCATAGAGTGCGAGTTGAGAAACGTTTCTGGTTCACCAATATATTTGCCGTGCTTGCGAGAGCCTAACGCAACGGTCTCGGTAGCAGTCTCTAGCTTGCGCGGGCATGGTATTTACTCTCAAAAAGTAATCTCTCAGTTGGCTGGTAAAGCTCCTACGAGAGTTTCTACCGACATAGTGAGCTCTCTGTCAACCTAAGAAGCTCACTTTTGTCACCTAGTGAGGCTTCGCCAAACTCAACGAGACCTCTTTCAACTTAACGAGGCATCGCTCACAGCTCGTTGCTTAACCCCATACCTCCAACATTCAACTTTGATACATCAATACTCAACCACTTCTCTCAGCTTCCTCTCTGACGCTTCTAAGATATCTCCAATGATTCTCGTCTCTGAAGTCAAAGTAATGTCAGAACTGAAGTTGCTAGAGAAGCATCAAAAAAATTGCGATCTGCAACAAAACCTCAACTCTACCAAACATATCACAATCTGCACAATTTGTGTAAGTGTTCGTCACATATAATGCCCCTGGGGCTAACACGGTTAGCCCCCAATCGCGCTGCAAATAAGACCTGGATAAGTATATTGTATTATGCCCCTGCACGCTCTCAAACGCTCGCTCCTGAGGCTATTCGCAAAGCCTTCGACGAATCAGGAGCGAGTATTTGTGTGCCGCTCCGTAAGGAGCAATAGTGATATATTTACAAAAGCTAATCTATAGAGCGTTACTTGCCGGATACGGTAGGATGTAAATAAATTATAACGAACCCTGGTAAATAAGCCTTGTATCCTCTTATTAGCGTCTAGAGCTACTAGCTCCCGCTCTGCCAGATCCTAAGGCTCTCCATATCCTATTCGGTCCCCCGCTCGGGTTAATTGCAGGGTGGGAGGGATGGAAATCGTAAAAACCGTCGTTTTTAGAATAGGTAATACTATAGCTAAGGTATAGACTTTCCCTTGCTTATATACTACCTAAGGAAAGCTAATGCTTACATAAGCTTCTACCACTCTATAAAAACAACTCATTTATGTAAGTGTTCGTTATATATAATGCCCCTAGAGCTAACACGGTTAGCCTCCAATCGCGCTACAAATAAGACCTAGATAAGTATATTATATTATGCCCCTATACGCTCTTAAACGCTCGCTCCTAAGGCTATTCGCAAAGCCTTCGACGAATCAGGAGCGAGTATTTATATGCTATACTAAAGCGTGCTAAGGTAGAATCTATACTTATATATATAATTCAGGCCTAATCTGAGCCCTTATAATCTGGGTTTAATTAAAGCTCTCGTAGTTAGGACTAATCAAGGTCGTGTATCTTAGTTCTTTATAGAAAACGTATGTTAAGCTCTAGCCGAGAGCGGAGGCTTCTTTTAAAGTATTGTTTAAAAGAGTTACTCTTCTAGTAGCCGAGGTCCTAGATATTCTTATAGGTAAGACCGTTGTCTAATATATGTTATACTACCCCTCTTCTAAAACTATGTCTAGAGAATTTAATAGGTGTTTATATACTAGCTTTCTTGATCCTGTTTTAAAGCTAGGCAATCATCTAATTCTATAATATTAGCTCCTCCTTTAAGGTTATAAACAGGGGCTCGGCCGCCTGTTCCTCTAGTGTGTTGCCCTTCCTAGGGTAGTCGACTAGGAGCTTGTAAAGTGCCTTAACCGAGCATGTGGAGGTGTTAGTATGTACGAGTACTATTTCGACCCCTCGGTGATCATAATCGGCTTTGCTTTATTTTAGGCAAAGGGTTATATATACTCTACCAGGAGCGATAGCAACGTCGCTTCTTATAAGTCGTATAGATGAAAAGGTTAAGCGATCCTCTTAAAGTTACGGGTTTGTTACTATGAACTCTCCTATCCTTAAACATCCTATAAAGGCTACTTTTGTAGCTATGTCAAAGTTAATGCTTTTACAGCTCCTAGTACCTGTTAGTCCTACGAATACCGGCTCTATAATCCTTTCGAGGATGTCTATTGTGATTGGTTAAGCTTGCTTAGTTAGGGTGTTTATCGTTGTCTACTATATACTACTAATAATTCTTTTCAGCTAAGGGCTATTAAAGACGCCTTTGTCTAGCCTCCTGTTAATGTAGGTAGATTGGAGAGCTGATAAGTTCCCTATAATTATATCTAGCTTAACCTTCGTAGCCCTAAGGCCTCCTATGGCTCTCAAGGTCGCGAACTCTCCTAGAGTCTCTAGCTAGGCGGGCTAGGCTGTTTTCGCCTATAGGATACAGTAGTCCTTATACGTTGTTTAAATAGACTTGTAGTTGTCTCTTGTCTCTTTCGAGAGACCGTTTTAGAGGAAGTGTTTTAGCGAGGATAAGTTAGTTCCTTACGATCGTAGCTATTTAGGCGAAGGAGAAGAGATTGGTAGGGCCCCTGCTATTAAGGGCACTAGTTAGCTATTTCCTTAGAATTAAAGCGTGAAATTGCGTCGGCTAGGGTATTGTCCTGTCCTATGATCTATCTAGGGATAACCTCGATATCGTGTTTAGCTGCTTATAGGAGAATCCTTTGTAGGACTATATTTGCTTTGCTCTTGAGCGAGGACTTCTCGAGACCTGTCTACGAGATTGAGCTATCTGTATAAATGATGACTTTCTTTCCGCGCTACTGTTTCGTAAAGTAGTTAAAAGCTAGGACAATCGCTCCTAGCTTAAAGATATTAATATTAAAGACATCGTTTATGTTATACTTAACCTTAGCTATAAAGGCTTGTTCTTTTTAAAGGGAGTTATACTAGTTTTTCTAGTCTATGTTAGGGGTCTCTACGTAGAACCCCCCTATGCCTTCTATTAAGGCGTCTGTGAAGAGCTGAATCGCTACTCTCGCTTTGCTGTTAAAGTAGTATATACCGTTGTATAGAGGGAGGAATTCGTTCTACCATTCGATGTCTTTCTTAATAGTCGGGTTAAGTCGCTTTTTTAAGGCCTTTAGTATATTTGTTAGGTAGCTTGCTAGGAAAACGTATAGGTATAGTATAAATACCTTTCCTAGCTTGACAACGTTTAAGTAGAAGCTTAGAAAGCCTACTAGGGACTGCATTTCGTTGAGAGTTACCTAGCCTTAGTCTAGTATAATAGACGTTAAGGATCGCGCTTTTGCTAGCTTCTCTCTTAGTAGTTTCGCAATGAATTTATAAGTATTGTACTTAATTCCGAGGATAGTGATAACCTGACCCTTGTAGTCCTTCTTCTTATTCCTTAGGACGCCTAGGAAGTCGGTTAAGAGCGTATACTAGCTGTGGAAGTGGGCTACCTGCTCCTAGAGGTCTGGTCCTATATGAAAGAAGAAAATAAAGTTATCTAAGTAGTATAGTAAGAGCTTAATACCAACGCCTAGGTATGATTTAAGAATCTAATATAGTGCTTCGGCTACTAGGTTGAATAGGAAAGGGGCTGTTGCTAGGCCGAATAGGAGGTATGTTTCTCGGTAATATACTCCTGCCTAGTTAAAGCCTAATAGCTACTAGTCTTTCTACGATACTAAGATAATTCTAAATACGTCTTTTAGATCCTTCTTTATAATAAAGCAGCCGTGCCCTGTCTAAAGAATAGCTGCTACGATAGTGTTAAAATACAGGTACTCGATACCTCTATATTCCTTTGGAATACTATCGTTTATAGACCTCTCTACTAGTGTAGAGAGGTTATAGATTATATAGAAACTACTATTACCCTTAGGTACTGCGCCTAGTAGGGAGGATATAAAAGGTAGGAGAGGGGGGTATAGTAGTACTCTATAGAGCTTTAAATCAGCCTCTAACCTACTCTTTATTATGTTTGGATTATCTTTAATAGATGGCAGATTCCTTAAGAGGATAAGCTGGTTAGGGCCTTTATAGCTAATCCGATATCTAAAGGTTAAAATGCTTACGATTACGTTGCCTAATAGGCTTAGCCTAGAGGAAGATCTCTGTTCGTCTTAGTATAGAAACGTAAGGTAATGCCTAACGGGGTCTAACTTAATAGGGTCTAATTGCCTACTTAGTAGGATATATAACAATAGATTACCTTAGACTAGGTAGTCTTTAAGAAGACGTACCTATCTATCCCTTTTTAGCGGAGACGGCGAGTCTCTAAGTAGGCACGAGGTATCTATGACTTTATATAGCAAGTATGTGTTTAGACGTAAAGGGTAAGGGGAACAGTGTGCTATAGTTTTTTTAAATAACTGATAATATTCCTAGTCCTCTACGATATCTTAGCTACGGGCTTGAGTTTAGGGGTACTAGGTAACCCGGTGGTCCCCTCTATAACTTACTGTCTGGTATTTGTACTCGAATTTATATCTATTGCTATACTTATATCTATTCGAATTCTATATTCGGTATACTCTGTCTAGTTCTATAGCCTTACTAGGTATTATAATAGGTCTTCCGTCGAAGCTTCTCTTTCTTAAGGGGCCTTATATAAGGCTTCTTTTAGAAGAGATGATAGTAAGGACTAGGTAACGGTGTTCTCGCTCTGCTGAGATTACCTAGCCCTCTGTATTCGTAATGCTAATAGAGATTATATATTAGTACTGTTCTAGGGCTATTAGTATTACCTAGATCGCTAGATTCTATGTGTTCTAGATAAGGTGGATTGACCTTTTGAAGGCTATTATTGCTGCTATTAAATCTAGGCGAGTCTCTCTATAGATTTGGTATATGATTAACAGGTATATTATCTACGATTCTTGCTAAATTAATATTATTATCTTAAAGTCTAACTGTTTTCCTTGCTTCTTTTTAATAGTAAGGGAGTCGCCTATTACCTTAAAGGATTGCTCGTTTACTACTGCTAGTAGACCTTTCCCTATTCGGATATAGGCAAGGTCTATTACTAAGAATGTCTCTTTAACGATCTACGCGATATACTTTAGGTTAACTCTTAGGTGCTTGTCTAGGATAGATTTGTCTTACGGGGATAGCATCTTACCTGCTTCTTCGAGGCTTAAAGCGTCCCTAGTCGCTACTGCTGCTTGCGCTCTTGAGACTAACGTTTGTGCCTCTAAGGCCTTGGTCTTAGCCTATAACTTTTTCTCTTCTATAGCCGCGATCCTTGTTCAGCCTTCTACTTCTACGTGCTGAGCTCTCTTTATATGTAGGTCCTCTATCAACAGTTGTGCCCTAACTTCATCCTCCGTGAGTGCCTCTAAGTTGTTAGTATTCTGGAGGATCGTTGTATTAGACCTCGCGTTCGAAAGGGGGGAAGAGGGTACCCCGTCGCCGGCGAGGGTATTTCTGGTTCGTGCTATGTTGAAGGCGGATAAGGAGTCTAAGTAGTTTTAAATAGAGATAAGAGCTTTAGCTGGAATTGATAAATCGTAAAAACCGTCGTTTTTGGAATAGGTGATGCTATAGCCAAGGTACAGACTTTCCCTTGCTCATGTGCTGCCCAAGGAAAGCTGATGCTTACGTAAGCTTCTACCACTCCACAAAAACAACTCATTAGGTTACGATGAGTGAACTGAGCTTCAAGTCAATTTCAAAGTCTCTGGTATCTCTCTCTGAGTCATGAGGCCGCTTAGAAGAGCGGTCATTTTACGCCCTCATAGACTCTCAAAAACACGCGTGTTTTGAGTCCTTCGAAAGAACCCTCAAAAACGTGATGTGCAACAAAACTTCAACCCGACGAATCATATCACTCGACAAAGTGCGGGGACTTTAGGTGAGGAGACCTTCTACACTACTTAAAAGTAGAGCTCCTAAAAACTCGGGGGGATTTAGATACACTTCAAAGGTCGGGAGTTCTTTTTGCGACATGCAACAATACTTCAACTCTACCAATCACATTCCATTCTGGAAGTGAAGAAAGGTTAAGTGAGTACGCCTTCTGATATTCAAGAATTAGAGCTTTTAAAATCTCGCAAGTTTTTAGAGACTCTACACTTCAACTCTTCTAAATAATTCCTGCTACCAGTTGTTAATAAAAAGGTCGCGAGTTTTTTTTGCGACGTGCAACAAAACTTCAGCCCACCAATTGCATTCTATTCCCAAGTGGAGAAGAGTATAAGTGAGTTCCGGTTCTGTACTTAAAAGAACCCCTCCCCCGGTTTCCTAGGTTTCTAAAAAGGCTGGCATCTTTACCCCCCTCCTCCCAAAAGACCGCTCAATATCACGACCGATGATCTAAAAAAAATTGCGATATGCAACAAAAATTTAACCTACCAATCACATTCGATTTCCGAGTGAAGAAGAGTTTAAGTGAGTTCAAGTTCTATACTCAAAAGGTTCCCTCCCAGGTCTCTAAAAAGGCCGGCCTTTTACCCCTCCTTCCTGCCCTTTTTGACGACCGGTCGTTCAAAAGGCCAAGGAGAAGCAGGAAATGCGATGTGCAACAAAACGCCAAAAGGGGTAAGTATACATGGCCAATTATATGTTATGAATTGTCAACTAAAGAGATAAGTGAATCATGAATAGTTATCGATTAAAATCAACCTGAGTAATCAAGGCAGAGTACAGAAGTCATGGTCGAGAAGAAAAGCGAAAAGAGAGCGAAGATAAAGACCAATCTAATCCTCGACTACATTTGTCTCTCTTGTAGAATCGGGTCTAGAACAGACAAACCGCCAAATACATGTATGCGCAAAAGGTATCTTTGCTATGCTCGGGTAGCACCCAGATAAAAGCTCCAACACCCCAACTCCAAAAACGAAACAGGCCCCAGAAAGCAAATATTCATAAACTCATGTCGCATCAATCCATCGAGCAATGAATCACTTGCTCACCACCCCACGAACCGAATCATAAGCCCCCTGCATGACATGCTTGGCTTGTCCATCAACCTTGTCATAAGTGTGACAGCCGCGGATAGCCGCGTTGGGTGGTGTGTACACTTTATGATGTGAGTACAACTCTCTATGAATACTGAAAGGGGAATTGGGTTGACTTACGATGCAAGCTCACAGCATAGTCGGTAGGACTTGGGTTTGAGATTTCGTGGAGACCAAGCTGGGAAGGTGTTAGCTTCAGAGCTTTATTGAGTAGAGAGGTAGGGAAGGTTATAGAACAGGATCATGACTCACAGAATCAGACATATAAGTAACCTGATCTCTCGCAAAGTCCTTACGACAAGTCTGGAGAAGAGGTCCCTCAAGCCCAGGGTTGGTAGGAATAGCAAACCGGGTCTCAATAAGATTGCCCTTCAATATCTAATACAAACTTAGTAAATTGCTTTTCGATTCATATGCATGGCGAAAAGGAGATACAAACCTTCATCAAGCAGTGACTATCGGCATGGTCGTGAACTGGGCTTCGTTTGCCAGGTGTCCATACGAGGAGCAACAGGTTGAATAATCCAGGTACCTCACACACTAGATTTCTTGTGTATTGCTTCGTGGCATTTGCATGGGCGAATCTCGACCAGTCCATGGCATCCGAGGTGTAGTTTCGAAGGAGGGAGAACATAGCAGGAAGGGTGGGGGAGAGCGCCGAAGCGGGGTGGGAAGCGAGATGTGAGGAGAGAGAGTTCTGGAGTTGTTCGAAAGCATTTGAGGCCGTCGGGAGATTTGGGATCGTAGTTGTCTTCGTGAGGGCATTTGACTGGGGAGCATAGTATTGCACTGGTGTTGGGTATCTGAGGTTTGCGGAAGGGTGGGATGGAGAGGTCCTGGTTTTTGCAGCCATTCCAACACTTCGCTCGGCGGTATTGAAGATTCGAGCGTTGTTGTTGGATAAAGATTTGGCGCGGAGGACGCGGAGACTCGTGGATTTGGTTGCAGGCATTTTGACGATGGCGGAGGTATTTTGGTTGCGAAAACAGAGAAAATTGCAGAGTTGAAATGTGGTTTGCACGATAAAGAAACTGAAGAAATGGAAAAGAGTGCGCGGTGTTGGAGGAGAGGCAGGGATACAATTTGTAGCAAGACAGGCCGTTTAATCACTAAAACCTAGTGAAGCCGAACACGGTGGACCCTCTTTTGGGAACACAACCATAACTCAATTGGCCGAAGGGGGAAGGCAACGTTCTCCCTATCTGGTATTCCAGTACCACCGCCTAATCATTCCTTCAATGATCGCCGTCCCAAGCAGCAAACACCCATAGACTGATTCGATACGAGACTCTGGAAATTTCGTAATAATGGTGCAAGCGGTTGATCGTACCACACGGTTTAAGTTTGATGCATAGCCCCGCAACATTTCATAACTTGGTCGCAACGGACTCGACTGTGGCAGTCGCCATTTTCTACCATTCCAACTCGGTCATGGTAGATTCTTTCTTTTTGGCCAAGTTTCCCTGGAGCCCCTTGTTTCCATTACCCCATCAAATGATCTTTCACCCCTATTCTGTCTTCAGAAACTCTTGATTGACCGCCATTCGAAATCGGTTTGTGGCTCGAATGCATTGCTTGCGTTACGAGGCGGCGGGGTCATCGGATGGGGCGATAAGCCTTATCTATTGGTCAGTAAATCAGGTGCACAAACTTCAACCGTCCCAAGCCGTGATACAACTTGGCAAAGTTAAAGAAAGACAAGAGAACATCATTGAGTAACAATAGAAGCAAGGCAGAAGAATTATAGATAGATGACGTTGAACACGATCCAAAGTAGACATTGATAGTAAACAAACAGCTCGCGAAAAAAGGGGTAAAATTGAACAATAAAACGAGCAACCAAACAAAACCTCATAGAAAACCGTCCAAATTCTGGCCACCAAAACTGAGCATAGATTCCCTGAAAGCCTCTCCGCCTTCGGAGTGCGAGAAAAGATGACAGATTTTCCTCTTCATTGCCAAACAAGTCTCTCTGCTCTTCCGTAACTAAAAATCTAAGCAGGTTCCCACTTGAGAACCTCTCGACCTCTCATTGGCCACTAGACCGTTGGTAGCGTCATGAGCTCGACACAGCAGATATTTCCTCAACTTCGAGGACGAAAAACACGACGAAAAGACGTAGAAAAAATCGTCAACATTGAGAACAACGAGGAGGTTGTCGGAAGAAAGATATGAAAGGAACGAGGAAGGAAAGGAATGAAAAGAAAAGAGTTGCTAAGATGGCTCTTGGGCAGCTTCAATGTTATTGGCTGGCTCCAGTTTTAGCGTGACTGGGGTGATGGTGTGCGAAATCGTGACTTGTTTTGAATGTCTGCCTTCTTGTGCCTCAGGCTGCCGAGATTCTATCTTCATTTTATTTAGTTTTCAAAAAATTAAATTATTAACTAGTTTCAAAGACCTGTCAACATTCATGAGAAATCTGAGAGTGCGCGTAAAATATGTTAGACAGATTTCTCCGCCTTCAACTATCGTATTACGAGTAAGACAAATGGACAGGTGTTTGACAACTGGAAGTTCTCTTTTTACCCATACATATTTCCAACAACTCTCTCCAAGTGAGTTCTTTCTTTGTTTTGATCTTGAAACTGTTGAGATTTGAGCTGGTGATATGAGAGTTTTAAGAGCCCAAGACTAGAATCTGCTCATACGACTTTTGGTGAGGCTAATCCGACACATAAATAAAATACTCCGGCATTGCTAATTTACTTTGTGTGCATCCCCCTCTCTTATTCCATTACCCGAGTAGATCTCAAACAATTATTTATATTGTCCGAAGAATTTAGAGGAATCTAGAAACCGAGTCACTTACTCTTCTAAACTCTTTGAACAATACTTTGAATTATCCTAGACTGTTTTGTATAATTAAAGTAAGGTCGGTGGACGTCGAGTAACAAATGAACTCCTTACTCCATACAATGAGATTCAAATTTCCATTCCAGACTCCTGTTAGCTATATTCTTCCCCCACCATTTATTGTACATCAACTCTCACTCGAAGTTAAAATTCAGAGTCTGTTGATGTATGTTATTGACTAAAAGCTAGCTAGGTCACTAGGTAGTGTGTTTAAGTTAAAAGAGTGAGCATAAAAAGCGAGTTGGACCAAGTAAAAAGAAAACCAAAAGCAAATACTCAACAATTGCGAGGAAGTAGAAATTCTGAAAATGTCATTCTTCTTTTCCCAGACGATCCTCCGGATCCTCGGACAAACCCTCTGGGTTGTTTTTAGTCACAACCGTAGGATCGCTGGATCTGAAGAACCTTCCGTTTGGGGAAGGATACTTCCCATCATAAGCTCCCTTTCCAATAAATTATTCTTTTCCAGGAATGTTCTTAGTAAACCAATCAGGATCGGGATCCACATCTTTGAGCTTATACTGATTTCTATATCTTGCCTATCCAGTTTCCATGAAATAAGACTACCGTTCAAGGTTCCGGCCGATATACCAGAGCAGCTCGTGGGTGCGGATACAGTGACACACCCGGATCCGATTGGAAGGACTGTATGGTTATTTGTTTCGTGTACGTCCCATACTCGGATGGTTTCGTCTTCGCTGCCAGATACGATGTGTGTTCCATCTGCGGTGTACTCAAGTGAGAAGATGGCCTTGGTGTGTCCTATAAAAGTTTTGATGAGATTTCCTGATTGAACATCCCACATCTATGGAAGTTTTGGTTAGCTTGACATTTGTATCTCAGATAGAGTAAATCCAGAGAAGTCCAGATTTCAACCTTACATGTATGATACCTTTCTCGCCAGCTGCTGCCAAATGTTTCGCATCCGGACTGAAAGAGGCACCATGCAGCTCATCGTCCTCCACCATGTCTGTACTATTCTCCCACAACCTCACTCCCGTGCTAGCATCAAAAACTTCCACAACTTTGCAACCTCCCGCTACGCGTTTTCCATCATTGCTTATATCTACAGCGTAATCGCCATCTCTACTCTCCAGATTTATCGAGCTACAGAGATCCAAGTCAATGGCAATGGTGGAGCGTGGATTTACCAATACGCTCCACCGACGTTCAAAGTTCTCCCAAAGAGGTTTGGTTTCTGGTGTAGGAGCTCTGTGCCATCTTGAGAAGAAAAACGAGTAACGCGCTTTCGTTTTGTGACCTTTTATTATGCTTGACACGGAGAAAAGAAAACTTGTCGATTGGCACAAATTGTTTCTCTATCCAATGAATTGAAAATCTCCTAATAAGAGTCAACACCGTATGTATTTCTTCATAGTAGAACGGGAATCTTAACTGTAGCTTCCAGCTCAGTATTGACCACGAATGACGCATATCTGAGCAGTCAATGTCGCCCTTCATTATTCCAATACCTCGAAGGCCAATCTCAAGGGGTTTGGCGTATGAGATGGTTGAATCGCGTCTTTTCGTTTCGCTAGTCTTTAGTAGCAGGAGAATAACTGGCTTTCCTTTATCTCGGAATGCTCTACTTAGTCTCTGGTTGGCTGTGGTAGTACATGACCAAACTCCATTTATTAAACTGGCATCAATAACTGCATCTTCCTTGCTCTTTAATATGAAATATCGTGCCTATATCATTTGGGTCAGCATAGCTGTCGTTGTAAACAAAGCTAGACGTGACTTACATCACTGTAGAAGAGCTGTGAGATAATACTAGGAGAGGGATTGGAATTGAACAAAGATCTTTTTAATTCCTGGCTTTTATGTGCTTCTCCAATGGCCGGAATGTCGCCAGCAGGATGCTCCATACATCCGAGGACATCATCCGAACTAGGGGGTAGCAGAACCCTCAGTTTTTTATCTTCCTCAATGACCGACTTGGGAACAATCGAGTACCATTCTCCTTGGGTAAGATGGATTGGCTTCCATTCTTCCGGATAAGGCTTCAGTCCTTGCTTCTCTGAATCCTTCCACAACCAAGCATGAGAAAGAGCTTCCATGCTACCTATTGTCGCAAGCTGCACTGTGATATTGGCCTGTTGAAAGCATTCGTGCTCGTTCTCATACTTCCGTCGACCTGTATCATGAGAATCATGCCAACCGAAAATAGCCATTCGATGAACCTCATCTGCAGTCGATTCTGTCGCGATAATCGTTGGAATGCTCTCCATACTTGTTTGGATCTGAGCGAACCCTAGCAAACCCCTTCAAAACAGCAGACGTCATATGACCAACGAGGGACTTCAGTGTAGACCAACGAACATACTGTGAAGGCTTCGACCTTATGCATGACTCGGCATATACGACTGTCGGCAATATGTAATCTCCATAGCAGAAAAGAACTATTTCAGACCCCCGCGATGATCTTGATAACCGTGAAGTCTGAAGTTCGTGAGATTGAGACCCGGAGATAAACTCCGTGATCTTGTCACGCGAAAAACGATTATTCTGGGCGAGTAGAAACGCATTTGGGAGAGCGGTAGTCTCAGAGGTTGAGGAATCCCGTTCCTTATCATGGGATTCCCGAGTTGACTGCACACGCTTCCGTTTTGCAGGCATTTCTTTGACGGGAGTATCATCTACGAACAACCTCTTACTTCTCGTGGTTGATCTTGCCTCGCTCGAGGAAGCAATTGTATTGTTCATGGACAAAACCATGTTCGTTCCTCTTGCTGTATCTAGAAGCAAACCGTCCAGGTTAAGCGAGGTCGTGATAGAAGCCCTTTCTTGCTGAATTTGTATCGAAGTCCCCTCTCGTTGCTCGTGGTCCGCTACTTCATCGGCCGAGGTTTGCACCGTTGCTGGCGAACCAGCAGTAATGTCACAGCAGTGGCCCACAAAACTCACTGATCCAAATTCGCTATGCTCCTGGATCGTCTCGACGAGTTTCTGTGCAGTCCAGCGCTCTGATTGCTCGATTCTCAACATATTTTTGATCCACTGTAAAGAACCCGAAGATCCTGATTGCGTTGGCCAAAGTAGGTTGCACCATGAAGATATGGCATCGAACTTCAGATAGTAACATGGAGTGTTTCGGCCATGACTTCGAAGGTGCTGAGTGAGGGAGTCGACACTGGATCCAGATATCACTGTCCACATCTCAAGAAATACGCAACCTAGTGACCAAATATCGGATGAAGAGTTTCGAGGGGCATAATCAGCGACCTCAGGAGCGCAATAACGTGAGGTTTTGCTTGTTGGCCCGGTCGATGTGCTGTGACCTGCTCCGGACCAATCTCTACTGATTCCAAAATCAGTAAGGAGCACATTGCCTCGGTATACAAGCACATTCCAAGGCTTTATGTCTTTATGGCGAACGCAGTTCTCATGAAGGAACCGAACAGCCACTGCCAAACAGCCAAAAAACGTCTGCAGTAAAGTCGGCTCAGGTTTACCAATGAGGTATTGTTCGAGATTACAGTCTGCCACAGGTGACATGATAATCCCAACATTCCTCGAATCCGTGTAGCTTCCCACAAGTTCAACAATATGTAAGTGCGTCAGCTTTTTGAGAGTTTGTAGCTCGTTTTCAAACTCCCTCAACATTGCTCTATCCTTTTGAAAAGTCTGGCCTCGACGAATCAGTTTCCTGTCATATTGAAATGAAAGCTCACTTCGCACCCGATCAACATAGCCAGAACCCCCTCTACCTAGCTCTGATAGCCTAAGGAGGGGGACATCAGCGTCGCTAGAGAAACGATAATGCTTGCTCCCACGTTCAAACTCGAGGACTTGACTGAGGACAAATTCTTGGTTGTCGAGAAAGTTTTTGCGGGCAGTTTGATCTGAGAATGTGTCTGGGAGAGTTCTTTGAGTAAACGGAAATCCAAGATCCGAGATATCCTGGTCGAGGAAAGCCTCTATCGCCTGGAGATGGTTGATGGAATTCAACACCACGTATACTCGAGGGATCTTGCTCCATGTACTGTTGATTCCGCGTGAGAGACTTTCAGAGATGTCTCTTATGTCTCGATCGGTCAGAGGCCGCCCAAGAGTCTTGTCCGTGATCGGATTGTCGGTCATGATCTCGTGCTCGAGTAAGAGTGCCAAGTATCACCTGGCATCTGCGTTTGAGGGGAATATATGAGTTCAAAGAGGAGCTAAGCTGCCTTGCAAACGAAGCATTGAGGATCCGCCCTGACGAGGCCGGGTGGTCTCCAGCTCAACATCTTCGGGTATAGAACTCTCCGACGGTGGCTGAGAAGGAAACATAACGAATCGGTTCGCGGGCTTCAGCTCAAGGCGCTTATAAGGCAAGTAGTCCGTGCCATACTGATTGTATGAAGGAAATCAGCAGAATCAAGAGCTTGTTTCCTATTTCTCGTTCTATTTCTTACTAGTGAGTGGTAAGTGGTAAAAGAAGCTGTGGAGTTTTCAATAACCCGAACTTCCTCCATACTCCAATCAATCATAAGCACAAAATATCTTCTTCGGGCCGAGAAGCGGGGTAGTCCCAACAATACCCACATGGTGTAGTCTACTACGTATTTTTGGATAACCAAACGGTCGATATCAAATCAGGATTTTCTGATCTGATTAACAAAGTGATCAACAACGTCGTCCCTCGTGGCGCAATTGGCTAGCGCGTTCGACTGTTAAGTGAATTTATAAGTCACGTCAATAGGCATCGAGAGGTTCGTGGTTCGACCCCACGCGAGGGAGTAAAGTTTTATTTTTGCCTTTTTTTTATTTTTATTACTATACTAATATCTTTTTAGTCGAGTTCTAGTTTATAGATAGATTATAAGAGTTCAGCTTAGAGAATATAAAGTTACTACTCTATCTACTATATAGCTACTAGGTTTTATTTATTATAATAACCTAGATATCTCTAAGTTTAACTTAATATCTAAATCGATTTTAAGGTTTTCTTTTTAATTATTATCTTAACTTCTAATAATTATATAACTCTTATAACTAGACTAACTTCTTTCTTTAGAAGAAAATCTAAAAGCGTTATATAAAGTACTAGTAAGAGATATATAGATATTATAGTAAAGAAGTATCTAGTAGTAGACTATATTAACCTTTACTAAAGAAGATAATACGAAGCTATTTAAACTCTCTAGATAATATAGAAAGAGAAAAAGAAAGATATAGAAGACTAAAAATATAAAACTAAAGACTAGAGTAAAGATATAGTAAATATACGTTTTACTAAAGCTAGCTTAAATACTATTATAAAAGACTAGAAGAAAGAATAAATTAAGAGAGCTTTTATTATAGATAGTAAAAAGATTATAATAAAGAAGTAAAAGTTAACTAAAATAGAAGAAAAGAAGAAAGATAAAAAAGTAGAGCTCGCTCTAAGAAAGACTAGAGAACAAAAGAAATAGTAGATAGTTAAGAGTTCTAATAAGAAGGAAGATAATATAGTAGTAGTATATAAGAATAATAATAAATTAGATAGCTAAATAATAGTTAAGAAGTAGAAGAAATAAGCTATTAGTAGTAGTATTATTATATTTACTTTTTAGCTTAATATGTTACGGACCTGGCCACCGCCGAGCACGTGACTCGCGTACGGCTGCTCGCCGGCGTCCGCAAAGCCTGCTATTCCTGGCCTGGCCTAGAACTATTCCTACCTAGGCTAGGAACTATTTCTACAAACGGATCGACATTCCTATAACTTATCGATTCCTTAGCTATCTCTATATTATAGGACCTCTAAAAGTCTCCTCTTTCCTTCTCTTCTCTTCTATAGCTTTAGATCTTTAATTAAACCACCTCTTACTTCTCTGATTATCCGCTACACCTGTGTATACTACAGATAAGGATAACTACTAGAGGGCTAGCAGATTAGGTTTGTCACATAATAGATCTAAGTATATAAACTTAAAATAAATAATTTAATAAATTTACTATCTATATATACTATTATTCTAACTTTAAAGAATAATTTTAATAAGATATAAATCTAAATCTATATTAAAAGATCTTAGTTAATACTTTAACTTATACTAGAAAGATAGCTTAAAAACTACTATTATCTTTATTATATATTAGAAAGAAAATAATTAGAGTTAGAAACGAGAAGAAAAGTAGAAGTAGTAGTATATCTTATACTATTATAAGTCTCGAGACTACTTAATAATTATAAAAGTAGTTGTTTATAGTCTATAAGTAGAAATCTCTAAACCTTTTAGATTAATTATAAAATAGAAGATTATAAGAAAATAAAAAGAAGATTAATATATTATTATTCTTATACTACGTAGACTATAGGCTAAGCTCTAAGAGTAAGTAGTATATCTTCTATTCTAGTTTATAAAGCCTTTTAACTCGTTCTTCGTCGCTTCTCGAGCTTTCTCTCGAGCGTACGATACTTCTTTCTAGGTTCTACTACTGTCTATTTAGAGCTCGTCTCTCTAACTCGGTAATATAAAAGATAGTAGGTTAAACTACTTAACCGCTAAAGCGTATATTAGTAATATAAGAGCTATAGGTATACTTACTGTCTTAGACGCTCTAAGCACCTTCTTAAAACTGCCTAAGCCTAGGCCTTACTCTCTGTCGCGCCTCGGCTACCTCTTCCTCTTCCTCTCTCTCTCTCGCCTCCTTCTTATTCTCCTCTCTATCTTCCTCTAGTAGTTCCAGCGCTAGCCTATAGTCCTAGAGTCTTCCTAGCCCGAGCAGCTAAGTAATAATCCTCGGCACTAGCTTCCTATTCGCTAGCGTCTCTCTTAGCTCTCTAAGATCTCTAATCCGCTTCCTTAGAGCTCTTATAAGCGCTTCTCTTTCTTATAGAATCTCGTAGTAAAACAGTATAAGGTGCTCTACTATCTCTCTACCGCCTATATATATATACTATAGTATAAGCTAGTCTAGTACCCTTCTTAAGAAGAGGAAAGCGTTAAGTCCTATTACTCCCGTTCGTACTTATATAAGTAGCGAGCTCTTCGCTTTAGTAAGCTCTTTATAAACCTTCTATAGCTTCTAATCGTCGAGGTCTGCCTTGTCTAACGCTTCTATATATCGCGTAAGATTCTTCTCTTAGGTTCTCTTTCTCTAGGCTTCTAAGCACTTTTTCTATTCTTCGAGCGTAGCGCTATACTCGAACCTCTCTCTCTCTATTCCCTACTTTCCTTCCTACTTCTGTCTCGCTCTCTAAGAGCATAGCATCGCCTTTTCTACCTTTGACAGCCTTCCTCTCCTAGAAGATTAATATAAGAAAGATAATAGTTAGATAAATAGAATTATAAGTAAAGAATAGAAGAATAAGAGATTATTAAAAAGATAGTAGTAAAATTTAATCTTACTAAGTATATATATAATCTAATAATAGAATATTTCTCTACCTATTTTTAAAGTAAATAAACTATATAATATATATATCTAATTTTCTACTACTATTTCTACTTATAATAAAATATAGTAAAGATAATTACTCTATATCTGTTCTAATAGTAATATATTAAAGGAAGTTATTTTAAAGTATTAGTTAAAGTGAAATTAAGATAAGACTAATTATATATAATTCTAATAATAGGTATTAACTTAAAAGTGTTTTTACTAAGATAGAAAAAACGTCGGTTTTTATATCTTATACTGAAAGATAAGCCTTATACTCTATATAACCTAGAAAAATAAAGAAAAAAGCTAGACTAAGTCTAAATAGACTTACTAATTATTATTCTAGCTCTTACTACTTTGATTTACGTAGTTGTTATATAGTCTTTCAAAGTTCCGTAGAGAAAGCCAAATTTAGAAGAGATATAATCCGTTCTTTTTTCCGTCTCAGTAGCACCGTCACTGTAGAGAGTGCTACTTAGCTATTAAGTCGTTGTTCTTGGCTAATTTATCTAACTTTGAAGTTGATCCAACTATAATATAGTCTAAGAAATACGTAGCAATAGTATTCAACTAGAGTGTTTCTTTAATCTCGGGGGATTCCCTCGAACTCCCTTTCAAGACGCTGCGCCAGCTAGAAATATCGGGGGTTTCCCTCAAACCCTCTTTGTAGCTCTCCGAGGCCTACTCCGTGGTAGGTGGTTTTAATAGAACGTAGCAATTAAGGTAGAGTGTAACTTAATATAGAGAGCTATATTATATATATATATATATATATATACACCAGTACACTTGTAAACTCGTGTACGTGCAGCTTTCACTCCGCTAGCTCTCCAAGGGCTACTCCGTAGTAGTTAGATCAAGTCGCCAGGATTAAGCCTAAATATAGACGTCTATTCTCGCCTACCCTTTGTAACGGCACGAAACGGATACTACTACAAAAGAGGCATATGGAAGTGCGTTCGATAGAATGACATATCCGAATACTAGGCTCTGATACGAAGGAAAAGACCAAATTGGTCTTTTCCCGATAGAGAGGAGGCAGCTATTTACAAGAGGTTCGGACAATAGTAAGTCCGGAAGCCATCTGGCTATTCCAAATCCTGAAACAACATCCGTATCGTATCCCATTCGGCACGTAGACTCGGCAATTCCAATTCCGATCATTCCGATCAATTCCTGATGGTTCCATCACACCCTTCGGGTAGGCTCGGCGGACCCCCTCCCCAGCCAAGGTTGGTGGTTCAAGCCCACCCGAAGGAGTGTATTATTCCTTTTTATATTCTTTTTCACCATCTCAGCTTTGAGAGGGGGTTGGTTGTTGATGAATTTTTCGTTTTGTGGTGTTAAGCGGAACCCTTTTTTGTTGATGCTAGCCGAGAGTTGGAACGCCAACCCACGAGACAAAGAACATTAAAAGTGCTGATTCTCCTCTTGAAGAATATCAAATTTGGGCGTCATTCTCGTATCTTCAAAAAGTGGGTGGGTCGCGACTGCTTTTGTCGCTGTGCTTCCAGCCACTTCCTCCTCTTGAAAAAATATGCGTACAACTATCACACCCGCCCCCCAATCACACACTTCAAAATAAGCCTCAACAGAGACGATTCGCCAATGCATATTCAGCACATACATGCCATCAAAGAAGCACCACAAGGTACAGTACCTACCATTTATCCGCCCAACCACCTACTTTCCCTCCTTATGAGTGCACTTATGAATGACGAGATTTTGTTTTGTCGGGGAAGGAGCGATCCTGATCCATACCCTCGAGCTTTGAAATAAATGGAAAATCGGGCTACAAAATGTGCGGGGTATATAAGAATGTATTAATTATACAGAAAAAACTGACGCTAGCTACCCATCAAAAATCTCAACGCATTAGGATACCTATCAACCAAGAATAAACTCCTTCCACTGTTTTCCCTCCGGCTTACAAGAATTTTCAAAGGCCTCTTTAAAGACCTTCCCCAAGCCAACTCTAGTAGAGATATCATTCTTCGCCTCGATCAAAAGAACATAGTATAGATCCCACGACGACTCCTTTCGCGTCATTGGGATATAATTTGCCCAAGCATCATACTCGCCTTCTCCAAATTGCTTTGCATCAGAAAGAGCGATGAATTCAAGAGGGACGTTCAAATCGCGAGTTCGTACTTTGTCCTCAAGATCGCCCCAGAATTTGTCTAACAAAATTGTACCGCACCAATCATCTTTGTAGTCCAAGATGCTGTATCGACGGAAAATCTTCTCTGTTGGTGCATGGTGATCATCTCCATTCTCCGAGAGGCGATCTTGAGATTCTGGTTCGATGCGGAAGAAGGCGGACCAGGTTTTGAATTGGAGATATGGCATGTCTTTTTCCGTGCTGCTGCTTCGTGCATCAGTGTTCAAATCCGTATCGCTGGTGATATCGACTCCGTAAGGGCATTCGTCGAGAATCAATTCGAATTTTTCCGATTCTGTAATGCGAGTTTTCCTTTCCTCGTCATTGTCAGTCACGAACCGACCATATTTGTCATGGATAGTACGATCGAAATTCGGCGGGAAGCTATATCCTTTCCAGGTCGGCTCAGCTTGGTGGGAGGCTGTCTTCGAATCGCCATTCCATACAAGTCTTAGATTGCCATATCCATCACGAATATACCAAGTGATCCAAGTATGATTCACGAGCCAGTCGTGGAGATTGTCTTCGCATCCAGCGAGCATCTGCTCCTTGTATTCCATAACTTGGTCTTTCCATCCACACCATGACCAACTTGGGAATTTTTCTCCTCCTGCGCCTGGCTCGCTCGGCCGTGGAACTGCGGCATCACGGGACTCCCATAATAGCGCCCAGTCGAAGTGCGATGAAGGAAGTCCATAGACAAGCTCTCCTCCAAGTGCATTACACACCAGATTGCCCAAACCGGTAAAGGCGGCAAGAATGTCCTTAGGATTTGTCAAATGTCGAGTCATGTATAGCTCGAGAGCCTGTTTGTAAACATACAAAGGTCTAGTTGGAAGTTTTTGAAGCATGAGAAGCGGAGAGTCTTTGAACTCAATAGACCATCCAGCAGAATCGTCCTCACTGATGATATCAGCAGCTCTTGCAGTGCATTTGCACTGAAAGTACATGCGGCCTGCGGTGAAAATGAGGTTCCTAGGCGAGAGTAATCGTTCTTGGAAAGTCCATCCTCGGGTATTCCAGGCGGATTTTCGTATGTAGTTTTCGGCAGGCTGGGTTGCCATCAGACGGAGATCACGATCATACTGCGCTATCTTATGGGACAGTTCCCCTGAATCCATCTCTCCAGCCCCACGCTCAAGGTTTAGTTTCTGGAGTCCTGAACCAGCACCGTCCCCATCAGCAGCGCATATCGTGAGATATGCGTTGCCATATACCTGGTCCATTATACGAGAGTTCAGGGCCCATGAGCGGCCAATTCCCTGGATGATGCATATTGAATCGACCCACAAGTATCTTTCTCCCAGATCCTTAACAAGGTTGATGGTATCTCGTATTGTTCGCGGCATGAGTATGTCCATTCTCCTAAGGCCCCCTTTCTTCAAAAGATCCCTAACATTCTGGGTTGTGGTTTTGAAGTAGTGTCCACTCTGACCCCAAGTATAACTCAAGGCGACATACTTCGCATTCTCCGGAAGTTTTGTAAGACACATATCGGTCAGATCTATAACTCCGAAGAAGGATTTCGATGGACGAACACCTTGTGTTTCCGATCTGCATGTGTCACCATGTGCTGTATCGCAATATCCAATCCATCGTCGTATCAGAGCGACACCAGTAGCATCGGTCTCGATAATGTGGGGAGATCTTCCGAGAAATAGGTGAGGACCGCCGTTTCGGGGAGCCACGAGAATAACGTAGGTTTCGTACAGTTCATCAATTTCAGATGGTTGCTTTATCTCCCAACGCAGACGTAGACGACGGGTACAAGGTCTATCCCCCACAATCTTTCCACCGTTATCGCGTATCAATCTCCTGCCATCTATTTGCCAACCTGTATTTCTCAAGTTAGCAATCTCCCACAGGGGATTGAGCGCTCATCATGGTAATGTGAACGTCAAGTGGAAAATCTCCTAGGGTATTACGTACTCACGAAGCAAGTAATGTTTGGTTTATAGAATTCTGCCTCGGTTCTCTTTCTAACCCGATGGCCATCTCTGAATGCTTTGTATTGGTGATTCAGAGAAGAGACTGCAAGTCCACAGAATGGGCAGTCCTCTTTGCGTTCAAATAGTTCTTGGAGTGTTCCTAATTTGAACTCCCGAGGTCCAAACCCAAGTCCTTCTGGCCCCAGTGGCTCATCATTATTACCTCCCGTGGTCGCATTTCTCTCATACTCGCGATTATTTCGACGGTGTTGTGGATACTCAGAGATCATGAACTTTGCTTCGGTGAGTTTCATAGAGGCGCATCGAGGACATGGAACACGGCCGTCATTTTTATCGCTGCTGCGAAATGCCTCAAGCATCCTTTGAACCTAAGAGACATGTTAAGCTCTGGTCTTGAAATGGGAAAAGGCTATCTTACACGGTACCCTCTTACGATAACTCCCCCAAAGCGCATCCACAGTTCCTTTGATCTGGCCGACTAAATCCAGTTAGAATTATTTTACTGGAATACAGATAGAAATCAAACCATTGGTAATCGCGGCGCTCCTGCATTTCCTAATGTTGCTGGGGCTCCATTCTCATTACGGTGCCCATTACTCTGAGGCTGTACTTGGTTCTCATTCTCCATGGTTGTATTCGAGGCATGACGCTGACTTCCGCCGTCTTCACTGCCTATTGCTTCTGAATTCCCGTTGTTAACTTGACTCATGTTGCTAGGAATAAAGATTGAAATATAACTAGGAAAATATAACTAGGAACTCACGGAATGTGGGAATTGAACTCGAAACCAGAGAGGTATGCGCCCATATACCCGTAGAGGCCCAGTTCGATCCATACTATCCTTGTAAGTAGGCATACCACAATTAATCCTTTATCATGCGTGATCAGCCTCGAAAAGAAGAAACGCGCGCAAACCCTTGCCCTACAAACCAAGAGCCGCATCCGCCTAGAAGCTTCAGCGGCCAGATTGGGCTATCCGCGTTATTCTTTGGCTTGGTGGCTTACAGAAAGTGGGTGTTGGTTGTATCAACGCGGAGGCAGATCCGTGACAATCGCTCAGTAATTGGTCCACGGATAAAACAAAAAAAGGAATATGCAAGAAGAAGCAGCACTTATTGACATTCGGCTCTTGCCGCTTGGCAACCTGAAATGGGGGAACAGGGAAAATTTGACCATTCTGGTAATAATTGCCTTAGCTGAAGCTTTGGGGTAACACAACATTTTCCCGCCCGCCCCCACACCCAATGACTTCTCATTTTATCAGCCCTGTTCCCGGAAGAACAGAAAAACAATTACGAAATCGAGGAATGAATAATTAGTGTGTGGTTTTGCTTCATTGGAGGTAGGAATAACGCCTCAGTGGCGCGTATTGAAGGGCGGAATCAAAAAACCTGACTCTAACAAGGCAGCGATGAGATGTATCAACTATATGACGGCAACACGCGATTCAGCAAGCCGTATCTCTAAATAGAGTTAAGTGAATGTACCACATGATATAATAATTTTGTTGTTATAATTTTGCCGCTAATAGTCTCCGCATAGCAAGAGATTTGGCCATTGCTCTCCGCACCCACTTGACTAAGAATTTTATCCAGGGCTCCTAGAAGCATTATTCGAGGACGTTGAAAAGAATTGGAAAACCGTTTTTCCAGCTCTTCTAGATCTTCTCAATGAATAACTAATCCCATAGTAAGATCGACAATGGCCTATTTTTGCAGGAAGACAAATCGATTTCTCATACCACCACAAAAGACCCCATCACGCCCAATCAAGTACAAGAACACAGGACCTCTCACTCGAACGGTCCCAATGTCTATCTCCTCTTTAAGGAAAGTTGAAAAGCATAGTACAACGGGTTTGAGCGGTGGGGTTGAGGAGGCCGATTGGCTCCAAAAAAAACAGATAGCTTTAGGGATAATGGATAGCAAAAAAATCAAATGGAAAGTGGGAATTGAATCCAAATCAACGACACCCCTCGTTGTAGATACTTTAGCTTGCGGTCGTTTGTCGGTCAGAAAGGTGGTCCATCGGGAATTGTCGGATGGATGATGAAAATGTTGGATTTCAGAGTTTGATAAGATGTCTGCTAAGCTCTTTTGACCGATGAGAAACCTGCCAGAATGATAGAAACTAGTAAATTCCCCAATCGACAGAAGAGAGGCAAATAAGTCATGATGTACATAAATTTAGGACGAAGTCAAGAAGTTCCAGGTTGATTCCGGTCGGTGAAAGTGGTGAAGTAGCCCGCCACTAAGCCGGTTTCGGCCTAGTACTCAACGATTTGGTTGGAAAGCTCCCAACGCCGAAATATTTCTTGACAGCTTCCCGTCATAATCTCAAAGTCCCCAGTTCGCCCTTCCAACCTCAATTCCATTCATTTTTCCTTTCTGCCAGCTGCGGCAATTAATACTCCAAGATGTCACGACTCTTGCGCCCAGCTTCTCGATTCCTCTCCGCCTCCTCTGCACGACCACTCACTCGAAGTGCTTTTCAGCGCTTTCCCCGAGTTCCGGCGATTGTACAAAATAAAGGATATGCGACAGAGGGAGGGGTGAAGGACTACATGGTTAGAGATGCCCTCAATGAGGCTCTCGCCGAGGAATTGGAGTTAAACCCAAAGGTCTTTGTCCTGGGTGAGGAGGTTGCCCAGTACAATGGCGCATACAAAGTTACCAAGGGATTACTGGATCGATTTGGCGACAAGAGAGTCATTGACAGTCCCATCACCGAATCTGGATTCTGTGGTCTTACCGTCGGAGCTGCATTGGCTGGATTACACCCTGTCGTAAGTAGCTGCTGAATTGGTGCCATTGGGCGTTTGCTAACCCGTTATCTGCGCAGTGCGAGTTCATGACCTTCAACTTCGCCATGCAAGCCATTGATCAAATTGTCAACTCGGCAGCAAAGACTCACTACATGTCTGGTGGTATCCAGCCATGTAACATCACTTTCCGAGGACCCAACGGTTTCGCCTCCGGTGTCGCAGCCCAACATTCTCAAGATTACTCTGCTTGGTACGGAAGCATTCCCGGTCTCAAGGTTGTCACTCCTTGGAGTTCAGAGGACGCAAAGGGATTATTGAAGGCTGCTATTCGGGATCCTAACCCAGTCTGTGTCCTCGAGAACGAATTGCTCTACGGACAAGTCTTCCCAATGAGCGAAGCAGCACAAAAGGACGATTTCGTCATCCCATTCGGCAAGGCCAAGATTGAGCGTGCTGGAAAGGATCTTACAATTGTCACCCTCTCCCGATGCGTCGGTCAATCACTCGTTGCTGCCGAGAGCATCAAGAAGAAGTACGGTGCCGAGGTGGAGGTTATCAACTTGCGATCAATCAAGCCCCTTGATGTTGAATCAATAATCAAGTCAGTAAAGAAGACCCACAGACTCTTGTGCGTCGAGTCCGGATTCCCAGCATTCGGTGTCGGAGCTGAGATTCTTGCTCTTGGTATGGAATACGCCTTCGATTACCTAGATGCCCCAGCCCAAAGAATTACCGGCGCAGAGGTGCCAACCCCATACGCCCAGAAGTTGGAGGATATGGCGTTCCCTAACGAGTCGATGATCGAGAACTATATTGTGAAGATGTTAAAATTGTAGATTTGGGGGCAATAAGATAACTGGGGCTGGCTTCAATGGGATGGATGGTTAAACTGGGTGGCATTCAGATGTGTATTTCTAGAGCGGCTTCTTGTGAAATAGTCAACGGATATACCTATTGATGCCTCGATGGGCTTTTATCTTGCAATGTATTTTTTGGATGTCGACGATTATGAAGCTCTGAACGGCGATGCAGCCGGCTCTTTCCTTGCGTGTATTCATTCTGGGGCGACATTAGCTCCAATGTACTATCCTGAGGACGGAACGACAGACTTAAATAAAACGAACGGGTAGACGGCCGCTCTTTCTGTGTCCAACAAAATAACTTTGGCGAAGTTGTCTCGTAGTCTTCTAGTCTAAGGAAGGAACGACGGTCGTGGTCGCTCTTTAACAAACTAACTTTGGTCATATTGTCTACTAGTAAGGAAGGAGCAGGCATGGGTGATGCGACAACCTAAAGTAACCCTTCGCTCTTTCCGTGGTTTCAAAAGAAGATTGTGTCGACTTCTCGACTCTCGTGGTGCTCATTCTGAGGAAGGAGCAACCATGTCTTGGACCCACCTATCACCTCAACCTTCTTTTTTTCTGGACCTTGAAATCCCCCAATCTTCATTACCAAAATGAACTTTCCGACTAGTACTCAAATTACTCTTGAACTTAGAGTATTACATTACAAATTACGGCGGGAGTTCGCAGATATTCGTACGCTCTCTTTTTTACACCTAAAATCACTGAAATTCACCTTGTTTAAAACACTATTATAAAATAAACCCTAATTATTTCTTGAAAGTTTTTAAATTTATCTTTAAAAAAGTAAGATATCTTTACTTTATACTCTTAGTTTTTCTTCTAAGCTAAGCCGATCCTGCTTTATTTAGGTTATAGTAAGAGGTGTCTAGAAAGTTACTAAATTTCACCCGATTTTGGTGTAATCCGGTGTTTTCCTAACTCTTCCTACTTTTGTACTATTATAACTTAAGACCTAGTACATATTTAGTGTATTTGTCTTTGAAGACTACTATTTGAATACTCGAAATAATCTTAGTTCTCAATCTTAGGTATCACTTATATATAAAGATAAATATATAAAACGTCTTTTTTAAGATAACTTTTGGTGTAAAAAGGGGGCCGTACGAATATCTGCGAACCCCCACTGTATTCTGGACTCGGAGTATTGTCGAGAGGGACGCCCTCGAAACAGGTGTGAACTGCGATAAGAACCTTAGAGAGCCCAATAAATAACAGTGCCAAATCTCATTTTGATCCCCGAGAGGTTCTTTTCAACCTCGCGAGTTGTCCGGCATTGAACAAAACAATTGACTTAGCAATTGGCGAGTAAGACTTGAGTTACTAGCAAGTAAGCCATACCTGTAGCAATGATCGTCAAATTGTAGTCCATAAGATACAGTCGCAAAACTTCGATAAAACCACAACCTTCATCAAGAAAACTATATGCTTTGATCGAGGGCTCAACTAGCAGCTGATAGATATTCATAGATTATCAGTTGTTTTTTGCGATTATCCTTTCGAGCTTGAGAAGGTCTTGCGGTAGTAGGTACTTGGCGGTACTGAAATCCTTAGAGGGAGTAAGCTTCGAGTTACTGGCGGGTAAGCTGTGAGTTACTCGTAGCTTACTCGTAAAGCTTTGGCCCCCACATCGTGATTGAGTGAGCCGTCAATATTTTGGCGAGTAAGCTGCCAACAATCATTTTCCCAGTAAGCTTGTCAATCGCGCGTAAGCGAGTAATCCCCGGGTCACTCATATCCAGCTAACTCACAAAGAAAACTATACAAACTTGATACTTGGCTTACTTGAAGAGTTGCGGGTAAGCTGTCATTTATGGAGTAAGCCTGCATCGTGTTTGGGGGCGAAAAAAAGAGGTTGGAAGTAAGCTGGCAACTGACCGGTACGCTATCACCATATTTGGGGGATAAAAATCTCGCAGGTAAGCCAACCATAGTCGAGTAAGCCACAAAAATATTTTCGAGTAAGCTGTAAGAACTTTGGGGGGCCAAAAACAGCATCACGGCGAATGCCGACACAATACGATCGACTTTTCTTTCTTATGAGTAGCTGCAGTCTCAGGTTACTTTCCTGGGTTTCCTGAAATAATTAACTATTCTTTTCTTAATTTAAGTCTTGCTAGTAAACAACGAACCATTGTTCCGGAGACGAAGAGTGGTATTCAGCGTGACTAGTTACGAATCTACTGTGGTGTATGGTTGGTGAGGTGGTGAGTAGGTGAGAGCAGCCTGACATTCGACCGAGTCTCAGAACCATACACCAGGGGGTGTCACCATTCGTGATAGTAAGTTTAGGTGAATTTTACGAATGGTGACACCCCCTGGTGATACAGCACTGTCCAGTATTGTCCGATTCTCCGCCCCTCTGCAATCAATCTCGACGGTATAAAAAAAGCAATATCGTGTCTTTTTTATCTCTGATCAGAAGGAAACGGAAATTTCAGAAACTGGTGTTTATTTCTAGCTATGTATTCTTCATTTTGCTCTTCCCCCTCTTCCTGTTCCACGCTCCTCATTTAAGTCCCCTTTCAACACATCATTGTATTTTGCAGTTTTTCCTCGTCTACTTTTTTGGGGTTTGGTTTGTATCAACAGACAAATTGCGAAGGTCCACCCACAGGGCAAAGGGAGGTTCCGCACTCAAAGGTCGTTGGGGTCAATCTTGTCTAGTACACAATGGTGTATCCAGCTCAAGACCAGCTGTAGAGGGAAGCTGGCCGAGCGAGGTAGAAGACGGGTTTTGGTGGAATGGAGTGTGAAATTGGAAAAGCGAGGGGAAAATGTGCAAATGTAGATAAATCACCGTGGCTGAGGTTTCTTACTGTAATTGTTGTGAAGCGGACAAATACTTTGGGTATTGTGGAGCTATCATGATGATGTTCTCTTATGGGAGACGAGGGTGTGCCTCTTGTTCCCTCCTCGACATCCAGCGACGCTTGGTATGTCTGTACATCTTGACCAGATAGTTTCGCTTCTCTGAACTGGGCATCCAAGGGCAGAGCTCTATTCCCACATGGGCCTCCTGGGGGCTCCGTTGAGGGCAATATGGCCATCTTCCCTCGTGGGCGCCTTTCCAGGCTGGTTGATTGTGTGTTTCTGTTGTCCCCCAATCCCTCAATCAGTCGGATGTCTCGGGTCATACATCTCATACCCCTCATCTTCAGTGTCACTCTCAACATCGTCGCCCTGATCCACAATCCTAACTGCACTCTCCTTTGCAGGTGGTGCCTCACTCATCACCTCGTCCTTTACAGGCTCCCCATCAGCAGGCGCAAAAGCGCTTTTGAATCCCGCTTTCTTGAAACCTCCCTTCTTGAAGCCGCTCCCGCTAGGTGCAGGAGCAGCATCACTGCCAATTTTGATTGAGATCAAACCACTTTGTGAATTCGCTTTTGCTTCTGCCTTCCGTGCTTTGGACGAGGCGAGTGGGTCGCGACTTAGTTGGCGCATATCCTTCAGTCGCTGTTTGTGCGAGTGGTCGTAGGAGGAGAGATGGGCTTCGTATTCGTTCATTCGGGCGTAGCCTTTGGTACATAGCTCGCAGTAGAATGATTTTACGGCGTCTCGGGCACTCTCTGTTTTGGGGGCTGGGTTTGTGAATCCGCGCTGAGGAGATGGGTTAGATAGACTAGGTGCAGAAGCCGTAGGAGTCTTACTGGAGGCATTTTGTTGTTGTGTGGTTCTGCCGGAAGCAGTCAATGTTGAGGGTATTTTGTTGGAAGATGTTGAGTGTTGACGAAGTTGTTGGTTTTCAACAGCAAATTTTGCGGCCAAAAATAAGGTGTGGTCAGAACGCAGAGCTAAAGCTTGGCAGAAACGACGCAGCCGAGGGACAGCAAACGGGGAGCCAAACATCGAGAAGCTTTTAGCAATCATCGCATTGTTGACTTTCCAACAGCCAACTTTCGCAATGGAGCACAGAGATTCCACAGCGTCGCAAGACACCTTTATATCTCTCCAACAATTAGATCCTTCCCCTATCGAATCACCCGAAGGCGGAATCGACAAACAACTCCACGATCTCCCTCTACCAAGCTCAAACCCGCTTGGTCTAAGTGGCAGTAACCATGGCGCTGCATACTACCGTAAGCCACCATCTAGTTCCCCGGCATACGTATACTAAGCTTAAATAGTAACCCGACTTCAAAAATACTCCTCCTATGTATTTACGATATACACCTCCTTCCATATCACAAATACGTCAATAATACCCCTCATAACCCGCTCCATCCCCGAATCAGAAAACTACCTTCTACTCACCCGACCCTTCTACCAATCCTTCCCCTTCGAACCCCTCCTCATCACCCTCCCAATCGCAACACACATCCTCTCAGGCCTAGCCCTCCGAATACACCGACGGAATGCGAATCTTGTCCGTTACGGCGCTGTACATCTCCCCATCACCAAGCGACTAGAACAGAGATTAAAAGTCTGGCCCGCGGTATCTTGGAATTCGTTTTCAGGGTACATCCTCGCGCCTCTGGTGATCGGCCACGCGTTTGTGAATAGACTGTTACCGTGGGTATATGAGGGGGGTTCCTCGAGTGTAGGATTAGGCTTTGTGGCTCATGGGTTTGCGAAGCATCCTGTTGTTGCGTGGACGGGATATGTTTCTTTAGTTGGGGTTGCGTCGGCGCATTTTGTTTGGGGGGCGGCGAAGTGGAATAATTGGGTACTATATGGGACGAGTAAGAAGGCTAAGAGGAGGTGGTGGACTTTACATGGTGCTAGTTTTGCGCTGGCTGCGCTGTGGATGGCGGGGGGTTTGGGCGTTGTGGCTAGAGCTGGAAAGGCGGATGGGTGGATTGGGAAGAGTTATGATGTGCTTTATTCTAAGGTTCCTTTGGTCAGTTTGTAGAGCTGTTCGGAATAGAACATGCTGGGATGGAGAAGAAGGATAGAACGGTTATGTATTCATGATAGAGAGACTTGGGATTGGCGCTACTAGGTGCATGGGTTGGCAACTTGGGTTGAAGGCAAGTTGAATGTAATGGACGATCATATTAAAAAATCATGAAAATATTACGGCTTGCCCCTATGTAGTTGTGAAATTTATTTTATTTCCTCCTCTCATTACTTATTTCACAGGTCCCGTCAGGTAGGTAGTATAAATCTAGAGATATATGGAAATATATGGAACACAATATTATCTAACTAAGTTTCGTTGCCTAGCTAGATCATACACTGGAGGTGGGGGTTCGCTTGTTCTCTCGATTTCGAAGAATAGCAAATTCCAAGTCCCCTGCAATATTGAATTGGACTAGAATAATCAGTAGTTCTTGGAGATCTTCTGATACTAGGTTATTACCATCTGCTATGAATACCGATAGCACTGGTAATATGTAATCCAACCAACTCATATCGTGGTCTTGTGAAGGGCGTTGAAATTACACTTGTTGATTAAGCGAGGACGTTCGCAAGCGGTAAAAAGAATTATATTGAGTTTTTTGATTATCTGACAAGGGAAGGCCTCGAAAAATGTTCCTGTACGATCATACGAAGACTTGTTAGTCGGGCTAATGGAGATCTGAGGCATAGGATATAACAACGTGTTAGAGTATAAGACCCAAATACAACAACTAAATAATCGGGGGGCCGGGGGGGGGTGTGTTGGTGTTGCGGAGAGAATATCTCTTCTTGAAAGGTTACCTATCTACCAAGTAGGAATTTGCAAGTAAAAGTGGAATGTGCAAGAGAGATTTGGAAGCTCGATTCAAGTATCCGAAACGACTAGAATAATTAGATAATCTCAGGCCCGTTCTCCCAGAAGAATTGAAATTCACACAGGCCAGCAGCTACAAAATCCTGCGGGTCCTTGCAAGGAGCAATCAAACTGGTAGTATAGGGGATGTTGGAGTTCATGGACTAGGCGAGTATACAACGAAGAAAGAGATCGTCACATGGATATGGGTTTTGTTTGTAATTTTGAGAGTGATATAGGAAGTGCCACAGGGGAATGTTGGAATCCCCAGCTTTTTTGATAGAATGTGGCTTAGGGCGTAATAGCAAACAGGTGCAATAGGTAGAGATGAATGTTGTGAATTGAATTTCTAGGGGTCTCTTTCAGGAATTGTTGGAAACCAGCATCATTTTATTGGTGCTGTTCTAAGTGAAAGGTTTGTTCAAGTTGGGAATATTACAGCCAGTCCCTTCTTTTTAAACTAATCATGCTTTTTCTTCTCCTTTGATGCACCTTTCTGGAGCTGTGTGATAGGGGTGTTATCATGAAATTCTCTTTGATGAAGGGATCCTTCCGGAGACGCTGTAATCTCACTATAATTAGTGCCAGCTCTACAAATGAGCAAGAGCTTATTATTGGCAGTTGGTCGGATCCCGCTTTCTTTCATCCTATTGATATAAATTCCCAGTCAAATTCTGCTTCCAGTGTTATAAATCAACCTCGCAAAAATTTTATTGTAGTTATTCACATACTCTCACAACTTACTAACTGCCTGCTCGTCATTTCCACAATGTTTGGATTCATATCCGTTCTCCGGATGACGTACCAGCCCTTCTCCGCAGTCCAAAAGTGAACGAAGAGGACCATCAATTTTTAGTTGATTTTTGGAACCATGAAGAAAACCGCAAACTCAATGGCTCAGTCGACCCATGTGACAAATAAATTGTGGACCCCAAACGACTCTTAGGACATGCCATCCTAGGAGGATCTAGCTAGAAGCCTAATGGAGCAAAGGTAGGTGTAACAATGATTGTACTCAAAACCAATGGCGGTGATGGATCAGTTGGCAATGAAGCGGTGGAAGTGGAGAAAATCAGTGAGGCCAGCGTATACATTGAAGACTATGAGCCATACAACGATAATGGTAAACGGGGGGAAGGTATGACGGCCTACCTGGCTATTCATTTGAAAACCGAATACCGATGAAAAAAAATACGCAACATGGGCTATGCAGAAGTTAATAGGATTTGCCTTCGGTAATTTGTTTGCTGTTAGAGATGATACCGAGGAGTCCCTATCGGTACAGTGTGTCAGGTGTTACAGTTCGGGCTAGGGAAGAAAATACTGGTATGGTAAGATTCATGGACAAGTGGAAAAATGATTTACCCCGGAAAGATAACCAAGGAGATTCACCGAGATTCTACGTTTTCTGTGCAGTATTTACCAGGGGTTGATAAAATTGTAACTGGTTGCCGAGATCATTCCATCAAGCTGTGGTCGACCAAGCAGCACCAATTGAGTCATGGAAATGCATACAGACCTTTGAAGGAGTATGTTGGCCACAAAGTGAGTATTTCCCAATTAGCAGCAACCTTTGTTATTGTGAGCCCGAATAACAAAATAGCAGGACTCAATAAACTCCGTAAATGTTTCCCAAGACGGTAAAATAATCTTCAGTGCCTCCGGCGATGGAACTTTGCGTCTTTGGGATACCGAGACGGCAGAACCCCTAGTCACAATCTTGGGGTATAAACTTGAGCCCTGGGCGTTTTTTATTACCTCCTTGAATTTTTTGGCTGGATTGCTAATAATTATAGTCTTTACCTCTCGGTGTGTAAATCCGAAGAGTTATTTGCTACCGCTTCTCGTGGAGAAGGATTGCAAATTTGGCGGTGTAGACGACGAGAGAAGGAAGTTTGAAACAACGAGAAAACCTAAATATGTCGATGGGAGCATTTTACTTCGTGGCTAATACTTTGTCTCATATGAAGTCTACTGTATTTAAAAGGGAGTCTCATAATTGAGAATACTCCTCTCCAGGTTGTATTTAGCACATGTATCAGTTGAATACCGTAAGGGTTTCAGGCATTACTCTACGTCCCTTCTTTTCCCTTTAACTTTGCGAAACAACCTTAGACAATTAAAAGTATTGCTCGAGACAGTTTAGAAGAATAAGATGTTTGCTATCTTAATTCCTAACTTTCTAGATTAATTGTTATGGTTGTCCGAGAATATTATATGATATAATAGAAGAGTGCCGGTGAGTAATGCTCGAATCTCTTACGGTTTCTTGGTGCTGGAAAACGGATACTAGAAGCAAACCACGAATGACATATATCAAGACTCAAGAAACCCTCAAAATCAAGGAAACCCAGTTCGCAGAATCGTATTCTCTTTTGTAATCATGGCCCACTTCAAAGTCTGAACCCATAAAGTTTCCTGCTTTTTCTCATCCTGACTCTCTGGGGAACTCTTGTCCTTGTTCAGTAGTGTAAAGAAACCTCGTTCTCCAGCAAATTTCGGGCTTAGAGCAATCTCCACAACATCGATCGCCGCTGGTTCAGCGGTACGTAACGTCGGTCCAGCTACAAGTTGCAAAATTGGAAGAAGAGGTTTGTAAAGATATTTTTGCTTCCAAGCTATGCTATTTGGTGTATTGATACGGAGCGCTCGTGAATAGACGAGATTATCGGGGTTCATTGCAACAGCTGTGATGTTCTTGAGATTTTCGTCCTTTGAGGGGTAAGTATAAATGCGATAAATGATGGTGAATCACTAACCTTCTCTTGATTTCGATTGAGTGCATACATCCAAGTTGTGATCGCAAGTTTTGCTATCGCATATCTCTGATATCCGCGTCCTTGCTTGCCGTCATCCACGGTCGGCTTCACCAGAAGATTCAAGTCACTTGGGATGCTCGGCGGGTATGTCTCTCCCGGATTATTCCCAGGCCAATGATAGTCGCTTGAGATAAGAACAATACGACCGGTGGGGTGGAATCTGCCCAGAAGTCGAAGGATTAACGAAGCATGCGAGATATGGGAAACCTGCAATGTTTTGTCAAAATCCGTCAGCAGTGATTTCGGGGTCCCCACAAGATTTCAGTAGTAGGCGTTGATAGAGGGATATTCGCCATTTAGACAAGCAAAGGTTACGAAATCGGAAAAATCCTAGACAGCGGAGAGACTTGAGAGGTCGACAACATAGATTATAACTTCAGGATGTTTTATAACAATTTCGCGTAGCTTCTATATATTAGAGTTATCTTAAGCATATTAGTTTAGTTAAAAAAGGCTCTTATAAGGCTCTAATCTTAGTATAAGTTCTAACTACTTTAAGATTAGATATATATTAAGATCTTAGATTATAAATAGTAGATTCTTAAAGTCTATTATAGAATCTATAAAAGAACTATTAATATAAGAATAATAGATTTAAAGAAACTATTATATAAAGAGAAATATTAAATAATCTTTTTATATAACGTGGTTTATTATCGAGTTACTTATATTATTAAGTCGCTTACTTTTTCTTATATTCTACTCTATTAACTTTAACACGCGTTTTCTTAACTACTATAAATAGAGGTTTAAACCAAAGAAGCTCGAATTATTCTAGCTATTAAGGCTATTCGTTTATCTAAGATAATAAATACTCGGACTATAGTAAAACTATATAAGATTCCTAGAACTACACTTAGAGATAGAATAGCTAGCCGAGCTTCTCTCGACGAAATACGACCTAATCGTTATAAATTAACTATACTAGAAGAGGAGGTGATTTCTCGGAATATACTTAAGCTAGATTCTAGAGGGTTTATACCACGGCTTATAGATATAGAAGATATAGCTAATTTTTTCCTAGAATTAAAAGAGGTAGAACGCGTTAGTAAGCTCTAGGTCTATCGATTTATATAATAACAACTAGCTCTTAAGACGTGTTTTAATCGCGTTTATAATTTCTAAAAAGCCTTATATAAAGATCTTAGGCTAATTAGCACGTGGTTTCGACTAGTAGAAAATATAAGAGTAAAATATAGGATTTTAAACTACGACTTCTATAACTTCGACGAGACTAGGTTTATAATATATATAATCTACGCTATAATAGTTATAACCCGCGTAGATCGACGTAGTAGAGATAAAGCAGTTTAGCTAGAGAATAGAGAATAAGCTATAGCTATTACTTATATTAATAGTAAAGACTAGAGTATTCCTCTATTTTTAGTAGTTTAAGAGAAGAATTATCTTACGAACTAGTATACCGACGATAGTCTCCTACCTAACTAGGTTATTAAACCGATAAGTAATAGATAGACAAATAATAAGATAAGTCTAGAATAGTTAAAACACTTTAATAAATATACTACTACTCGTATAAAGAGGCTATATTAAATACTTAATCTTAATAGATATAAGAGTTACGAATCAGCTGAGTTCTAAGAATACTATAAGATATATAATATTATAACTCTTAGACTACTTTCTTACTCGTTCTATCTAACCTAGCTACTTGATATTAGATACTTTAGTATCTTAAAGCAGATATATAGTTAGTAGATTAAGACGTTTATTAAAGCTTATATTAACTATATTACAAAGGTAGAGTTCTTTCTAGCTTTTATAATAGTATATAAGAAATTAATAATAGTTTAAAACGCTTAAGCTAGATTTTATAAAGCTAGCTTAGTATCTTTTAATCTATAAGCTATGATTTTAAAGCTTAATATAAAGTTATAGACTCTAATACTCTCTATATAATAGTCCTAGTTAGATACAACTAGATTACGTGCCGAGGTTCTACCGAAGTCTCGCTTAGTATATATAAATAGAGATAGAGTATACTAACTCTTCTCTTCTCTCTTTAGTTTAGTTTTCTTCGAATATAGATACTATTCTATAAGTATCTCTTTTAGTATATTTATAGAGAGCTATTATACTAAAACTAAACTTATACTCTCGCCTAGGAAGGTATATAAATATTCTAAAACAGACAACGCTGTTTATAAATAAAAGTATATATATTTACCTTATAGTAAATCCCTTAGTATATAGTAATAAGTTATAACACTTCTCTCTTAGCTAGTTTAATAAGCTATTAGATAAAGAGGCTTTACCTTTATTCTTACTACCTACTATTAATACTAGCTTTTAAAAGACTAAGACCTCTTCCTAAGCTATAGTACTACTACCTATTTCTACTAGTAAAGCTACTACTAGCTCTTCTATAGTAGTAACTAAGTTACCTTCTTCTCTTTCTATCGATAATACCTTATAATAAATCCTTTAGATAATAACTACTCTTATAGATAAGGTCTACTACTTTGAAGTTAATACTAGATCTAGATCTATCTTTTAAGTAGTAGAAATATATATACGCTATAAATATATCTCTATAGAGCTAAAAGCTAAAAAGGTTACCTAATCTACTTCTACTACCTAGTCTTCTAAGAAGACTAGTAGAGTAGAGAATCTATATACGTTTATAATAGAAGACGACTAGATTACGTATAATATCTAGGAGACTGAAATTATAGTAAAGCTATATATTAATACTAACTACTTCGAATCTGAGAAGATAAAGCTAAACCTAGTATACCGTGTTACTACTAGCTAAGTACGTGATTATATTTATCTAAAATATAAGTTTAATACTAATAACTGATTTACTACTTATAACGAGATACTAGCTTACCTCTGTAATATTATAGTTAGTTCGTACGTTTGTAACAAAGCTTATAAGAAGTACTAAGAGCTATAAATAGCTTAAGAGACGTTCTACGAGTTTTAAGTAAAGTTTTAGAAGCTAGTAGACGAGTCTAGAGCTCTAAAGTAAGATAGAATTAACGACCTTTTTAATAAGTTAACTATTAACTTCTAATAAGCTTTTACAGTTATTAGACTTTAAGCTAAGAGAGATATAGACCTCTTTTACACTCTTACTAGTAGCGTCGATAACGACCTACGAGACATTATAGAAGAAAAGACTAGAAAGCGTATAAGTAAGTATCTATCTACTATAGCTACAAATATAGCTATAGCTACACGTTCTCTAGAAATTCCTACTTACGTAGCTGGTATTTACCTCTCTACTAAAAAATGTTATAACTATAGAGAAGTCGGCTATTATATTAAGTCCTGTCTATAGCTAAGAGTCTATAAGAAGGTAGACTTAAGCGAGCTAGAGAAGGAAGAAGAAGCTAGATCTAAGTTAGGAAACAACTATATCTAAGAGAAGACTCTATCTTAGGTAAATATAAGATTAATCTCTTTAAGATTAATCTAAGGTTATTAGTTAGTAGAAAAGCGTTTACTTTACCTAGTATAATAATAATTAATAGATATAGTATATAAACTACTACTCTTAGTAACCTTAGAGTAAATATATTCTCTTTTATAAACACCTAATTCAGCTACGACTTAGCGAAGTTCTATAATCTTAAAATAAAAAGACTTTCTATATCTATAAAGATTTATAGATATAATAGAGAGATTAGTAAAGAAGCTACTTACTACCTTCTCTCTAATTACGTATTAGATAGCTGTAAATTCTTTAATATACTCTTTATTCTACTAGACCTAGGGTTATATAACGTTATCCTTAGCTGAAAATTCTTTAAACACTTTTATATTAATATTAACGTAACTTATTAAAAGTTACTCTAGCTAGAGAAACTCAAGCCTTACTTCTCTACTCGGCAGCTTATCTCTCTCTTATATAAAGCTATTCGTTCTAAGAACTCTACGCTCTTTTACTAGAATTAGATAGACGCTTATAACCTTATAATAGAAACAGACGAATTATAAAGATAGAATAGCTAATCTATTCTAGAACTTAGTATAATAGAATATTTAGAATATATACCTACGATCTATAAAAGCAACTACTAGTCTTCTATATAAGTATAATACTAGATTATAAAACAGGAACTTAAGAGATTACCTAAGAAAGTACTTACTCTAGTCTATCGACGAAAGCCTTTTCTAAAGTAAGAATCTTCTATAATAATTAATATCTCTACTATATCTACGATAGGAATATACTACTATTTACTTTAGAAAGACAGCGAGATGTTTACTACTAGCTTATATAAGATTAATAGTATTATAGCTAGATAAGAAGAGGATTATATAATAATACTAGAGGTTCTAGAGAAGTACGAAGATTTTATAGACGTATTCTTAAAAGAAGCTTTAGATACTCTACTATCTTACTAATATTATAACTATAAAATACAGCTAGAAGAAACAGATACTCTTAGATATTCTCTACTATATAAGATATTAACTAAAGAGCTACTTACTATAAAGGAATATATCTTAGATAATCTTTATAAAAGATTTATAGAGTATAACTAGTCTCTTTTTACTACTCTAGTACTGTTTATTAAGAAGGTAGATAGAAGATTACGCTTTTATATTAACTTTCGAAAGCTTAATAACCTTACTTAAAAAAACTACTATTTACTTTCTCTTATTAATAAAATACTAGCTTATATTAGTTAAGCTTATATCTTTATAAAACTCGATATCTATTAAGCTTTCTATTATATACGAATAGATTCTAATTCTAAAGAACTAACTACTTTCTATATATATTATAGAATATATAAGTATAAGGTTCTACTCTTTAAACTTATAAATACACTATCTACGTACTAGTAGTATATAAACGACGTACTTTTTAACTATTTAGACGACTTCTACTCTACTTACTTAGACGATATCTTTATCTATTCTTCGAATATATTAGAGTATAAAGAACACGTATAAAAAGTTCTCTAGTAACTATAAGATACTAGCTTATAAGTAGATATTAAGAAATATAAATTTAACGTTAAGAAGATAAAATACCTTAGCTTTATTATTAAGATTAATAGTATTAAAATAGATCTAGAAAAAGTTATAGTAGTCTAGAATTAGTAAGTACTAGATATAGTAAAAGATGTCTAGAGCTTTCTAAGCTTTTATAACTTCTACTAGAGATTTATATAGAATTATATAATTATTATAAAACCACTTATACGTCTTATAAAGAACAACGTATCTTTTAACTTCGATAAAAGCTATTAGAACGCTTTTAAAGAGCTAAAAGAATACTTTATAATAATACTAGTTCTTTATTACTACTTTTAAAAGCTTTCTACGATAATTAAGACAGACGTCTTAGATAGAATAATCGCTAGAATACTATAATAATAGTAAGTAGATAGTAAATAGTATCTAGTAGCTTACTTTAGTAAGGTTATATCCTTAGCTAAGTATAATTATAAGATTTATAATAAAGAGATACTTATAGTTATACACTTACTTATATAACGAAACTTAAACCGACTATATAAAGGTAACTAAGTCTCGAGAGTTAGTATATAAATAGGAAGTATAGAAGCGCTAGATTGTTTACTTATAAGTAAACTCGTTACTTATATTAAAGATATTAAATAAGATAATAAGATTAATAACTAAAGTTAAGTACGAAGCTTCTATTTAATAGTAGATATACTAGTATATATAGAACCTCTTATACTACCTAGATCTCTATACTAGCCTAGATCCCTAGATCCTCGTAGATCTCTTAAGTGATCTAAGAGAATCTATTATATAACTTCTAATAGTTATCTAATAGTAAGATCCTAGAATATCTAAATACCTTTATATTACTAATTCTCTCTAGTATTACTTTCTATTTCTTAGATCTTATACCTTATTCTACTAAAGTACTGTCTAGACTACTTATTATATATAATATAATTTATAATACTATTCTCTTCTTAGCTTAATATATTCTTATACTTAAGTATAAGCTAAGAAACTTAGTTAAGATATTAGTAATATCCTTTCCTTTTTATTATATCTTATCTTATATAAAAGAAGAAAGAAGAATAAATACTACTTATAAAAAGTATTAAAATAGTTTATAATAAAATATTACTATACTTCTACTTTACTTCTTAGAAGTATAGATATTTTATTAACTCTTTATAGTCCTCTTAATATTCTAAATACGTTTAGTTAAAGCTAAAATATAATAGAACTAATAACGCCTAGAAAAGAACGTTCTCTAAGCTAGTAACTAGGCTTCTATTAAAAAGTAAGAGAAGAAGCTTAAGAGAGAGAAGGAGAAAGCAATAGTAAGGATTCTATAGTTATAAAAGTAGAAGGCCTTTCTAAAAGAAAGATAATATAAAATATCTTATTAAAGACTTTGTTTTCTTAATAAACTCGACGCTTCTAAGAAGATAGAAAAGAAAGAGAAGAAGAAGAGAGAAAGAGAAGAGAAAGAGTAGTAATGTTAAGGGTTACACCCGTGGAATAAGTCTCGGAGTACTCCAGCGACGCATTCACGTGACCTCGCTTGGCAACGCATGGACGTAACAGAACCTTCGAGAGTACCCTTGGCAGAACCCTCTAGAATGAGTTAACTAAGTATATAAGTTAGCAAGGACTCTAGCTTAGAAAGGACAATCGAATCTTCTTATATATAGACACCTCTATAGTTCAATTCATTAGTATTTGCTATAAGTCCTAATATTAGATTCGATTCTCAAACCAATACTAGAACAACAGGCCTTTACAGCAATACTAGAACATATTAGGCTATTTTAGCAACACTAGAATACAACGGGCCTTTATAGTAATACTAGAACACATCGGGCTATTTTGGCAACACTAGAACACATCGGGCCTTTACGGTAACACTAGAACTTACAGGCTATTTCACGGTATTTACAGAACTTATAGATAATAGGAGAACTATAAGAAGGCGGTATGCCGAATCAGCTACCTACCTAGTTCCTATAGTATGTTTAAGAGCAGTAGAATCAGTTAACATCTGCCTAAGAGAACGATCGTCTATAGATTACGAACAAGTAAAAGAAGGATAAGAAAGCTCGCTTATAAATAATCTACAATAATAATAAACCTAGGAAATCTCTTCCTCTATTACTAGAATTCTATAGAGACTTAGACAAGCTAGAAGCTTAGTTATAATAAGCATAAGCTAAAATCGAAGTCAACTACTACAGATGTACTAAATACGTTAAGTTTTAAGTACTTAACAGATCCTTATAGGGTAAGGCGCTCTATAGAATAGAAGTATAGGTACAGGAACAGGGTAAGCTAGAGCTAGCTAATAGTAGTGATTTCTTAGGTTAAGTAGAGTTTGTGTTTAGAGACCTATAAGCTAAGGAAAGAGCGTAACAAAAGCTAGAATCCTTCCGCTAGAGCTTAAGACCATTCCTAGAGGTCTTTACGGAATAGCAAGCCCTACTTATAGAGTCTAGAGGAGGATCTTAGCTAGACAACGTAAAAAAGGTGTCTCTTAACCGAATCCTTAGTAACGAGTTAGTTAAGGCGATGATCATAGTTCCTTCTTAACCTAACTTCGAGTCTTACTACTCTATTATTAAAGAAACAGACGACTGCTTAAGGGCTTATAAAGCTCGAATATTAAGATCTAGGGCCTAGACTCTCCTAGAAACACTACAGACCTCTTAGAAACGCTCGACAGATACTATATAGCAGGTAACGAGCGGTAATATCGCTAATAGACCGAAAGTCATCTATAAGGCATCCGTAGAGGGCATAGATTAGGAACCAGCACCTACTAAAGTCTTAACAACTAGTACTAAGCGTGCTAAATAGGTGTCCTAGGAAGAACGAAGCAACCGTGCTCGTACTGGTCGCTGTCTTCGCTGCGGAGCTACTGGTTATTTTGTTTAAGAATGTCTATATAGACTACTAAGGTGACCTATAACAGCGGATTCGGTCTATAAACAGAAGGCAGAGGTTAAGGAAGTAGCGCCAGAATTAGAAGAAGAAGACGGTGATGTCTCCTCGGATTCGGAAAACTAGTAGCTCTTGTTAGAAAGCGTAGGCAGGGGCGACGAAGGGAGTTGTTAGTAATAGACACTTAGAGACATTTTAAGTAGGAATATATAGACGAGAAACCTCTTCTTATATCGGCTTTAGTAAATAGGGTAGCTACTTTATAAGCCTTAGTAGATTTAGGGTGTTTAGTCTATAGAATTGTTTTAGACTGTTTTATCTATTACTATTAGCTCTCTTATATATAAATTATACTAAGGTATTTATAGTTAGTAGAAGGAGTATTAGAGAATACTATATCCTAAGTAGTATCTTTTAGCATAGATATTAGAGGCTACTAGTAGAAACGGGTTTATACTTACGTAGTCTCTAAGATCGAGGGTTATAAAATGATTCTAGGAAAATCTTAGTTAAGGAGAGAGCGAGCTTTACTTAACGCTGCTAAGGGATGCTTGCTCTTCTAAGACTCTAGGTTAGAAGTTTATAGCGAGCTAGAAAAGTCTTACTCCTATAAGCAAGTAAGCACAGCTGTCTTCTACTTTCTTATAGATCGAAAACGGAAGCTACAGGTCTTTATAGTAAGCCTTACAGATATTACAAAAGCCTTAGCGGAAAAGAAGTATACAGACCTACAGACGAAGCTACCTAGCTGGATTAGCCTAGAATTCTATCTAGTATTTAATAAGAAGGAAGTAAACAAGTTACTAGTATATTATAAAGGAATTAATCATAGTATCGAGCTCTTATAGACTGAAAACGGATTAGAAGAAACAGTCCCCTAGGGGCTACTCTATAACATATTATAAGACAAGCTATTAGTACTCTATAAAACCCTAATAGAGTTACTAGACAAGGAATTCATTCGAGTAAGCAACTCTCTAGCAGCTACGCTAGTACTTTTTATATAGAAGCTAGAAGGGGGTCTACAGTTCTATTACGACTACTAAGTACTAAATAAGTTAACCTATAAGGACTGCTACCCTTTGCCTTTAATCTAAGAAATACTTAACTAGATTAGGAAAGCTAAGTAGTTTATAAAAATAGATGTTATTACTACCTTTTATAAGATACGGATTAAGAAGAGAGACGAGTAGAAAACGGCTTTCTAGACATGCTTTAGGCTTTTTAAATAGCTTATTACCCCTTTTAGACTTGTAAATGCTCCTAGCACTTTCTAGTAGTATATTAATTATACGCTTTAAGAGTTCTTAGACAACTTTGTCTTAGTATATATCGACGATGTCTTAGTCTTTATAGACGGTACTTGTAACCAGCACCGCGAGCATGTTTATAAAGTAATATAAAGGCTTTAAGATGCTAGGCTATAGCTTAATATTAATAAGTACGAATTTGAAGTATAGTCTATAAAGTACCTTAGGTTTATTATAGAAGTAGAGAAAGGTTTATAGATAGACCTAGCTAAAATATAAGCTATTATAGATTAGAAAGCACTAATAATAGTAAAAGGCGTCCTTAGCTTTCTAGGATTTGCGAATTTCTATCGACGGTTTATTAAGGACTTTTCACAGATTATAGCTCCTCTTTATAGACTTGTTAAAAAGGATATATCCTTCTAATAGACAGACGAAGCGAATAGAGCTTTCGAACAGTTAAAGCAGGCCTTTATAGAGGCCCTAGTATTAGCTCAGTTTAACCTAGATCATAAGACAGTCCTAGAGATAGACTCCTCTAGATATTACTTAGGAGGCGTGCTCTCTTAAGTAAAGAATAGCGTCTTATAGCCCGTAGCCTTCTTCTTAAAGAAACACACATCTACTAAATATAATTACCTAATATATAACAAAGAGTTATTAGCTATTATTCGTTGCCTTAAGAAATAGGAAGCGGAGTTAAAAAGTATTAGGTAGTTTATAGTACTTATAGATTATAAGAATCTTAAGTACTTTATAATAGTCTATAAACTGTCTAAAAGACAAATACAGTAGTAGTTAATACTTAGTAAGTTTAACCTAATTATCTAATACCGCTTAGGTAAAGAGGGAGAACTACTAAATATACTAATAAGGAGGGACTAGGACCTCCTAGAGGAGGGAGATAAACGCCTTAATTATAGGATAGTATAACTAATTCTAGATAGAATGATTTAAGGAAATACTATACAGCTAGTAGTAGTGTTAGTAAACGGGAGGAATCAAGTAAGCGACGTAGCGACGTAGCAAGCGTTTATAGACCAACTATAGAACCTCTAAGAAGAGGGAAAGGTATAGGATAAGGACTTTAGGCGTCTTATAGATACTATCTACTAAGGAGATAGAGTGTTTCTAGCAGACCTCGCTTCTCTAGTCAAAGTCTCTATCTCTAACTACTTAGTTAATAAGAACAGTGATTTACGGTTTAGAGGCAGACTATAGGTCCCCGACTATAAGCTGCTATAGACTGCAATTATATAGGAACTCTATAATTCTACACTTATAGGCTATCCTAGCAAGAACGGGACAATTGTAATAGTCTTAAGGGAGTTCTTCTAGCTAAACCTATAGACTATAGTTAAGCAGTTTATCTATAACTATAGAGTTTATAGACGTACCAAGGTCTAGAGAGATCGTAAACAAGGCCTGCTTCGTCTGTTACTAATTCCTAAGCAGCAATAGTAGGAGATCTCTGTCGACTTTATTAGACCACTACCTATAAGTAAAGGCTCTAATACAATAGCAGTGTTCACGGACCGTTTAGGCAAAGGGGTGCTCCTTATAGCTTATAACTCGACTATATCATCGGAGGAATTTACTCGCTTATTTATTACTATACACTATAGCTTACATAGACTACTAAGAGTAATAGTATCTAATAGGGGCCTGTAATTTATTAGACAAGCATAGAAGACGCTTTATAACTTCTTACGGATTAAACAACGGATCTCTATAGCCTTCTATCTACAAACTGACGGGTTAACAGAACAGGCAAATACTAAAGTTAAGACGCTTCTATAGCAGTAGATTAATATAGCTTAGGACGACTAGGCCGACTAGCTGCCAGTAGTACAGCTAGCTTTTAATAGACAGGATTTAATATCAACGGGTATAAGCCCCTTCTAACTTAGCCACGGCTATCCGTTATAGACTATCGACCCCTTAATAGACGTTATAGTACCTATAAATACAAAAACACTAATTCAAAAGGGCGAAGCAATAGTAGCAAAGATTAAAGCTATTATAGAATAGGCATAATCATCAATAGCAAGGGTATAATAAGACTAGGAGACTTAAGCAAATCGTTCACGGAATACCGCTCCTGTATATAAGGTTAGAGACAAGGTTTACTTAAGCTTACGGAATATACAGACAGACAGGGCTAGTAAGAAACTAGACGCTCGATCCGCTAAGTTTACAGTTATCGAGGTTATTAGCCCGTCTATATATAGGCTAGACACCCTGCCTAGTATCTATAATATCTTTAATATAGACTTATTAAGGCTAGCAGCTACAGACCCGCTGCCTAGTCAAATTACAGACGATGATCAACCACCTATAATATTAGTAGACAATACTATAGAATAGTAAGTTAAAAGAATACTAGGTCAATAGCAAAAGAAGCTCCTAGGGAAAGGCTCTCGTACTCGACTCGAGTACAAGGTTAAATAGACAGGATACGCAAACCTAACATAGGAACCTGCTACTAAGTTAGAGGACATAGTAGCCCTAGACACCTACCTTTAAGAGTAGGAAGAGGGGTAATATCAAGGGTTATACTCGTAGAATAAGTCTCGGAGTACTCTAGCGACGCATTCACGTGACCTCGCTTGGCAACGCATAGACGTAACAGAACCTTCGAGAGTACCCTTAGCAGAACCCTCTAGAATGAGTTAACTAAGTATATAAGTTAGCAAGGACTCTGGCTTAGAAAGGACAATCGAATCTTCTTATACATAGACACCTCTGTAGTTTAATTCATCAGTATTTGCTATAAGTCCTAACAAGTAAGAGATAGAAGTTATACGTCTAGTAGCTTTATCTATTTCTACTAGTTCTTAATCTAAGCTAAGCTTTAACCTAGCCTTTCTTAAGGCCTTTCCTTTTAACTATAAGATATAAGTAAACCTAGGTTTTACTAGTAGAATTCCTAAAGTTCTACTAAGTACTAGTTAAGGTTACTTTATAGTTCCTAAGTATTTTCTAAGTATAGGTGTCGTTATATAGGTGAATAAGCCTCTGACTCATATCTATCCACGTGACTAGCACGCTAGTACCACGCTAGCACAAGCATAAATAGTCGTACTTCGAGTACCTAGAATAGTTATAGAGAATATAATACGTATATATAACCAGATAGATTTATAACCAAGTTATACTAACACTGATCAGTGTTATACGTAGATCAGATTACTTAGTTATAAGCTCACTTATACTTACTATAGTTAAGTATCTTTAGCTAACTAAACGTTAAGAGTGGTACTGTTATACGCCGTAGCCTACTACTACGTATAATCCTCTAACCTTGTTTAGATTCGATTATATAAGTATACTATTCTACGCTTCGCCCTAGGATTTATATAACGTATAACCTTTAAGACGAATCCACCTTATATTAAGATTACGGACTTGGAATCGCTTATTACTTTAACTCCTTTATATTTACTTATATTAACTTGTTAAGTAAATCACCTATACCTCCGATTTACTAAAAAGAAGTAGAAGGAATCTAGTTATCTAAAACACTACTCTAAACCTTTAAGAAAGTCGACTACTAGCTATCGTTTAAGCTATCCGACCTTTTATAGCGAGATTCTATAAAGTATCCTAGGAAGTACGATTATTAGACCTTTTCTATCCCGATTACGTTTAGTACTAGGATTATACTACTATTAACACTATAAATACTACGGCTATCAACACCTAACAATACTATAGCAACTAAAGGAACCGGAACAGAAGAAGGTCGTTAGAAGCCTAATTTAGAAACCGTAGACAGCGATACTCTTAATATTTATATACGAGATTATATAGACGAATACTAAGTAGGAAAGGAATATTACGCTGCTTTATAGGAGGCTTTTCGAGAAGACTTTAAAGGATAGAATCTTAAACACTTTAAGATAATTATATCTACTTAATATACTAGCGGTCTTCGAAGAACCCTCCGATTAAGAGGTGTATATATAGAAGATCTTTATAGAAGAGAAAGCGGTAGAGTAGTATAGGCTTTATATAACACCTTAACAGAGGAGGAGAAGACGCTAGTACCTTATAAGGAACTTAAGAAGATTAAGTCTAAGAGAGAGGTTCTATTTAAGGAATTAAGATAGCGTTTAAAGAATCCTTATAAGAATCCTCTGAATATTAAGGAATTTATTAACAAAGGGGACACTATTATACTATCACCTAGTAAGTTAAGAAAGACGAGTAAATCAGTCCTTCTAGTAACACTATTAAAGTCTTTAAAGACACTAGTAAAGAAGGCACTAGCAACTCCAGCTCTTAAGATAACATCTAAATCGATACTATCTAAGACCCCTTCTAAGACCCCTTCTAAATCGAGTAATAAATCAATAATAAAGAAGTTACTTTTAGAGGCACTTAAGAGAGCTAAGCGAGAAAAGAAGAAGGGTAAGTCGTTAAAGTATAACTAAGAACCTTCTGACGATTCTTCTTCTTCTTCCTCTAAAAGCTCTTCTAACGAATTAGACGACGAGGATCTAGATAATAACGAAGAGGACGATTTAGATAATAATAGAGGTGATAGAAGTGATAGAGAAGACGAAGGTGATGCTAATAGAAGATAAAAGAGGAAAGGAGATTAATATATTCTTGGAAACCTTATAAGAGTATATATATCTAACGATATTAAGTTTAGAAGCTAGGGAGAGAATCTCGACCTTAAGCTAGTAGTGTTTATAGATAAATACTAGATATATAGACTTCAAAAGAAGGCGTATAAGAAGGCTTTTTCAATGATGCTTAAGAGAGACGCCTAGGAATTTTATTATATAGAAGTTATTAATATTATTAACGAACTTACTTTTAAAGTACTTTGTAGCAAATTTAAGAAGTAATACTAGGACCTTAATTATATCTAGAACACCTTAATAGAATAGAATAATACTATGCTTAAGGAATATAAGAGAAAGTATCTAGATAAGCTTATTCTTAAGGTTTTTAAAAAGATATATAAAAGACTATAATAGATTAAGTATAGACTTCTAAAACATATGTATAAGGAAGAGGAATTCGCTAATAAGCTTCTTCTAGCTTATTATAGATACGAAGAGATATCTTATATAGTGTTAAAACTACTAAAGAAGCTGAAGCTTTCGCTTATAACCTATTCTATTAAATTAGTACTTAGTATATAGTAGAACCTACATCTAAAAGTAGAAGCATTTATAGCTGAAGACGATAAGGAAGATAACGATACTAATATAAATCTTATAGACCGAATATTATAAACGAATATAGGATTAAAAGAGAATAACTTCTATAGAGGATTCTGTAGATCTGTAAATCAGTCTACGCTAAGTACGTTAAATACGAATACTCGACTAGTAAATGCCTTACTCGATTTAAAGTATAGAATATATATAAAACCTAATTATTAGTCTATGAATTACCCTAAGCTAAGTTAGGATAAATAGGAGAATAAGTGGAAGTCTAGATATACTAAGAGATATAGAAAGCTACTCTCTTATTATAGATATAGATAGTATCTTATAGGATACGAAGGCACTAAGCCGGATAAGGATATATCTAAAGAGATCGCTATAATGATTCTTAAAGACGATATAGACGACATTATCGAGAATTATATTACTAAGTATATAGAGATCGTTATCTTAGAAGCTTAATATATTATAGATAACTTAACCAGCTCCGTATACGAACACGCTAGTAGTAGATTACTACCACTTCTATATAGGGAAATCTTAACTTTAGTTCCTAGTACTAAGAGATATTACTATAATAAGTTCTTTAGTATTATAATCGATATAGAAGCTGTAAAGAAGTCTACTATCGGTTATAACTAGTATCTTATATTTAATACTATTGAAAAGACCTCTATTTATAATAGCTAGAAGATTAATATTAAATTTAGCGTTGGAATAGGCACTTTAATTAGCTTAATATTCGTAGATACACCGATTAGTTTAATCGAATTCTACGTACTATATATAGATACGCTATTCCTACTTTACCTTAACGATATAGATACGCTAGGAGTTATATTTAATAACCTTAGTAACACTCTTATAATAAGTAATAGACACGAAGTCTCAGTCGTACAACGATTCGGTCATCCTTTTATAATATAGGATAACACTTTATCTATTATAATTTAAGAGTTTCCTTGTCTTTTAAGCGAGCAAGAGTTACGTCGTTTATATAAGCGATTTAGACATCTATCTATACTAAAATTATAGACACTTCTCGAGTATACTAGCTACGACGTTAATATCGACATTCTATAGTATCTTATAAAGTACTATAAGCTATACCAGAAGTACGGAAAGTCTCTAGAACGCTTTCGATTTACTTTATACGATAATATTATATTTAACTTTCAGATATATATTAATATATTCTTTATAGACGAAGAAGCAGTTCTATATATTATAGACGAAGCTACTCGCTTTCAAGCTAGTAGATGGTTAAAGACTATAAAGGCAAAGCACGTCTAGGATAAGTTAAAGGAATACTAGATAGACGTCTATTTAGGACCTCCGGATGTTATTACTACAGATACTAGAACTAACTTCGTAAGTAAGGAATTCAACGAATACGTAAGAGCCGCGGGAAGTATAGTAGAAAGTATTCTAGTAGAAGTATACTAATCGGTTAGAATCGTTAAACGATACTATAGACTAGTACGACGAGTATATCAAGTAATATACGAAGACTGTCTAGATCTTATAAAAGAGACAGCTCTTTAGATAGTATTTAAGGCTATCAACGACATAGCTAGACCGAATAGATTAGTTCCTACTATACTGGTATTTAGAGCTTACTCTCGAATAACTTAATAGGACGCCTCTTCTTCTAATAATATTAGATAAGCTAATACGGTTAAGCGAGCTTCTTAAGAAGTTGCGAAGTACTACGCTAAGAGATAAGTTAACGACGCTCTTAATACTTGTAATAGACTGTTAAATCACTTAAAGGATATACTTCTTAGATCTGACGTATAGGTCTAGAGAGAGATAATAAATAAGAAGGGTAAATAGATAGGACTATATTAGCTTTTAAGTATTAAAAATAAGGATGTTGTTATTATACTAAATAGTAGTATAAGATTCCGATCTATAGTAGTAAAGCCTTGATTTAGTAAAATTATCGAAGAGCTAGAGCTTTTAATTCTAGAAATATTATAAAGTGATAGTTAAGACTAGGGTTAAGACTAGGATACCGATCCAGGAGAAAGACTTGTAGAATTACTACTAAAGAGAGGACGTGGAAGGCCTCGAAAGAAGCTAGCTAAAGAAGAAGAAGCTGAAGTATACGTTATCGATATATACGGTATTTCTTAAGATTACTAGTAACTTAACGATTTTAGAGACTTCGATATTAAGATATTTATGTCGATTAATAGTACGGTTTATATAAATTATACTAATTCCTATAGACTAGAGATTAATAGATTAATCAAAAGAGGTGTAATAAAGTTTATTACTCTAGACGAGTTACTAGATAGCGCTGATCTTTTTAATTCACGATTTATCGACTAAGTTAAATTCCGTAGTATAGATAAAGCCTTCGAAAAGTCTCGATTTATAGTATATATATAAAACGATTTAGCTAAGAAGATAGTACTTACTTAGTCGCCTACGATTTAATATATAAGTATAAGAATCATTCTTATTATTATAGCTTTATATCTATATCTCGACCTTCTTTTATATAATATTATCTAAGTATATACGTAGTCTAAGAGTAAGTTATAACTACACCGTCGAAAGTTTATATAACTACTAAAGAATATACTAGAATAGATTAGATTATTAATCGAGATATTACTACTATTATATAGTATTCTAGAAGCCGGATTATACTAGTTCGCTACTTACTATAAATTCCTTCTTAAATTCCTTAGAATAACCTAATCAACATTTGATTCTTATCTACTATTAGTTAATAAAACTAGATACTTTAGGATTATTAAATTATAAACTAATAATATACTTATCTTAGAAGATAGTACTTTTATTAAGGAAGAAGATGCTAAGAGAAAGGAAGCTAAGTTCGACGCTAAGGAAAGAGAAGAGCTTATAGTCGATTACGCTTTGAAATTCAATAGAGGTATTATTATACACTAGAAAGACGGATTAATACTTTTAACCTAGGATTATACTAAGGACCTTAAGCTAGTAAGTACTAAATCGATCGAATTAAAGAGCTCTTGCGGAGATATACGCTATAACGTTACTATAAGAGATTAATTTATTACATAGTAAGCTTGAGGAGCCTATCTTATAACTATATTATAACCGGAAGCAGCCTTTGTACTATCTTTTACCGCCTAGTCGACTGATCTACTTCTAAAAGACGTTAAAGCTTTAAATAAGATTCTATAGTAGTAAATAGAGAATGTAGAGTATAGACTTAAGTTTATTACTTTAGATTATTCCTTACTTAAGCTTATGCTTTTTACTAATTCCTCCTTTGCGAATAACGACGATTACACTTCCTAGATTAGATATGTAATCGTATTAGCCGACGCTGCTAATAATAGTAACATTGTTTATTAGTCCTCTACTAAGTATAAGAGAGTTACTAGAAGTATTCTAGCAGCTGAATTATACACTTTAAGTAACGGTTTTAATATAGCAGAAGTTATTAAATCTATAATAGAATCGATGCTTAAGATTAAGATTCTACTCGTTATTTATACTGACTCTAAGGGTGTTTACGAGTATCTGGTAAAGCTTGGCACTACTAAGGAGAAGCGTTTAATAATCGATATTATATATCTAAGATAAGCTTATAAAAGGCGCGAGATATCGGAAGTTAAATAGATTAATAGAGATAGTAATCCTATAAACGCTATAACTAAAGCTATAGCTTATAATACTTTAACCCAGCTAATTAATATAAACAAGATTACTATTAAAGTTACAGAATAGATTAAGAGAGACGAAGTAGTTATAGGAGATATTAACGACGGTAGTAGTAGTAGAAGTAAAGGGAATTTGTTACTAGAATAAGACGCTAGATAGAGCGCTCTTATTAGTCAGGGATACGAAGGGAGGATTTTAATTAGTTAGATTATAAATAGATTAATATAACTGATTTAAGCACTACGCTCTCGTTATAAAAGACTACTACCTTTTAGGAAGTTACTAGTGTCGTTATATAAGTGAATAAGCCTCTGACTCATATCTATCCACGTGACTAGCACGCTAGTACCACGCTAGCACAAGCATAAATAGTCGTACTTCGAGTACCTAGAATAGTTACAGAGAATATAATACGTATATATAACTAGACAGATTTATAACCAAGTTATACTAATAATAGGTAATCTAACTATTTAATTAAGTACTTAACTTATCTTCTAATAAGTCTATAATTAAGAATACTCTTAACTTTATACTTAGTATTTAAGTAAATTTCTATAAATAAGACTAGTAGTACTTCTAATAGTACTAGTTTAAGTAAGAATATATAGAATACTAGTTAGATATTTATTATTTATAATAGTACTAATTTATAATTTAAAGATCTTCTAATTTATTTAATTTTAAATAGTCTAAGTTTTTTATAATCTAGTTTATTACTTAGTCTTTTTATATTAATATTTTTCTATACTAAGTAGACTTTATTTCTCTCTTTTAGTATTAGCTTCTAACTACGTCGTTTATTATAGTAGTACGTGTTTCTTTTAGCTATAAATTATAAGTCTTTTATAAGTTCTTTATATAACCTCTTAATCTTTAAAACCTAAATATAAGTAAGCTAGTTATTAATAGTCGTAGATAGCGGTTCTTAATATACTACTAATTTATATCTAAAGTTAGTATAGAATAGTATAATAAGTATTATTTCTATTATTAAACTATTATAGATAAACTATACTAAAAGTAGTAGTTCTATCTAATTATTTTACTAGTAGTTTATATAATAATAAAAGTATAACGTGGTTTATTAGAACTCTACGTATATTAGAACCTTACGTACTTTAAAACCTATATAAAAAACGTCTATATATAATTATATACTTTATATATTTATTTATAAAAAAATCTAAAATTAAAATCTTAGTTTTATTACTATATAAAGAAATGATTTTTAGGTTTTTTAGACGCTTACTAATTATAATTAATAATTTACTTAAAATTAGTCTTATAATTATAGTTGTCTTTTTTATTTCTTTAATAACTTAGTAATTATAGTGTTTAGAAAGTACGGTTTATAATAGTTATTTAGTATACTATTCTAGGAGCGAAGAGAGCTCGATATTACTAGATAGTCTAAAACAGAACTAGAAGAATTCTACTACTCTTTAGTAGAAGAACTATAGTTTATAGAAACAGTTTAAGAAATAATAATATAATAGATACGATGTAAACTAAGTCTAACTATAGACTAGTTATTATAGAAACGGTTTAAAGAAATCTTACTAGAATCTGCTAGAATAGTAGAATATTATTAGATATACGAAGTAGCTTTATCTAATAAAGAAGGAGTAGTATTCTTTCCCTAGTCTCGGATTTAAGTAGTTAAAGAAAAGAACTTAAGAGATTATATATTTAAGGTTTAATATATAAAACCAGAGATAAGTATACTAAAGGCTACTTTAGATTACCTATATATAGAAGAGCTATAGTCTATAGAAGCTATTTTAGAAATCAGTTATAAATAGATCTAATATAACTACGAATAATTACTAAAACGATTTATAGAAGGAATTCCTAAGACTATAGAAATCATAGAATACTAATTAGTATACGAGGTAGTATATACTAACTAGGAAAGAGTAAAACTCTTTCTATAGTATAAGAACGAGAAGAGATAGAATTATAATTATTAAAATCGATCTTTTAAGATCTAATATATTAAAGTAAAATTAAATACTACTTTAGAAGAAAAATAATTAGTAATAATAATAGAAATATAAGAGAAAAAGTTATAAGTTATAATAGACTTAGAGATAATAGGTAACTTTATTTCCTTAATAGCTTAAGAGAAGCTAAACGTTCTAATTAAAGAAATAAGACTATACTACCTAGAAGTAGTTAATAGAACAGATATTATATACTAAAATAGAATTATTAATTAGTAAACTATTCTAGTAAAAATTAATATTAAAGGATACTATTTAGATAACGTATATATATAGCGAACCGGCTAAATAAGCGAACCGTCTAAAACCCCGCGCCTCTACTATATCTCTACTAAATATTAAATTTCTCTATAATAAACGATACCTTAGAAAAATAACGAAAGCTAGTTAGTCTCAGCTATCTAGGCTATATAAAAAGACCTAAATTTACGTGCTCGAGCTACTACGAGGATCTATTCTATAGATCACTAGAAGCTAGGTTAACGTTTACTTAGTATACCTTTATAACGCGATATTCTAGCTAATTTATAGAAAATAACTAAGCTAGAGGAATCAGTGCTTGTTTAACATATCCTTAACCTAGCTATAAAAGGATTTCCTCTATAGATATCTATAGTTGAGAATATAGTAAATCGACTTCTTAAAATACGCGACACGCTACGCGTCGGGACGCGTTAGACTTCTAACTTTATTAAGCGCTGCCTAGAACTCTAGATACACTTCTAACGAAAATACAACTACTAGAGAGCTAAGTACGAAGACCTAGAAGTTATTCGTAGCTGGTTTAAGCTTATACGAAGTATAGTAGTAAAGTATAGAATCTACGATATAGATATTTATAACTTTAATAAGACCGGGTTTATAATAGACGTTATCTTAACTACGATAGTTATTATAAGCTTAGAAAGACGTATAAGAGTAAAAAGAGTATAGCTTAGTAATTGAGAATAGGTTATAGTAATCTAGAGAGTTAATACCTAAGACTAGAGTATTCTACTATTTATAATTATTACTATAAAAAATCATCTCGCTTCTTAGTACTAAAACAGTAGATTTCTACCTAACTAGGTAATTGCTATTACTAAAAATAGTTAGATAATAAATAAGAAAGGTATAGATTAGATTCGATATTTTAAGAAGTATACTAAGTTCTAAACTATTAGTAGTTATCGCCTATTAGTCCTCGACGGCTATAAAAGCTACTACTCTAACGAGTTTAAGGAATATTATAAGGAAAATAATATTATTACTCTTTATATACTTACTTATTCTTCTTATATACTCTAGCCACTCGACGTTAGCTGTTTTAGCTCTTTAAAAAAGGTATATAGTTAGTAAATTAAAGATATAATATAAGCTTAGATTATCTATATTACTAAGAATAATTTCTTTCCTATCTTCTATACTATATTTAATATTATAATAATAGAAAGTAATATCCGAGGAGGGTTCTAAGAGGCTAGGCTTCTTCTATTCGACCTAGAAAGTGTGATTTCTATACTTAATCTTAAGCTAAAAACGCTAACGCCTCTAAACTCCCCTCTATATTCTACTTAGCCTTAGGTTTCCTAGACACTAAATAACTCTACTAAAGTCTTATTATAGACTGTATTTATTAAAGATTGAATTTCCTACTACTAAAGTAGCTCTCTAACCTCTATTTACGAGGCTATTAACTAGTTTATAAAGGGTATATTAAAAGTAATATACTAGATAGTACTATTAAAAGCTAAGAACTAGAGACTTCGATAAGTAAATAAAGTACTAAGTAAGCGCTATAGAGCTAAAAAAACACGTCTATAGCAAGGAGGATCACTTAGCTAATAGGAAGCGTAGGACCTATAAGATAATAGAGACGTTAGTAAGTAGGTAATATAGGAAATAAAGAGAAGTAGTAGTCGGAAGCTAAGAGAAGAATCACGTATACGACGCTGTAGCAACTACGGAGAGACTGGTTATAATACACGTATCTATAATATTATAGAAGAAGTATCTAAGAAAGAGATTTCTAAGTAGTTTTAATTAATTAGAGGCGTTGTAGTAGAGTTACTATAATTTTAATCGCGAGCGTAGAAAATTTTAGCTAGTTCGCTTATTTAGCCGGTTCGCTATATATATACGTTATATAATTTAATATTATTAAAATAAGAAGTAAGGAAGTAATACTTAGTATACTATAGATTTAGGAATATAATCTAGAGATTAACTAGAAGGCTAGAATAATAACCTTTAGTTAATATAAATACGTAGGTTCGTATTTATAACTTTAAGACTAGAACGAGGTTAGCGCTACCTCTTCTAAAGCGCTAGAACACCTTACCTAGGGTCCTCTATAGGTTAGTAAGACAGCTAATAATAAAATACCTATATAGTATAGAGAATTTAGAGCTTTGTTCGAAAACCTAGAAGACTTATAAGCCTTACTAAAACATTGCTTATAAGATTATAAGATTAAATTAAAAGAGAGTTATTATCTCTTAAAGTAGAAGCTTCGGTTATATAACTAGAAAAGCTTTTAAAGAATAGAAAGTTATATAAAGGAAGGTATTAAGAAGGGATATATTAGAAGATCTAAGTTACTAATTACCTTAAATATACTTATTATTAAGAAAAAAGATAACCTAGAGAGAAGAGTATATATTAATTACTAAGAAGTAAATTATACTATAGTTAAGAACGCTTATTCGCTGCTACCTAGCTAATACTTATAGAATAAGTTAGGTAAAGTAGTATAGTTTATAAAACTAGATTAATAAAATACTTATAAACTTATATAGATAAAAGTTAGAGATAAATAGAAGATAGTATTCGTCTTACTATTAGGTTTTTATAAATATATAGTTATATTATTTAGACTATATAATATACTAGCTATATATTAAAGATAAAATAATAATATTTTAGAAGATCTTCTAAAAGTAATAGTAATCTATTATCTAGATAATATCTTAATCTTCTTAGAAAGAGAAGAAGAATATAAGAGATATATTAAAGAAGTTCTATAATAACTTACGAAAGTAAACTCTTAGTTAAAACTCTTAAAATACAAGTTTAGAGTAACTTAGACAATTTTCCTAGAATAGGTATTTAGCTTAGAGAAAATAGAAATAGACCTAGTAAAGATCTAAGATATCTTAAACTAGAAATTACTAGAGAATATTAAGAATATATAGTTCTTTCTTAGATTTATAAACTTCTACTATCTATTTATTTAAGACTATATAAAGATTATTAAACTAATATTAGTACTAATAAAAAAGGCTATTAAATTTATATAGAATAAGTAAGCTAAGAACGCTTTTTAGAAGATTAAAGTAAGATTTATAGAAAAACCTATTCTATATAATTTTAATATAGATAAACCTAGTATAATTAAAATAGATGTCTTAGATATAGTAGTAGATACGATTTACTTATAACTAAATAGTAAGAGAAAACTTATACTTATTATATATTATTTAAAAACATTTAATCTAGTATAATAAAACTATAGTATCTTTAATAAAGAATTACTTACTATAGTACTAGCTTTAAAATACTAGAGAATCTATTTATAGCTAGTAAAATACTAAGTAATAGTTTTATTTAATTATAAGAATCTTAAGACGTTTATAATAACTAAGGAACTTATAACTAGACGATTAGCTAGATAGTTAGAGATATTAAAAAGATTTAATATTATTATTTAATATATAAAAGAAATATTAAATACTTAAGCTAATACTCTTAGTTAGAAACCTAGATATAAGAGGAATAAAGAGTATAAGAAAATTATAATCTTAAAGACTCTTAAGAATAGAGACTTAGCTCTTATAATCTATAAAATTACTACTACGAAAGATAAAAATCTATAGTAGGAAAGAATATAGTAGATATAAGAAAAAGATTAACTAGAATTAGCTAAATAGAAGGATATACTATCTAACCTAGTTAATAGAAGAGATTTTACTAATATTTACTATACTATAAATAAGCGAAATAACTAGAAAAGATATAGAAATAGAAAATTATAAGTTCTAAAGTTATATATAAAGGAATTTATTAAAAAATATTATTTAATACTAGCTTATAGATACTAGAGAGTTTGTTAAACTCTTTAGAGAATAAGATAATACTACTATATTAATTAGTTATCTATAATAGTTAAGAAGGTAATAGTAGAATATAATACCTATACTAGGAATAAGGCTTCTTACTATACTTCTTATAAATAAATAAACACTACTCTAATACTATAAATACCTTAGAAATCGATATCTATAGATTTTATTATTAAATTACTAAAATCTAAAGATTTAATAATAAGAGTTAAGTATAACTTAATCCTAGTTATTATAAAACGACTTATAAAGTATATAATTCTAATAGTATATATAGAATTAAGTATAGCTAAGGAATTAGTATTTATATTCCTTAGAGAAGTAGTCTCTAGATATAGACTATTAGAAGAAATACTCTTAGATAGAGATAAACTCTTTACTTAAAAATTTTAGATTACTTTTATAGAATAATTAGATATAAAAATAAAGCTTTCGATAGCTTTTTACTCTTAAATAAATAGAGGAAATAAATAGATAAATTAAGTAGTTAAAATATACCTTTATTATTATATAAACTACTAGTAAAACAACTAGGTAGAACTTTTACCTCTAGTATAGTTTGCTTATAATAGTTTAGTAATAGAAATAATACTTATTATACTATTTTATACTAACTTTAGATATAAATTAATAGTATATTAAGAACTGCTATCTATAACTATTAATAACTAACTTACTTATATTTACGTCTTAAAAATTAAAAGTTTATATAAGAAACTTATAAAAGACTTATAATTCGTAGTAGAAAGAAATATATACTATTATAATAAATAATATAGTTAAAAGCTAATACTAAAAAAGAGAGATAAAGTCTACTTAGTATAGAAAAATATTAATATAAAAAGACTAAGTAATAAACTAAACTATAAAAAACTTAGACTATTTAAAATTAAATAAGTTAGAAGATCTTTAAATTATAAATTAGTACTATTAAAAATAATAAATATCTACTTAGTATTCTATATATCCCTACTTAAACTAGTACTATTAGAAGCCTTACTAGCTCTAATTATAGAAATTTAACTAGTAAATCTAAATACTAAATATAAAGTTAAAAGGATTCTTAACTATAAACTTATTAGATAATAAGTTAAGTATTTAATTAAATAGTTAGATTACTTATACTTAGAAAACATTTAAGAGCTAAGAAGTAATCTTAATTATTACTTAGTAGAACTTTAGAAATTCTATTAAGAAAACCTAGGTTTACTTATATTTCATAGTTTAAAGGAAAAGCTATAAAGAAGGCTAGGTTAAGAACTATCTCGGATTAGGAACTAGTAGAAATAGATAGAGCTGTTAGATAAGTAATCTCTACTTCTTACTACTCTTATTCCTCTCTTTCTTTCTCCTTCTTCTCTTTCTTTTCTACTTCCTTAGTAGTATCGAGTTTATTAAGAAAATAAAGCTCTTAATAGAATATCTTATATTACCTTTCTTTAAGAAAGGCCTTCTACTTTCATAACCGTAGAATCTTTACTATCGTCTCCTCCTCTTCTCTCTCTAGCTTCTTCTCTTATCTTTTAATAGAGGTCTAGTTACTAGTATAAAGAACGTTCTTCTTTTAAGTATTATCGGTTCTATTATATTTTAGCTTTAACTAAATATATTTAGAATATTAAGAAGATTAGAAGGAATTAATAAAATATCTATACTTTTAAGAAGTATAGTAAGAATATAGTAATATTTTTTATAAGAAGTATTTATTCTTCTTTCTTTTTCTATATAGAGTAAGATATAATAAAAAGGAAAGGATACTACTAATACTCTAACTAAGTTCCTTAGCTTATACTTAAGTATAAGAATACGCTAAGCTAAGAGAATAGTATTACAAATTACGTTATATATAGTAAGTAGTCTAGATAGTACTTTAATAAGATAAGATATAATATCTAGGAAATAGAAGGTAATATAAAAGAGAATTTATAATATAGAGGTATTTAGGTATTCTAGGATCTTACTATTAGATAACTATTAGAAGTTATATATTAGATCCTATTAGATCCCTTAGAGGATCTAGAGAGATCTAGGGATCTAGGCTTATAAAGGGATCTAGATAGTATAAAGGGTTTTATATATAACTAGTACGTCTACTATTAGATAGGAGCTTCGTACTTAACTTTAGTTATTAATCTTATTATCTTATTTAATATCTTTAATATAAGTAACAAGTTTACTTCTAAGTAAATAAAACAGCGTATCTATACTTCTTATCTATATACTAACCTTCGAGACTTAGTTATCTTTGTTTAGTTCGTTTAAGTTTCGTTATATATATCTAGGAAGTCGTCTTAAGCTAACTCGTCTTTAATACTATTCTTTAATCCTTTATAGAACTACTTATATAAAGCTTCGTTATTCTAACTAAGACGTATAAAGTATTATTAGAATATTAATATATACTTAGTAGCTAAACTCTTTTATTAGAGGCTATATAAGGCTTATACTGCTTTTTTCTTTAAATTTACATCTATAAATACCTGGTTAATTCTCTTCTTAAATCTAGCGACTGTTAAGAATAATCCCTAAGTACTTTTACTTATAAGGTTTAATATCTTTCTATTTAATATTTTATTCTTCTAAAAATCCTCTAAGTACGGTTCTATCTAGTTATATACTACTTTCTTAAGATAGGTAGTAAGCTATATAACTTAATCTGTTTTATAAGTAAACTATACTAAGTAAAAGTTTAAATATATTAAAGCTTTTATAATAAACTTAGTAAGTTTCTCTAAGAAGCTGTCGAACGTTCTTAGTACTAGCAACTTCACTTCCTCTCTAAGAGTAGTAACTAGCGCTACTAGTATTATTAGCGCTAGAGGTAGTATAGAGGTTAAACCTGAGAATAGCGTAGTTTTCGATATTATATTAGTAGTACTTTTAAGTAGGTGCTTAAAGTATAACTAAACTTAAATAAACTAAACAAAGGTAACTAAGTCTTAAAGGTTAGTATATAGGTAAGAAGTATAGACGCGATAGATTGTTTACTAGGAACTAAACTCGTTACTTATATTAAAGATATTAAATAAGATAATATAATTAATAACTAAAGTTAAGTACGAAGCTTCTATCTAATAGTAGACGTACTAGTCCTATATAGAACCCTTCGTACTATCCGGATCCCTTTATAAGCCTAGATCTCTAGATCTCTCTAGATCCTCTGAGATCTATTAGGATCTAACACGTGACCTTCAACGGTTATCTAATAGTAAGATCCTAGAATACCTAAATACCTCTGTATTACTAATTCTCTTCTATATTACCTTCTATTTCCTAGATATCGTACCTTGTTCTATTAGAGCGCTATCTAGACTACTTACTACGTATAATATAATTCGTAATATTAACTAAAAGAGAAGATAACTTAGAGTTTACTATAGAAGAGCTAGCTACGGCCTTACTAGTAGATAGAGGAGGTAGTAGTACTATAGTTTACTACGAGACCTTAGTCTTTCGAGAGCTAGTATTAATAGTAGATAGTAAAGGCTCTTCGTCTAATAGCTTATTAAGCTAGCTAAGAGAGGAGCGTCGGAGCTTATTACCGCGTATAAAAGGATTCGTTATAAGGTAAATATATATGTTTTCGTTTATAAACTATATCGTCTATTTTAAGATATTCGTATACCTTCTTAAGCAAGAGTATAAGTTTAGTTTTAGTATATAGCTCTTTATAAATATATTAAAAGAAGTACTTATAGAATAGTATTTATATTCGAAGAAAACTAAACTAAAGAGAGAAGAGGAGAGTTAGTACGCTCTATCTCTATTTATATATACTAAGCGAGACCTCGGCAGAATCTCGGCACGTGATCCAGCTAAGCGAGGATTCGGTCACGTGATCCAGTCGTATATGACTAGGACTGTTATAAGTATATTATTTATATACTCTATATCTAAGCTTTTTTTATAATATAAGATAGATTAGATACTAGTAAATAGACTAATTCTATTAGCTAATAAGCTAGAGTTTCGTTTTTCTAGGTCTTAGTATAGCCTTAGTAATAATAATCGATATATTATTAGTTATTCTTAGAAAGCTCGTATTAATTAAAGTACTTAATATAATATAATAAATATACTACTAATAATATTACTATCTAAGTCTATTTAAGAATCTACTATTTATAATCTAAAATCTTAATATATATTTAATCTTAAGATAGTTAAACTATATACTAAGATTAGAGTCTTATAAGAGCCTTTTTTAACCGAACCCGTATACTTAAGATATCTAAAGTATCTCTTATAGTGAATAGAACAGTGTGTTCTAGAAATTTAGAGAGGTGGTTTGCCGTAGATATTCCTAACGAGCTATTTACATCTGTAAAGATAACAGTTCCTATTATAATGAATTGTTGTGATTATACGTGATTACTAATTAACGAAAGAAGGAAAAAGTTGTTCTCATAAGAGAGACACCACCTGGTTATATATATATATTTGTATGCCAAGTTAAAATTGATAGAATTAACGCTTACCTAAATCCACAATTTGTTGGAATTCTGTTCAACCTGACTGGACAGCCTTACGTAAACTCGGGTGCTGGCGATGTATATTAAAGACGGCGATAAATTGAGAGTTGGAAATGGGAAGTATTTGGTAGCGCTATTATGCCTGGATAAATCTATACCCTTGTGAGAGTTTGAAATCACAAGCACGAGTCAGTAATTAGTAAAATGTCTCGGTGTAATCTCCGCAATGATTTAGAGAAGAAGGAGGACGATGTTCGACAAAGAACTGATGACCTTCTTAGGATTGGGATCATACGGCAGCAGCTAGTTGCATTAATGTGTAAATATGGGTTCAACTGAATAGCAAGCTCCGTTGGAAATACTACTCGAATTTTGCAGGCTCAACGTATTCTCTAGTTCGATCTGAGTTCTTGTGTCGGTAGACCTCAACTCCTCTATTTGAAAGCATTCAAGTACTAGTGTGCTATATACATGGAGAGACTCTTAAGTACAGCAATGCGAAAACTTCAACATTTATTGCAGGGGACTACATCATAGAAACCAGTTTGCAGGATTATGTTGTCCTTACTAATCATCGATCAATTCCCTACTTGAAGAACTCGTATCAGATCGGTCCCTTTCAACTCTTCGTCTTTTCTTGTTACTCCAAAAATATATGAGCCAACCCCTGACATTCCCCAAATCCCCTGTCCACATCAAACTGAGAGTGATTACGAGGATCGTTAGAGGAATAGCAGTCACCCAAAAGACCCACTGATTGGTTTCCATGTTGCGTACATCATTGGTATTCATGCCAAGAATTCCCGCCACAGTACTTAAGGGCAGGAAGATGACAGTGATGATGGTAAAAATGAAGATCGCGCCGTCTTGGCGGTCTTTGTTGTGTTTGATTTCATCAATGTTCTAGACGAATTATGTGGTCAGTACCTCGTTTATAAACGAACGTAGGGTGGCAGAACGCGAATAGACTTACCAAGTCCTCGAGTTCGCAAGCTCGTCTGCGCATTTGTTCGAACTGGTCAATCTTGTGATCCAGTAAAACATTACTTCCTTGCATCAGAAGGCTGTTGATGCAGGCGGGGTCAGTGGGATCAACTTGGACACCCGAAGTGAGTGACGGGGCAACAGCTTTGTAGGCACCGGAAGGACGGGCTGATGATGCACTTGGATAATCATAAGATGATAGAAAGGTATCGCGTGGATCGGCGTAAGAGGCGCTATGAGAAATACCGCGACTCGAGTAGGAAGTTTTTCGGCCAATAGGTCTTGAACCACTTCGGCTGTAATGGGTTGACTTTGGCCGTTCCTCGGGAAGGGCAACGGAAGAGATTCGTTGAGATAAGCCAAGAATAATTTGGCGTTGCTGCTCAAGTGTTCTCTCGATCACAGAAACCTCTTGTAGAAAGGCCTTTAACTTATCCTGGTGACTTCGATCCAATGGATTACTGTCAATGGCCAATTCCTACAATAATTAGAAAGGACCTGTAGAGAGACGTGAGTTTTGACGTACAAGGTAAGTGAGATAATCAAAATAGATATCTCGAATATCAAGAGCTCGTTCTGTAGTGTCCCCTAATAGCGCAAGGTTGGTCATCGACGCTAAATCCAAAGGTTTAAATACTGAATATTTCAGCAAACTCTTTTGAGGCATATCGAGGAGCAAGTGCCCTATTCCTTCGTTTAGAAGACGACAACATAAACTACTATGTTTATCAAAGGCCGACCAGGAGGAGTCTCCTGACCAGTAGACGATGGTCAGAAGATAATGTATCCAGGCTCGAGCAAATTCTTCCGGTAGCTCTATCTCAGATCGCTCGGTAGTGTTCGCTTGGGAGAAAACTTCTGTAAAGTACTGAATAATCCGAATTATTTGACCAAGCCATTGGAGGAATTCACGTGGATCTCGACTGCGTAGTACACGACCTGTCGTCGAGTTTGGGGTGAGGGACTAGTGAAATGTCAGAAAGAACTCGTAACACTAGATTAAACCGAATGGACCCACGATAAGAATACTATTAAGAGCACCCCAGAATTTTGAGACTGACCGGCCTTCAAATTGAGAAGGTAAGAAAAATCGGAATCCCGTTTCCGCTCTGTTGACCACTGCAACTTTATCTTCATAGATCTTGGATTTTTCTATATCTTTTTCGTTCACCACAGCAACCTCTTCCTTTTCATTTGCTAATAGCTCATATATTTCATGTCGGCTACGCTGATCACACGCTAAGTATGCAGTGCGGTCTTCAAACACTGCCTGGGACGTAAGATATCGATCAACCTCCCGGAGGTCACTCTGTAAGTTCTTGTCATCCATGGTGAAGTCGTCTGGGGTGGAGTCAGACAACTGGTTTGGCATATTCCAGCTTTTAGGATTAACTTCATTTAACCAGGTGAAAACATGGAAATTGTGATTCAGATCATCATCTGGGGGATTTGGCTGGACACTTTTTGCTTTCTTTTCGACACCCTCATTATCAACATTGTCATCCATCGTATTCTGAGGGTCAATATGTGAAGCTGGCTTCTTTGATCTGGCGGTTTCGGTGTCAACTTTTTCTAAAAAGACACCTTTGGGAACCTGAGGGGGGACGCCGTTTGAAGAAGGGGGTGGCCGGTAAATCAAGATACCACCAGGTTCTTGAATTTCGGATCTGTTCATGTTAGTGAAGAAACGTAGGTATCATAGACTATATCAAAATACTTGATTTCCACCATTGATATTCGGACTATTCCTTTGGAAGCTAGTTTCATGACCGTTGGCCAGGAATCTGCTGTGATGATGTTTCTACCATATAAAAATTGTAGCCTTCTAGGAATGAATTCCCAGAAATGCAACAGAAAAGCCTATTTACATTAGTCTAAGGTTGCGTAAACATCAAAAATTAAATTCTTACAAACCAAGTTTGACACTCATCAAGAGGAATTGACCAAAGGGAATTTCCATTGCACACCAGGAGAGGTGCCGGGAAGCGTGTGCGGGAGTGGTGGCGAGTTTTGGACACATTTGGTGAAGACGGTTCGGAAGATATCGAAATCAAATTCCCCATTAACGAAGGAATCGGGTTATGTGAACAGGTGACAAGGAAGGCTGATGCGCTTGTCAATACCAAGTGTTGTCAGAACTTCAGAGTTGGGCTTACATTCATCAACCACTAGACACCATACCTGTGCAATATGGAAGCAGTAATCCTGTCCAAGTTTTTTCCAGCCAGGCAATTTACAGACCGCTTGTTGCATATCTCTTTTTTTTTGTGTGAAAGAAGAGTGGGTCTGTAATAAGGTTCGTAGGGGATGAGAATCCGTCAAGTTTTTAGAAGTAGCTGAATACTTCTGCAACAAGAAATAAGGTAAGCACATCCATATCACACTTCTCTGGCCCAGTGACTTTTCTTTTTGCACTCGAAGCTCGGGGCCAATTTGCGTCGAGGCAATTGTAGGTGCCATGAATCGTGCATTAGATCCGTTCGGGGTTTGTATCCGCTTGTCTAATTGACCATCAGCCGTGGTTGTTATATATTAGATCCAAGCCCAGGTTTACGAACCATAATCTTTTCTGATGCGTTTGAAAATCCTGGTAATTCCCGACTTCTGCGAATCGGTGAGGCCAGCAAGGGTTGTAGCTGCAGTCTGGTAATGTGTCAAAACATAGGTCGCTTTGCTTATCATTGTGGTTTCTTCTCACCTCAAATCTATCCAGGTTCATGCTTTTGTCTTCGATTTGCCTACTAGTCTTTTAGCCCTATTTGTGACACTTTCACATAGCTAGGAGACTTACAGCCATTTAAAAATTGATTGAGTTTGTCTCGTCTCCGTACCAGAATCATCCGCAAACTTCAGCTCCACAGATTGGTCTCCCCCAAAAGTACCATCGCCAGTGTAACGTGATTGTAAAACACGGAGAACCTTTCCCACCTGCAGGATGTTTGTAGATGGTTGTGTAGCAAAGTCTTTCTCAGAGATAGTAGTTGACGCAGAATAAATGCTACTGTCTCTGTTCAGAAGAAATTTTTTATATCGAGACAACCTAAAGGAGGAATCTTCGGGCTCGTCGTCGTCATCTGAATAAGGCACTGTGTATTGAGGTCTAAGGTATGTTGTTGAGTGTTCGCGATACCTCGGTTCCTCATGATTTGGTGGAGGGGAAATAATCGGGGGTGGAGGGGGTTGAGGGCGTGGATAGCGTGGAGGGGAAATAATCGGGGGTGGAGGGGGTGGAGGGGGTGGATAGCGTGGAGGGCGAGCTCTTTCATCCGCAACATGATCAAGCGCTGTCATGTAGTTGAGCAAAGTCTCCGGGACTCATAGAGATGCCTAGGGTAAATCTTCCTACCTGTGGAGTAAGCTTCGACCATTGGAACACAACCCTCTGGTACAAATAATTCGTTGCCCTAAACATGTCAGACCCGTCCATTGACAAATGTAAATAAGGCTAACCATGTCCTGAAAGGGATATCCTAGTCTTGTAACTGCCTCTTTTCTCGTTGGCGAGAATGGTATTTTGACCCAACCAGACCATTCAATGGAAGAAGGATGACCTGGGTTTGACGAAACATAAGTAGTACTCGCAGATCTACCTTTTGGCCTTTTCTCCCCATCTGGAGCCACTACATTGGCTGTTCCTGCTGTCTTTGTGTCAAGTCTTTCATCGTCAGCTTCGGTAGTTAACCTCATACTTTCCCTCCTCCGAGTCTGCCCCTCGACATTTTTGTTTTCCCCTCCCGTACTTCCAGCATGCTCGGAGCGTAAAGCTGGTTCCCGCAAAATTCCACGAGGCGAGTCGTTTTGAGGGACAGATGTTGGTTCCGTGTGGCTTCTATGAAGGGGGGGATGATTCCGAGAGGTAGTAGGAGTGGGAGGTACTACAACTGGAGAGCTAGGAAGAGTCTGTTGAGGCATTGTTTCAACATAGCTGTCGTCACGCCTGGACTCGCGGCTTCCTGCTCCAAACTCTCGTCTGACTTCTTCGGTAGACCGTCGACCACTGGGACTCTCGAAGCGTACACCGTGTTCAATATCCCGTGAGTTGATATTCATCTTGAATATTGCATTGCAAAATGCACAGAAAAAATACAGAAGTGGCAACAGAATGTATGTGATCTTAATATGTGCGGCTGAGAGGCAACCACATTGATAGCCACTCTATCTTGCCACATGTAAGAGCTAATCCCGCAGCCTTGTTGAAGAGAATCCAAACGTGGAAATCGATAAATGCCGTGTAATATGTATTGAGTGCCACGGAGCAAGCGCAGTACCCTTTTTAACGAAATCTCACCAAAACACCTACTTTTTAGAACTATATTATAAATTAACAACACGTGTAAATAAGAGGAAAACAACTTGATATGAAGGAGAAATGGCCAATTAATAACCTGAGAAGAAGACGAAAGCTCCTCGTTGTATAATACCTTAAGATCGCTGATTTTGTGAGCACGACATTTTATATCGTAGCCTGAGGCCGGCCCCGCTGTGGCACTCAAGCTCAAAGCAGTGTAACGTGGAACACAGAACAATGAAGAAAGATAGAGGCGGAGAAAGGCAGAGAGAGATTGAAAACATGAACATAATTCGAACTAAACAGGACAGCAGTCCAAGTTATCTGATGATGTGATGGGAGCAGAGACGAGGCGGAATCTTGATGTACCTCCGTAGGTTACTTTGGTAGCTGGCCAATCAGCAACCACCCCACGTTCGCCGAGGCTGGTGATAGCAAAGCTCGAAATTTCGACTCCAACTACTTCCTACAACCTCTCTCCAAAACCTCAAACCCCTCTACAAAAATGATCGCTTCCTACCATGGACCGGCCATATAACCGCCCCTATTACGATTACTCCCACGAATACCCCACGATCTCTCCCCCACGATCGTGGAGCTCCTACGAGTCCGCCGATAGCGAAGATAGTCTAGACTCAGACGGCTATCCCACAAAACCTCGACGTACACCCTCACCCGGCGCATCGTCGCAGTCCATTCATTCTTCTCCTTCGCAGGCTCGAACCCAGTACACGCAATCACCGACACAGTCCCAAGCTGAATCGCAAAGAGGGCGGAAATCAGTGAGATACGGTGAAGAGAAGGGGAAGGGCAAAGAGGCAGAGAAGGAAAAGGAACCAGAAGGGATGGCGTCATGGATTGGAAGGATCACTGGCGCGAGGGAAGCGCAGTTTGCTGCCACGGCTGTGGTTAGTGGCGCTGTGGTTGCAGGTGCGATTTTGGGGTACCAGAATGTTAGGCGTAGAGAGAGGGTTGGGGAGTTGAAGGCGGATATTCCGGATTTGGATGATCGAAAGGGAGGGCATAGTGTTGGCCAGGTATGTTAAAAACAAATGGAAGTTGGAATTGTGGAAAGAGGGGAAGTGCTGACAAAATAAGTGAAGCTCACAGATTTTGGCGGCGCGTCTACAGTACTTAGCAAGGAAGATGAGAGGAGTGTGAGATTGGCAGAGAGGGCACAGAGGGGAGATTATGATGATGGTTTGTAGTCTGGCATCTTTCCCTTTTGTCTATATTGATGGATACAATAGAACTTATTCTCGAACAACTCGCGCGGAACCGGGTATTTCTCACAGACGAGGGACTAAATAAACTTCGCGGGGCATTTGTTATCGTGGTCGGTTGTGGAGGGGTTGGATCGCATTGCACAGCAGCACTCGCCCGCTCTGGAGTTTCTCGAATCCGACTCATTGACTTTGACCAAGTCACTCTCTCCTCCCTCAACCGCCATGCTGTAGCAACACTTGGAGATGTTGGCACACCGAAAGTTGCTTGCCTGAAGAAACGATTACATCAAATCACCCCCTGGGTCCATTTTGATCTTCGAAACGAACTATACCGTCCCGAGGCAGCGGAGCAGCTACTCGAACCATATCAAGGCAGGAAGCCAGACTTTATTATCGATGCTATTGACAATATCAACAGCAAAGTCTCTTTACTAGAATACTGCTACAAAAACAACCTCCCAGTCATCTCATCGATGGGCGCAGGTTGCAAATCCGACCCAACCCGCATCTTCATCGGTGACATATCAGCCAGCACTGAAGACCCCCTCTCTCGCTCTGCTCGTCGTCGTCTCCGCGCTCTTGGTGTGACATCTGGAATTCCAGTCGTATACTCTACCGAGAAACCAGGTCCTGGAAAAGCAGAATTACTTCCTCTCCCAGAAGAAGAATTCAAGAAAGGCTCAGTAGGCGAACTTGGTGTCCTACCTGATTTCCGCGTTAGAATATTACCGGTACTCGGTACAATGCCAGCGGTGTTTGGATATGCAGTTGCAAACCATGTTATTCTTAAGATTACAGGGTATCCACATGAATACATACCCGCCAAAGGACGGGAGAAGTTGTATGATGGAATTCTTGCGCAGCTTCAGGGATCAGAGGAGAAACTTGCGAGACTTACTACCTCAGGCGAAGATGCTCAGGGTATGAAGGTTGCGTTATCGGTTAATGATGTTGGATATTTGGTTGAAGAGGTGTTCAGGGGGAAGAGTGCTGTTAGTGGTATTCCGACCAGACTTGCTCTTGTGAGATGGCGGAAACCACAGCCTGGGAGTACGATTAGATTGGATGTTGAGGGTCAGAAAAGCAGTAAGCTTCATATGCGAGATTTGGTGTGTATGACCAGGGAAGAAGCTACGAAGCACGAGCAAGAGGTCGTCAGAGGAAACAAGACCCCGGAAGAGTTTTACGACGCGGAGATTGTTAAACTAGTGGAGAGAAGACTGGCGGAGGAAGAGAATTACGAAAAGTACAGATAGGTAGATGGAGTTGGAAAGAAAACTTCACTCTCCCTTGTTCCTCAGTGAGGTCTCCATCTGACAATGGACCCTGGGCAACTCCCGAAGTGCAAGTTGTTTCCCCAGGATTTCAATGTTTTAGAAGCAGGGTGAATCTGGGTAACAACATACATATTGGGATGTGATATAAATGACTCTTAATGTCTCCGAGTATATCCCACTTTTACATACGGCTCTCTCGCCTGCCGTTGTTCCCCCTCATTTCTTATCTTATCAGGCCATCTGCTCTCCCATCTTATATACTCATAGCTCAAGTTTATTTCCCTTCATCTCAACACTAAATTTCTCTTGCCAAATCGCCCATCTAAAAACTCATCACTTGTACTCACCACACCCAAAATCACCAAAAATGCCTACCAAAACAGAAATCCCCGCCCGCCAGGGAATAGCCATCCCCCTCCCCAAAGGCAAAACCATCAAAGTCATCAACACCCATGGAACGCAGGTAATCGATACCTGGGCCTTTACCGTTTCCCAAAATAAAATCACTACCCAAATGTCCAACCAACACACCCGCGCCTCTCTCAACCGCACCATTCCCAAAATCGGAGATGGGTTATTCAATAATAAACGCGAGAAGATGTTAACCATGACCGAAGATACGACGAAGGGACATCATGATACGCTTATTGCTGCTTGTGATGAGGAGAGGTATCTTGAGTTGGCTGGGGAGGAGGGACGGGGACATAGGAATTGTTCGGATAACTTGGGGGAGGGGTTGGTTGCTATTGGTGAGTTTGAGGGAATTTTTTTCGGTTTGGGTATGGTGAAGGGATGGAAAGCGCAAATGGAGGGGCCGGGTCGTGCCTTCCCTTCCAGCTCTCGTGATGTGGCTCGAGTTGGAGGGGGCAGGAGCGACTTTTAGTCCCTTCTCTGGTGTCGGGTGAGGACAAGTGTGGGAAGGCGCGACTTCAAGGTCAATGTCGCTCCTTCCCTCACTTAACACGCCTTCTAGGTTCTCCCTTTCCCTCTCAACTTCCACTCACCAAGTCACCACCCTCCTCCTTCCCATCTTTCCATCAAATTACCCAATACTGAATTTAACACAACCCTTCCATCAAAACCCCTCTCCGAAGAAATCCGACTAACAAAAAAAACTTAGGTATCACACCACCTCAGTTCACGCCCTCGCCTCTTAATTTGTTTATGAATATCCCCATTCGAGCGGATGATCAGACGAGTTTGAGTTTTGAGGAACCAACGAGTAGAGCTGGGGAATGGGTCTGTTTGAAAGCGGAGATGGATGATCTTGTTGTTGCTTTTAGTGCTTGTCCTCAGGTATGTATAGTCTCTTTTCGGGGGATAGAAAACGTCCCAGAAGACGAAGAGGACAGAAGGTGAAGATTACTAATTTTTGTGGACAGGATATTCTGGCCATTAATTGTGGAAAACCCGTCGAAGCACATTTTGAGATTCTTTAGACAAGCTGTTGATAAGAGGCTTTGACAGGTGACAACATTAAAAAATATACGCTATTCTATTCTAGAATAAATTCATGTTCATATTCGAACTTGAATTAACCTCGAGTACTGATTTTCAAGAAGCTAGCTTAAAGAGTCAAGGCTATTTGTTTTCAGATAAACCTTTATCTTAACTGGGAATTAGCAAAGTAATAACTCTTAATCAACCAGAAATGTTTAAAATAAATCTTAGAGAGGCTGTCAATTCTTCAATAGTACAGATTTAGTTCTAGAAACTCCATATTCAATTTCTAACTTCCAATACAAATTCAGAAATACGGAGTTGTAAGTATTTTATAACACACTATTCTTTCTTCGGTTTCAAGATTGAAAGCTAATATAAATCAAGGGGATGAGAAAGTTCAATATCTTTAGAATATTAGAAAAACCAGCTCATAAGAATAAGAACTCGATATTATATAAGGGGAACATTTTTAATTAACTTAACTCAATCAGAGAAATGAAGCTAGAAATTTAGAACATAGCTAATATACTTTTTGCAGAGATTAACAAAACAGCAGTCACGTGTCACATTTACATAATCTACAGGGTATCACTTATATCCATACAAGCCCCTCTGTCTCAAAATCTTCTGCCACTATGTGTCAAGAATATTGTCTGTCCAACAAAGACCTATAATTACATTGAGATTCAACAACTTACTGTAACTGCAACTCATCATGATCGATCTCCTACCAAGCTTCAAAGCAGTCAGCCTAATATTCGCAATATCAGCTGTAGCAACCGGCGCCCAAGCAATTATAAATCCCATCGGTTTCTCGAGAGGTTTTGGCTTGGTTCTAAACTCAACCCCAAATCCTTCCATCAACAATGAAAACAAAATCTCCCACTCCCATGAGATCTTAACAAAATCATATATCTCACTCATGGGAGTCCGACAGATCGCAACGGGAATTATTCTCCTAACCTTCGCATATCAAGATAAATGGACAGAGATGGCTACTATCCTGGCTATCATTGGTGTAGTAGTTGCTGGTACGGATGGGGTATATCTCGCACGTGGTGGTACTAGGAATCTTGGGTTATTTCATGCTATTCCTGGTGCACTTATTGCTGCTCTCGCTTGTTTTGTTATTTACTCGAATCCTTGAAGATGAGTGGAACACGGACCAGAAACGCGGAAAGGAGACTCAATGGAATTTGAACGCGGCAAATTTAAAAGGCAGAAGGAGAATCCGGAAGAAGGATCGACATACACGAAGAGAGACAGAAGTACTCCTCAGTTTCTGCTGATATGATTATTTGTTAAAGAAATACAATGCGTTCCAGGTTTTGCCTAACTGTGTACTATTAATATAGTAAGAAACTCCAATTATTACGGACCTAGATCCACAGTCACGTGTCAGAGCTGGAATAATCCATGTCGAAATGGAAGCCCAGAGACGCGATTGCTGGATGACATCTCAGAAGCTCCAGCTCGGAATAGAGCTCTCTCAGCAAAACTACCTATCAACACATGAGTCGCACACTTCGAGTGCACTCACAATCACGATGCGACCCCCAATAAATCTCCTCTGCCTTACCCTCTCCATCCTCCCCTCCGCCCTCGCCGTTTACGAGGATGAAGCATACATTGTCGATTACCACCACGAGCTCCTCGGCCTCCCTCAACCACATACCACCTTCTTCCATCGGCCGCGGAAAAACGAAAAAGCATCGTTATTATATACTCTGAGTGATTTGGGGGTTCTGGGTGCAGTAAATCCGGGTCTTGGGAAAGTGGTATGGCGACAATTGCTCGCAGGCGACGATGCAGCCTCACAATCGGGATTCTTAAGGCCAATAGAGGGAGATGATGCTGTGGTGTCTGCGATTGGAAGTCGAGTTGATGTTTGGGATGCCATGAGTGGGAGGGCAACGTGGGGGAATGTCTTTGAGGGCCCCGTGAAGGATTTGGAGGTCATGGAAACTGCGGCCGGAAGTGAAGGAGCCAAAGCTGTTTTAGCTCTTTTCGAAGAAGATGGAAAGCCTGTATTGAGAAAATTAAAGGGCGAAAGTGGCGATGTAGCCTGGGAACACAAAGGCGTTGCTGGAGATATGGCTTTACAGGTTAGCACGAATGTCCAGCACGTATTTTTGGTTTCGACATATTATGGATCTAAAGGCTATACATTGAGAGTTACGATATTGGATCCCGTTACTGGAAAGAAATCCAGCGAATACACTCTCGCTTCGAAGGCCGAGATACAAACTTTGGACGATGTATTGTTTGTGGGATCCAATTCTGCGGCTCCAATTGTCGCATGGACCGACAAGGAATTCAAGAACCTGAAAATCAATATCCTAGGCAAGAGCGGAGACATTCAGACCCTTCCACTTACCGCATCAGATGGAGTTATTACGAAAGTTACTCTTCATGCGCCACATCTTGTCCAGTCGCAACCCCATTTCCTGGTTCACAGCCATTCGGCTATCTCGAATCGAGCAGATGTTTACCATATCGACCTCGCAAATGGTAGCATCAAGAAGGCATACGAGTTACCAAAACTTCCGGGACAAGGAGCCATTTCGATAAGCTCGCAAGACGCCAATGTTTATTTCACCAGACTTTCTGAGGATGAGGTTATTGTCTTTTCATCAGTTTCTCATGGGGTTCTTGGGAGATGGCCATTGAAACTCGAGTCTCAACGAGGCCCATTCGTTCATGGTACAACAGAGGTTGTGCAAAAAGGTCCCGATACCTATGCTGTTCGATCCGCCGCTGTTACCACCGATCAAGATTGGGTACTCGTCCGTAATGGAGCCGAAGCTTGGACTCGCCCCGAAGGACTATCTGGAGCTGTTGCTGCTGCTTTTGCTGAATTACCAGAATCCGAGAGTTTGGCTAAGAACTTGGAAGTTGAGTCGGAGAGCAACCCTCTATCTGCCTACATTCATCGCGTCAACCGTCACATCAATGACTTGCAGTACTTGCCAAACTATCTCCAAGATCTCCCAAGACGATTCTTGAGCAGTATTCTCCCAGATGAGATTATTGCCCAAAAGTCCGGAGTTTTAGTGCCAGATAGCTTTGGTTTTAACAAGTTGGTCATTGTTGCCACACAACGTGGGCGACTATATGGTCTTGATGCTGGTAGCCATGGAAGCATTGTGTGGTCTACGACTGCATTTGGTCAAGCCGAAGGCAAAAAGTGGGACGTGAAAGGAATTTGGGTCGAAAACTCAAAGGGTCTCACAACTATCAGAGGCGCTGAGGGTGAGTATGCTGTGGTAAACACAACTTCTGGACAGAAAATTGAGTCTCTGCCACCTGGGACTTGGCCAACTGTTCGAAGTACTGCCGTTGTTGACAGCCCCTCCGGAAAATGGTTACTTACCATTGGAGTTGATGGAAACCCTGGCGAAGTTCCCTCTGACTGGGCACCAAAGGATCATCTTGTGGTTCAAGGTGATTCTGGTGAGGTCAAGGGATTGAAGTTCATGTCAAAGGGCGCACAATCAGTTCCCGTCGTTACGTGGACTTTCACGCCTCCAACTGATCAAGTCGTTACAAATGTGGTATCCAGACCAGCCCATGATCCAGTTGCTTCTATTGGAAGAGTTCTCGGTGATCGTACCGTCTTATACAAATACCTCAACCCAAACGTTGTTCTCGTTACAGCCGTTTCACATGAGAAATCGACTGCGACATTCTATCTCCTCGATACCATTTCTGGCGACATTCTCTATTCGGCTACCCATGAAGGTGTTGACACCAAACAACCTATTGCTTCAGCGCTGACTGAAAATTGGTTCTCTTACTCCCTCTGGGCCGATATCATCTCTCCCTCTGAAGCTTTGCCATCTTCAAAGGGATACCAGATCATTGTATCGGAAATGTACGAATCCGAAATTCCGAATGATAGAGGTCCACTTGAATCAAACGCAAACTCTTCTAGTATCAAGCCGTCTGATATTCCCAACGCCGAACCAGCTCTCCCTCATGTCGTTACAGAATCTTTCCTGATCCCAGAAGCAATCAGTCACATGTCCATCTCCGCAACTCGTCAAGGCATTACCACCCGACAACTCCTCTGCACCTTAACCTCAAGTGGCGCAATCATCGGTATCCCACGAACCATCCTCGATCCCCGCAGACCAATCGGGCGGGACTCAACACCTGCTGAACAAGAAGAAGGAATCTACCGATACCATCCGGTTATCGAATTTGACCCCAAGATGATGCTGACACATAAACGTGAAGTCATTGGTATTAAAGATGTCATCGCAAGTCCGGCGGTGCTGGAAAGCACGAGTTTGATCTTCGCTTATGGTATTGATGTTTTTGGGACGAGGGTCGCACCCAGTGCTGCTTTTGATATTTTGGGGAAGGGGTTTAATAAGTTGAGTTTGGTGGCTACTGTGGTTGCTTTGTGGGCTGGGGTTGTGGTTTTGGCGCCTATGGTATGTTATCCCTAACCCCCTTGATCCTTGATGTGTGGATTTGAAATGCTAACTGAAAATAGGTTAGGAGAAAACAGATCAATGGGAGGTGGATGACTTCATAGTTTTTTTGTAGATTGTATGAATATAAGCGTGTCATATTTGGTTGTAATCCATCTGTTTCGAGCCTTCTCGTGGTTCTTGTTGGCTTCCGCGTGTATTTTGCGTACTCAGGTGGCCTGTTTGCAGCGGGCATCTATACAGCCGCCCTTTCTATGCGACAAGGCCATTTGCTTGGTGGAAAGCAGTGATGCGGAAAGGGAAAGGGCGGTTGAGCCCTAATGTAGGTCGTGAATTACAAATTGCGAAGGCTCTGGTTGCTTGTATGTTTGTTTACCCACTCGCTTTTTATGAAACTGCTCTTTTTAAAGCTGAGCTAATTTCCTTGTAGTTTTCTGTTTCAAATGTGGTACGGAGGAACGCGGTCTAACGTGTGCGCTGCAATGCCATGTAAAGTGCCTGGAAGGCTTCTGATTCCCCATCAACCCTGTAAGAGGCGTTCAAATTAGGGTAAGCGAGCCCGTAGAATGGCATCCAGCACTGATTTACAGGGAGGTCCACTGAAACCAGGCTTCGGGGCACCTTACAAGACACAAGCCTATAGTCTCAAACCGTCCAGTGCATTCACAGAAAAATGGCCTAAAGAAATTAGAGCAAGCGAGCCTACCTCTCTCACTACGGGAAAAGGGGTATTTTTATTCGACACAGCAATTGGAAAAACATGTAAAAAATATCAACTGATTCTTGTTGACTTGTTCGTTGAGATTTTATTTGTAATGATGTTGTGTAGTTCTTAAAGATTAAGAGAAAAGGGCACCATTTGGGGGTGCAAAAAGCAAAAAAAATTGCGTCCCTGTAGAGGGCGCAGCACTATAATGGTGTCCTGAAATCGTCTAGCGCTGACATTTATTCTTATTAGTGGATCGCTAGGGCTTATACATTCCTATATAGGCTCTCGCTTACCTCTGTGCCCCCAAAACTTCTGGTAGGTAGACAGCAAGAGTGGATTCAATATAGGCCAACGTAATGACAACATATCTAAAAGTATTATGTCTCAAAGGTATATTTAACTAATTGTTTCTCCTTCAATTTCTATTTTCGTTTTATTTTTCCGACTGTGTTGTGTTGAGCAATTCATGTAATAATATTCAGCAGCCACTTTTATAAGCGCCATTTATAGAGAGTTTAGGGGATCAGAGGGCACTTTACTGGGCATTACGTCGCTCCCCGTTGGCGTACAAAACGAGATTAAGTATCCTAGTTGGAATCATAAATTGTAGAACTTGAATTCAAAAACTCGATATTCGAAACTCAACTCTGCTTCAAAGAATGACTGGATTCCCTACCCTAAATCCCTAACAAAATAGCTGCCACGAAATCGAACTCGCTCTCTCCGTCCTTGAGAAGACAATGGATCATCAAACAAGATCAGAAGTCAAAAATAGAAATCCAAAGAAAGGTGTTACCCTTCAAACAGTTGTATGAAATATAATCAAGAGGGTTTCCTAAACCTCGAAAATGCTTCAGAAATCTTCATCTTTGTGGACACCTTGGTTTGAACAACTCTTGGGGTTGGAGGGTCGCGTATGGGGACTGGATTAGAGAGATTTCGGGGCGGTTCAGTTGACGAAGTATCAACCACCGTTGCCCTTGGAATGCCATTGACATTCGGAGGTGGCAGAGTATTAGCCACCGCCGGTCACGGATTGTGACGAACATTTGAAGGTGACTGAATTCGCTGTTTTCGGGGCCGCTCAGCACCCACTGTATATGAAATTTCCCGAGGCGGTGCTTTACGAGCAGTGATGCTATCCAGTTTCAGCTTCTTTAACGATGAGCCAAAACGTTCTAGTCTACATAAGAGCCGCACTGCCTGATCAATATCAACCTCGCTTATGGTATCCAAATTGGCTTTCGAAGAGTTGATGACGTCTCTATTGGATTGAATGGCATGCGCGTATATGTGACGCTGTTCTTCTAAGGACTGTAAGAATGTTTTGCTACCTCCGGCCTGGACATTCATTTGCTCTTCTTTGATGAGATAGTCGAGATAAGCGATGAGAGCGTCGTTGTATGGTGCCAAAGAATATTTCAGTAAGAATACACCGAACTTCGCGGTTGCATTTCGGATGATTTCACGCTCTTGTTTGTACTCAGCGATGCGCTGCTCATGTTGTTTCAAAGCGGTCTCACGTAAATTAATATTATTGGCGTGAGTGGCGAGCTTTTGCTGAATGGTATAGTCAACCGCGGTCACAGTTTCTTCAGTGAGCTCGTACAAGATATGGAGATGCTCTTGCCAATGGTGTTTGCATTGGATGCAGTACTCAGAACCATTAAAGGCTGCGCAATGAAGTATCGATGGATGTGCTATTTGGTGAGCTCCAATATCAGGAATATCGAAGCAAACAGGATGGCAATGTGTTTTGTAGATCGTAACCAATTTATTTGGTCCCTTGCCATCATCTCTGACCTCGACACAAGATCCGTTGGCGTATACAGTGCGTGGCTTATCCAAAGGAGCCGCATTCATCAGTACCTTCGGGACGTGTAGTCGACAAGGGAAACACTCGACCCTTTAATAGGTGTAAGTTCCGTTAGAATGCTCAAGCCCAACCCAACACTGACACCCATGATCTTGAACTGCTTTTCCCATGGACCATCACACAGGTCTGGGAAGGAAGATGCATACTGGGCGCCTCATTTGCCCTCGAGTGGAACAGTGGGCGGCGTCCATCAAAAGGAAGCAAAAGCAATGCCACCACCAGTTGTTAGCCGGCGGGCTTGATGCATGGTGTACCAGTGGTGCAAAGGTAGTAAGGCAGCCTTATTCAGTCTGTGTACAAAGAAGGATGGGAAAAGGTTGGGGAAAGGAGAGAGGTCGTGGTGTTTTCAAGACCCTATAAAATGGCAGATGTGACCCCAACCACCAAGTTATTTTTCACCGTCTACGAAATATACTGAACTTCTCTCAGGCGCCTCTTCAGAGACTCTCAGCCCGGGAAAAAGCCCCAGCTAAGACGCTCAATTTAGCAGCATGCCGACCAATTGAAGAAAAAGATTCTGTTGCTGCAGTAAAAACACGCCCAGATACTAGTAACTAGTAACTAGAATTCGACCATCATCCATCAACGGGGTCCTTCAAAGACAAACGCAGCGTTTAAAGAAAACGTCTGTCTGGACAGCTTTCTCTTTGGGAATAGGCGATGTCCTCAATTCTAGCGTACCTTTGGGGCCCCGTTATGAACTTCGACCTCCCCGCCCTTTACATCAATCATAAAGTCTGACAATCTGTCTCCCTCAACAATTTCTTCATCTACCGCCAGATACTCCTCCACCAGTAGCGTTTTGATTGTGTCTACGGCACTGAGGAGACTTCGGGCGCCCAGGTCAGTATGATATTCAGACTCGGCCAGGATGCCGCACACTGATGCATCTCGACGGATACGCATTCTCAGGTTACCAATAAGCCGCTCATGCTCTCCGCTTGTTAAATTTACTGGCGCTCGGACATGTCGACCAAGTTCAAGAAGATATTTGTGAACAATCACGGCTTGTTCGCCTTTCGAAAATGGCAGAAACGGAATGAAAGCAGATATACGGCCTGTAACTGGCGATTATTGAAGTGGTCAGAAATGGCACTAAACGTCTCCAAGTCAAATCGATTGGAAGGGACGACTCAACATACCCCATGATGAGAGAGAAAGTCGCGCTTGATATCTTTGGATAGCTGTTTAAGCACGCGCTCCTTCCTTGGTTCGTCGTCGTCGATGGTTAGTACACGGTCGTTGTCTTTCCAGAACTCTTGGATAATTTGATCATGTGCATTCGTTGCAAGAATCCAAATTGTTTGCGAGCAGTTAATTTTATCCTGACTACGACGATCCTGGTATTCTCCTGTTGAATTGTTAGCACCAACCCCTTAAATGGTAGCCGTTCTCAGCTTACCGTTATCGAACGGAAGGAGCAATGTTTTATGGATATCGGCATTTGTTTTCTCAAATTCGTCGAGGAAGACGATGCACCTTTTTTTGTTGTTGCTTGAGAGAAAATTGTTTAGTCGACTGCCTTTCTCCCATCCGACGAATGGTTGCCGGGCCCCAAAGAGCTCAATTTCACGATTGAAAATAGTACAATCCACCACCTCCAACTCCAGAGAAAGGAGAGTGTCAAGGCGCCTGGCTAATTCCGTTTTTCCATAACCACTGGGGCCTGCGAAGACCAAAACAAGAGGCTTCTTACTAGGCACAGTAATATGGCTGAGAAGCTTGTCGAGCAACATTTTCGCTGCCGGGTTCTGACTTATAAGAAGATTTGCGATCCCTAGCAAGGGCTCTGCGTTCCTTCTCTATGCCACTTGATTTTGCCGGACAGAGGGTTTTTTTGTCTTTGCTGCTCGCTCGAGATAATACCGCTGAGAGAGAGTTGTGGTTCTTGCGAGCTTTGTTTTTGCGGCACCCTTGCACCAATTCTTTCCCTCGTCGTTGAGCTCATCTAGAGAATCGTCACTTGGGCCAGTGTCCGGTAGATCTTGGAGGTACGGCAGGCAAAATGCTGAAGGAATAACATCTGGCGATGCACCGAGACTTAGTAACGTCGCTGTCATGGAGGCCGTGTCTGTTTGTATCTTTTCACTATTCATGATGGCGAACGCGAGAAGTGGAACTTTGGATTGCTGGTGGATTGTTGTTGGATTTCCACCATACTTAACCCACGTTCTCACGATGTCTTCCCTGTTAGTTTCTACCACATAAAACATGGCAGGAAATCCACCAATGTCGTCGTTTATTTCTTCCTTGACCCTGGCTTTGTCGAATCGACTTAGATAGCTTTCGACTGATCGAAGATTTCCTCTGGTTTGAATATAAGCAACAAGCTTCCGAAGATCAAAAGGCTGATAGTCTTCAGTCACAAGATCGGTAAGTTGAAGTGGAATTTCCGGCAGTATAAAGTCCCATTCTGGTTCAGATTTCTCAGTCGCTGGCGAATTTATGGCAGACTCAAATTGGGATTCCTTCAGACTAGATACCGATTCCGCAGAAGGTTTTCTGGAGGATTCTTCATCGTTATGCCCGTGTCCCCGTGAAGGTGACTGTACGTCCCCCTCATGATGATCGTCAGCCGTTTGTTGAGCTTTAGTGCTTTCTGGACTTGATCGGGATCTCCCATTTGGGCTGTAGCCTCCGTTCCACTCACGATATGGATTTGCTTCAGATCGTGTTGTGTTTGGGGTGTTTATTCGCGAGGGTCTGGGACTAAGCTTTGCACGATACTTTGACACCTTGGCGTGATACTTTGTTGCGAGTTCTGGGTCCCCGTTTGATTTCTAATTTAGTTAATACATGAATCCTGTGGAATTTGGGAGGTTGGTAACTTACGAATAATAAGTCAATTGCCGTTTGCTTGTCGCAATTGCAGCGCTGGGTCACATTTGAGATGCTATCCTCGTCAGGGGGAGAAGTTCCATCGTTTATATCTACGCTGGCTGGGCTCATCATGTCCCTTGGAACGGTCGCAAATTCACGAGAGGAATTTATCACGCGTTCATTATGCTCAAAGTTCAACACAAACAATTACCGGCAGTTTTGAATAAGTGGTTTAATTGGTATCTTTACTTGAAGATAGCAGCCAAAATTGCCCTCTTGCCACCCCGATTGACTGAAGAAAATCTGGTAGCGGAGACGATCTCCAAAATTTGGTGTTTGAATCGGATCCAGATCAAGCCAGAAGTCAACAACTAAAGTTGGATGATACACGCCCCCTTACTTTTGAGCAAACACACCCTGGAAGCCTTTTTGCTATCTGGTCTCTGTACTGCTTTGGCGAACAAGAGAGATACAATGTTGAAAATCCCCAAAAGAAAGCTGTTCATTCTCATATGCGACCAAAAGTCTAATCTGTATAAATACAATGCTCACAGTCCCGCCGTAAAGGCTGAATAAACCTAATCTCCAAGTGACTCAACGCACGATAATAAGGAAAATGAGCCCGATAAAGGCTTCTCAGTTCTTCAACCCTCTTCAACGTAGGAAACGCACACGAAGATTGCTCATCGTAAATCGCAAACCACCCGCAAGCATCACTACTCCTGATAAGTGACCAAGAATGCTGTGGTCTTCTGTCTGGACAGGGACAATTCGTATCCGTGGAGGGTATTTTCCCAGCTTCTATTACATCGCCCAGTTGATGGGTGCTTGTCTCGGGAACACCTGCGATGTAAAGCTTCTCGATGAGGGGAAATAAACGAGTGAAAGCGGGGAGTGGGTCAAAACGGCAGCAGTCGCGGCACTGCTCTGTTGTACAATTGTCATTGCACATCCTTGCTCCATAAGTGTTCCTTGGGTGGTACCACTGTGCTGCGTATCCGGTGGTGAAATCATCAACCGCTATACCAACACGCCGTATCCTCAGGAAGGCCTCGGGTAGGACAAGTTCCCCAGAGTCATCAATTTTCCCTTGAGCCATTCTAATAGCTGCCTCCTGATCCGAGCAAGTTGCGTTAAAAATGAAGATATCCTTCAAGCCGCTGAATCGAAGAATATGCTCCGGGAACTCTGTGAGATCGTCGGAACCTCGCAAATGCATGGAATCAAACCTTCCCCAGGTTTTTGGCAAGATTCGGAATTTTAGAGTGTCGGGAAACAATTCAAGTACAACCTGGCGAGATTGAGCACAAGTGGCAGAGGCAATCCGGCGAGTGTTTGTAGATTGCTTAAGAAACCATAGTCCTAGCTTTGCTGGAAGGTCCAGATCTTTTGTTCCATTCTGAAATTTGGTTGTGGGTTGAAGAATAACTTGGTCGCTGGAATGGAAAGCCAAAGGCCACCTTCGCCAAAATTCATCGGATCTTCGTTTTGGGTATCGAAGCTCGAACCGGTACATATGAGGTGTTGCGTCTTCGAGAAAATGGGCCCAGATTTTCAAGCGGAGTTCGGAGGGGAGCCTAAAAAAGGATCGGAAATCATTCAGACATCGTTCGTTGTTGACTATTTGGGGAACTGTGGATGGAAAGGAGTATTTCGACTCCATTGGAATAAGAGAAGTTTTGATTGTGAATTAATTTAGTACAGGTGAGGGGTATGAAGAAAAGCACACTTAAAGTGGGTTTCACTCAGAATAAAGAGGTTTTTATCAACTTTTGGGGGGTAGTTGCAACATGAAGGGCAGTGCATCCTTATTTATAAATCATGAAACGGGACCAACATATGTAGGCGCTTCGTCATGCTCCACCTCTGTTACAGCACAGAACAAAGTGAGGCAATTTAAGCGAACGAAACCCCCTGTATTTACCAATCAAAAACGACACCAACACCTAACATACCTTCATATCATACGATCGCGACCAAGTAACTTGATCAAAAATGCGCCTTAGAACCCAAGTTCAAGCAAATATTCTCGACCAACCCCTTGGAAGAATCAGACAGAAAGAGCTGGTATACAGCTACTGACACACCAGGGGCTGTCACTACTCCGTGCGCACAGGCCAGAATCAGCAGAAAACACACCAAAAGTCTCTTACTTCTCCTACTAATTATAGAGCAACGCTTTTATGAATTTATTTAAAACTAAGTACAGAGGTTTATGTAACTAGGGAATTGAGTTTCCTTAGCTTTTTTCTATATTGAAGTACCTTATAGTATAGGCTACATAACGTGGTTTATCAGGACCTGGCGCATATCAGGACCTGGCGTACTTTTCCTATCTTCCCTACTTTATTATTTTAATACGCGTTATCTCAACAACCACTAATAGAAATTCAAACTTAAGAAGCTCGAATCATCTTAGCTATCGAGGCTATCCGATCATCCAAAAAGCTTAGTCGTCGAGCTACTACAAAAATCTACAAAGTCCCTAAAACTAGCCTTCGCTATAGAATAAACGGCCAACTTCCCCTCCTAGAACGACGGCTAGTAAATATCAAATTAACTTAACTCGAGGAGGAAGTAATTCTTTAGAACATACTTAACTTAGATTCTAGAGGGTTTACACCCTAGCTAGCTAGTATAGAAGATATAGCAAATTATATCCTCGAATCGTAGAGAGGGAAACGCGTTAATAAGCTTTAGGTATATCGATTTATATAACGATAACCAGGGTTAAAGACGCGTTTTAATCGCGTTTACGACATTTAAAGGGCCTTATACGAAGATCCTAACCTAATTAGTACGTAGTTCTAACTTATATAAAATATAAGAGCGAAATACAGCGTTTTAGATTACGATTTCTATAACTTCGATAAAACAGGCTTTATAATAGGTGTGATTTGCCTTATAATAGTTATTATACGTGTAGATCGACGTAGTAGAGGCAAGGCAGTTCAGCTAGGCAATCGAGAATAGGCTATAGCAATTGCTTATATCAATAGCAAGGGTTAGGATATCCCTCTATTTTTAATCGTCTAAGAGAAGAATCATCTTACGAATTAGTATATAGACAGCAGCCTCCTATACAACTAGGTTATTAAACTAATAAGTAACAGATAGATAAACAACGAGACAGGTCTAGAATAGCTAAAATACTTCGATAAACATACTACTAGTCGTATAAAGGGTCTATATCGAATACTAGTATTAGATAGGCATAAGAGTTATAAATTAGCTAAATTTCAAGAGTATTATAAAGTATATAACATTATAACTCTTAGACTACCTCTCTATTTATCCTATATAACCTAACTACTTAATATTAGGTACTTTAGTATATTAAAGCAGGTATATAGTTAGCAGATTAAGACGTTTATTAAAGCCTATATCAACTATATTACAAAGGTAGAGTTCTTTTTAGCTTTTATAGCAGTATATAAAGAATTAATAACAGTCTAGAACGCTTAAGCTGGATTCTATAGAGCTAGTCTAGTACCTTTTAACCCGTAAGTAGTACTTTCAAAGCTTAACATAAGGTTATAGACTCTAACTCCCCTAAGACTCTCTACTGCCAATTCTAATACTTAGATCTCCTAGACTCCCTCAAACCCTACTAAAGCGCTCTTATAATCGACTCTTGTTTAGAAACAGATTACCTATCACCAGGGGAGCTCGCTAACTCTACTATTTAAGACAGTTACTATATTAGCAAAAGGTATAGAGCGAATAGCCTATAAGATAACCTTATTATCTACTAAAGTACGTACCTTTCGAGTAGCGAATAAAGCCTTAAGCAAACGCCGTAGAGCTAAAAAGACTCGTATATATCAAGGAGGGGCACTTACAGTAGAGGATGTCTAAGATCTTTTAACTTAAAAGGACGTTAACAAGCAAGTACGACGCGACTTACGTATAGAGAGGGGTAATAAGAAGGAGGGGCAATCGTCTAGACAGCGTTATAGCACTTACGGAAAAGCTGGTCACAATACACGAACTTGTTAAATAGATATAGATATGTCTAATTCTTCGGATTCTAAGTAGTTATAGTTAATTTAATATATTATAGTTAATTTATTAATATTCAAAGTTAAATACCAAGGAAAAGTGCGCCAGGTCCTGATATGCGCCAGGTCCTGATAAACCACGTTATATCTCTTAGGGAATTTGTTAGTAAATTATTAGTCTATAAAATTATAGGCGTAGATTAGGAGTTATAACTAAAAGATTGGTTAGAAATGTATTCTTCTTATAGACCTCTACGTCTATCATCGTTATTGTGATATAGTATAATATATATTTACTAAGTTATAAGGCTGTAAAGAGAGTGACTTTTGGTGTGTTTTCGCTTGATTTTGGCCTGTGCGCACGGAGTAGTGACAGCCCCTGGTGGACACTTGCAGTTGGGAATACCTTTACAAGGAAGACAACTACCCGGCTCAGACTCGTCTTCGCTGCCAGAAGCAGGTTCTTCTCCCGAACCTCTGTTCGACGTGTTTTCAATGTTGGGATCACCGGCATCGGACCCAGCGGGGTTTTCAGCATCGGGAACCCGTGGTGGCCTTGGATCGACCGTCAAATCGGTAATGATTGTGCCCAATGGCTCATCTCCAGCTTTCGAGATTTCAGTAAATTGGGGGTTTTCCCCTCCATTAATTGCTTTGTCAAAAGTGTCTACATTCCAACGATAGATGACAGGAATTTTAGAACCAGCGCCAGTGACAATGGGTAATTCGGCCATCGTAAGCATGCTCAACTCTGGGACGTTGGCAATTGTGGAATCTGCGTATAAGATATGAAGTGGTTTATCGCTGTTTGCTGCCACTTCGGCGACTTTCATAGAGAACATCGCTATCTCTTTGTAATCCGTAGCCAGCGTGAGTGTGGGTTCATAGGTATGGACAGCATCAGGCCATCATGCAAAACTCTCTCCTGTGTCAAAGCTATTGATATACGACTTTCCTGGGTTTTTACCAACCATGGCGGTCTTGAAATTACCCTCGGCTGAGCTTATCGCACGTATGTCTCCAGACCACAGCATCATCTCCTCGTTGTCCTGCAACGAAGGTCTATTTGCAATTAAGGAATCCCAATAGGTAGTATCAGCATCATTCAATCCATCGGGCTTTGGAGCGACGGCGGTTCTGGGCTCAACGACAGGTACGGGACCTGAAGCTGTATCCCCTCCTGTTGATATTCCAGATTCAGCGCCACCGGTTTGTCCTTTGTCACCCCCACTGGTTTTTCCACTCGTTCCGGTATTTGGATGTTCTCCCCCTTGAGCTTCCCCACTGTTGCTTCCAGCTTCATTTCCTTGTGATGGATGTGCACCTTCTGCCGCACCAGCTTCTGCTGCACCCCCGCCTTCAGCAGCGCCAACTTCAAGTTTTGGAACGGCTACTCCACCACGTCTGGCAATTTTCAGATATCCATTGAGGACACGATTGCCGATATCAAGCTCTGGGATTATGGTTAGACTTCGACAGACGAGGAAAAAGGAAAAAGAGATAACAAACCATTCGTAGAAGAACCATGGAAATCCACCTCTCTTTTGTACGTGCCATGTTTTGGAATTGCTCTCCCAATAGACAAGTCCGCGACAGCAAGCACAAGAAGGAGCTTGAATATCGCTGTCACTCTCATTTTTGTATTCTTATAGATTGAAGAAGAAAGGTGTGATAAAAGGTGATTTCATGAGCTGATGGAGTTTGAAATAAAATGAGGAAGAGAAGAATTGAGTAGTAGAATGGGGTGTGACTTGATGATTGTTGTCCATAATAGATCCACTCACTTATATACAAGTTGAGGAGCATCTCAACGGAATTGTTGGAAACTGTCAATCAAGGCTATGAACATATTGCAAGTCCAATCGGCGCCAGCGCATTGCGGCTAATAGTTTGTAGCCCGTTAGAAAAGCGGAATGTTGGTTTTCCGCTCAATACAAAATATAGAAGTCATATCATAAAGCAATGGAAATATTAAGGATTCGAAAATGTTGGTGGAAGGATCCACGTTACAGTCAGTTGCGAGTTAAGCTTGAATTTGCCCACTTTTTTTATAATCCGAGCGTTTTGCGTACCGTAATCGTGCCTAGGAGGCTGTATAGAAAATTAGCTAAATAACCACTTATTCGATTGATACCACTGTATGTGTAATATTGAGGCTTTTGAAGATATATCCTAATCCTTCTATATATGTAGTTCTACTATAGCACCTTAAATTGATCCCGATCGTCGCGCTGCGATTAAAATAGCGATTCGAGCTAGGGCAAGGCATAATAACACCAACTTTGCAGAGATAGCTAGAGAGTTCAAATATAGTAGCGTATCTATACGTAATATTAAATAAGAGCTCTTAGTAGAAATAGCTCTTACTCCTCATCCTCGCTATAAAGCTAAACCAGGAACCAGAACCGCCTAGAATACTACAGTAGAGGCGTTTGTTCGAGAGCTCCTAGCACGAGATAATAAGCTTATAGCAGATAAGGTAGCGGATTATATATACGACGTATTCGATCTTCGGCTCTCGAAGTAGCAGATTTATAGGATATATAAGAGTATAGGAATATCGTATAAGAAGTTGGACTACTTCGTAAGTTAGCAGGATCTTTAATTAATATAAGCGTAGAGGGATAAATCGGCCGAGTAGGAGGGAAAGAGACTTATATTCCTTAACGAATCTGCCTCTAATAAGGCCACCGGTGTACAACGATACGAATAGGCGCTAATTAGAATAAGAGCGCGCTCTAAGAGATAGTTAAAGCGATTGAGAGTTTAGAGTATATTACTAGCATATACGCTCGATAGATAGCTATTGCCTATTATATTCTAGGGAGCGATTATAGCCGAGATATTCGAGAAGTGGTTAGAGAACGATATCCTACTATAGTGTAATAGAGCGTCTAACAATCGAGATATAATTAGAATAGATAATTACTCTATCTACTAAAGCCTATAAGTAGTAGAGATGTATAAGAAGAGAGAGGTAACGGTAGAGTACTTACTACTATATTATCCTTAATTTAATCTTATTAAATCGAGCTTTAAAGACTTTAAGACCTCTATCCGCCGACACTATAAATAAGCGTATATCTCCTCTAATTATAATAGCTTTAAAGGCTTTTTATAAGAGTAAATACTATATATAGATAAAGGAGAGAGCGGGAAAAAGAGAGCTAAGAGGTACTTTAAAAATTGCTTTTATAATATTAAATAGATTATATTATATATAATTAATTCAAAGGATTATACCTAAACTATATTATCTTAAGCTACTTCTCCTCTTATAAATATCCACTTCCCTCGTATACTCTCTACCGAGTATAACTGTTTCAAAGGTTACTATTAAGATTAAAGCTATTATTATATTAATTTAAGAAGAGTAGAAGGTATATAAGTACTCTATAATCGTCTCTAAGAAGCTTATATATATAATCGAAGTAAGAAGTCGTTCTTTTAAGGAAGCTATAGAATATATAGTCTCTAATACCTAAGACAATAGCAGGACGCTTTCTAACACTCTCTATATATATATCTACTATCTTATACTAATATTCGACATCGTATATAGGTTTTTTAAGATATAAGAAGTAAAGATAAGTATAATTGTTTTACTTTTATAAAATTAGTATAAAAGAAGAACTAGATAATAAAGTAAATATATAAATAATAAAAGCATCCCTCTCTTAAACTATACTCTTAAAACGTCTATCGAAGCTTATATTTAGCGTATATTTATAGAAGCTGATTTTAGTATATATTCGTTAATATCTAACGTTGTTAATTTAGTAGTTTTTTATATATAACGATAAAGCTCTATAGACGCTAAACCTAATTAGGCTACGGCTCTACAGCGCTAAACTCTTTTAGTAAATTTTAAATATTAAACTACTATACTCTTACTAAACGTTCTAGTAACCTAAAATCTTTAAAAAATTATAATAAATCTATTATTTATTAAAATAAGCTAGTTCCTTCTTTATAGATATAAATAACACTATAAAGAATCGATATTATAAGTTAAAAAATTAATTATAATTATTAAAAATTTCTCGATTCTTCTCTCTCTCTAGTATAGGCCTTCTAAATTACATCTATAAGATCTTATATATCCTTATTCTTATTATTATCTTTATCCTTACTTCTACTACTACTTATAATCCTTAGATAACGTCTTCTATATACTAAGAGTAATATCTAAATATACTAATTCTACTATATTTAATTTACGAAAGTCTTTAAAGCTTAGGAATTATTCCTAAGCTACTTAGATATAATTATTATATACCTAAATACTAAATTAAGAAAGATTATATATACCTTTATACTATACCTAAAACATATACTATAATTCTACTATAGACCTTACTTTATACTTATTATAATCTATAGTACTCGAGAGACGATAGAAGAGAGCTACGGGTTACTTAAATAGCGTTATAAGTAGTAGAAGAGAGCGTAGAAGTATAGGCTCTTTAATAGTATTAACTCTTAAATTATCTCTAGTAACTACTAGGGAATTAAAGTATACGTTTAAAGGTATACTATATCCCCTACTTATATATACTAGTAGAAGTGCTATTATATCTCTCTTTATCTCTTCTTTTTTATTCGTATATATTAAATTTGTAATAACAAATATAGGAGGAGTAGTCGTTGATCCCTAGCCTCTATATACCCTCTTTACCTATAACTTTATATCCGAATACCTTATTATATAGTAATTAAGAGTAGTAGGTTATATATAGCACGTCCTAGAGAAGTTGGCATATATATCTTTAGTATATCTAAATTTCTTTTAAATCTCTGCTGTTGCTCCTAGCACTCCTACTTACGACGCTCTCTTAATCGCTAAATCGTCGAGCTACCTACTTGTCACAGTAGAGCGCGCTCTCTTTGCCTTTTACATCTTCTTTTAAGCATTCCTTTTATCCCTCTTTCTCTTATATAAGAGAGACGCCGCCGCCGCCTTCCGCTCTGCCTTCTTATCTATATACCTCTAAGCTTCGCTGTCGTTATTACTTAAAGATTTAATAAAGGATAGATTGCTCTTATTACTTGATTCGTTCGTTACTTCGTCGTATATATTAGTAACGCTCTTAGGCTTTTTAGCGCTCTCTTTCTCTAGAGCCTTTATAGCTTTTAAATTAACAGGATTATTCGAATCGTTGTTTACACTATAGTATACTACTAAAACGTACTAGATTATCTTCTCTCCGATCACTTTAGTATACTCTAGAGCCTTCTTAAAGTCGTTCTAATCTCTTTAATTACTAATATCGTATCTTTTAGAATCGCTCTTTACGTCTTAAATAGCTGTTTAATAATCAGGATCTCGGCGCCCTCGATTACGTCTAAAATAGCTGTTAATAAATCTATCTACTACTCTATATATATTCGCTACTATATATACGAAGTCTATCTCTCGATTCTTAAGCTCTAAATTCAAGAGCTTATTAAGAGTCCTCTCTTATATACTATCTACGTACGTCTTTACCTTAATTACTATAACTAGCGCTTTTAAAGCATTTAATACTTTAGAGAGAGTCTTCTTTCTAGGAGTCTTTTAAGCTTTATTACTATTACTCTTAGTAAGCTCGGTAGATAGAAAGGTTCTCTTCTTTTTAGACTTTGCTAACGAGGCTATAGAATCCTTCTTCTTAAAGATTAATATATATTTAGCCTCCTCTTTAGCTTCTTTTCTCGCCTTCGCTCTCGCTCTCGCTCTTACTACCTCTGTCTCTCTCCTTTCTCTTATCTAGTATTCCTCCTCTTTTTTAATATTAGCTCTTTCCTCCTCTATATATATCGTATTATCTTTCTTAATATAATAGCCTGTTATTAAGTATAGGAATACTAAGGGTTACGTGGAATATAAGGATTACGTATTCGAGTATCGGAATATCTAGTTCGGACCTCCGAGTCTATTATTATTATCCGAACCCTTTTGTATATAGATACTCTTACTCTTAGTATTAGAAAAGGTTAATTTAATATTTTTCTTCGTATTTAAAGCCTAGTATCTAAGTATGTTATTCTACGGAACGCACTTCTATATACCTCTTTTATAGTATTATCTATTTCGTACTATTATATTAAAAGATTAAATTCTTCTTACCAGGGACGGCCTATTATAATATCTTACTAAGCACGTTAACGTCCTATATCGAATTCGATTTAGCTTATATTCGGATTAGTATAATAACAACCTTAAATTACTAGTTTATAGACAGCTAGTAATATTAGGGTTTAATATCTATTAGTTAGCTAGTAAAAAGCGTATTCTCTAATACGTTAAGGAAGTAGAAGACGCTAAGGATTCCTAAGACTTCAAATAACCCTCTCTATATAGGGATTACTATATAAGGTTTAGAAAGTCGATATTAAGTTACCTAGAAGGCTTCCGAATCTACCTCTAAAACTCTCTCTAATAATATCGAGTATATTAAACTAAGGAGCGACCCTAGGTCTCTTCTAAGCTCCGCTAGAGAGCGTTAAGTAATCTACTAGAGAAACTAGTAGGCCTCTCTCTGAATATATACTAAACTATACTCGTATATCTAAACCTAAAAAGTTAAGAAATAACAAAGGCAAGAGCCTAGTCTAAAACCTCAGAGACCTACGAGACTTTTCTAATATAGACGAGATATAGAGTATAGTATAAGAATTAGAAGAAGAACTTCGAAATAATAACTATTAGTTTAGATAGTTAGAATCTATTATAAAAGAACTCTAAGAATAAACCAGAGTCTCTTAACCTTCCCGACCTAAAACCGACTATAACTCTCCTTCTATTCTAAGTACTATACTAGACCTCTTTCGCTTAAGAAGCGAACCTGCCTCTAATACCTTCTCTTAACAGTAGACTACTCTATATAACCTCGAATATAGTCTAAATACCCTCTAACCTACTAAAAGCAAAATTATAGAAAAAATTAAACCTTTAGACAACGGTATATTACTAATATACCGATAATAGAAGATATTAGTATATAATAGACTTCTAGTAAATACTAATTATTATAATATAAGCTCGACTTAAAAAGCTCTTATCTAGGGAATAACTACTAGAATCGCTAGGAACTACCTTAAGCTCTGATACTAGTCCGAGTCGATTTATATTACTTTCTATAATTATTAAGATATAATTAAACTTTTAGACTTATATTTCTTAACTAGATATAAGATAGAGGATATACGGAACGCTTTCTAGGCCTTGTAGATAGGTGGAAAAGATTATACTAGAGAAACGTTTACTAACTTTAAAGGTTGCTTTTCAAGTATAGCTATACTTAGAGAGATACTAGAGTTAGAACGATTCTTCTATATATAGGAGAAAATTATACTATAGCTACGAAACTTAGCCGCTATACTTAAGAGACGTTAGAATTATAACTTTGTTAAAATAGTAGTAGATCTCCTAGCCTTAGATAAGAAACGACGTTGAAATACTAAGTTATATATTTATTTATTTATTTATTTCTATTTAACGTCAGACGGAGTCTAGATCGCGTAGTCTAGGTCCTAAGAAGTCTCAAAAGAGGGCAAATGACGCTAGGGGGGTGCTCTAGACTATAGAGGGTGTAAACGAGTAAGCTAATTTATAAGAGATAGTTTAAAGAGAAGCTCTACTTTTAGAACAGCTCTTATTCTTAATTAGTTTATAGAATTAGAGAAAGATAAAGGAGATATATATAAAAATATAGAAAAAGAAAGAAGAAGAGAGTTTTAACTATCTTAAGAGACAGATCTTTATAAAGAACTTAGTCTTAGAATAGACCTTGTTGAAAAGCTCCTTATAACTAGGTCCGAACAGGAGTTGAGGATTTCCCTCTGCCTTAGCTAATAGCCTTAGCTCTTTATTCTTTATAAGCCTATAGAAGAGTAGATAGAATTGTACTTTAGCCTTTTTATATTTATAATTCCTAGATTCTAGTAACGTATTAAGGTAGTAGAATCGAAGGTAGTATACTATAAAGTCTCTATAACTAGTATAAGCTATAATAAGCCGAGCTAGGACCTCTCTTAGTAGCTGGAGAGTTCTAGGTTTCGAGAGCTAGGAAGTAAGACCTAGCCTCTTATAGATATCCGGGAGTATTATCTACTAAAGCTTGTTCGCGAGCTTGACCCCTGTCTCTTTAACTTCTCTCTTAATTATAGTAGTATAGAGTAAAGAAGAGCTAGGGGAGGGTGTTCGAGCCGCTTTCCCCGCAGCTTTGTTAGTAATTTCATTCCCTCGAATTCCTATATAACTAGAGTATTACTATATCTGGATCTTCCCTAAGTATAGCTAAGTAAAGTCGAATACCTTATTAAAGGTTTCTTATAAGGTGTTGTAGGATCGGTAGGTTAGCTATAGTATAGCCTCGAGGTTATCGAGGCAAATCTAGCACTTTATAGCCGAGGACTAAAAAGAGGATACGAGAGCAAGCTTAAGACCGTATAAGGCAGCTCTCGCTTCTATATCGTATATTTCTAAGGTTTTGCTAAAAGGGAAGAGCTTTATATTTAAAACAACCCTTCCTCTTATAAGGTATATACCTCCTTCTATGTTTTTATTATCTAAGCGAGAGCCGTCGGTAAATATAACTAGGTCCGTAGACGGAACAGAGGCGAGGAATTTAAGGAATTCGGCTTTATAAGAGTCTTTATTACTGCTAGGGCTTAGGCCGGCTACCTCGAGAAGGCGGGCTTAGCAGTTGAACCCTCTACTCTATAAAGGGTCTTGAATTAGATCGACTTCTTCTAAAGAGAGGAGAGGTTTAGAAGAGTGGTAAATAAGCCTAGCCTTTAAGTAAGGGTTATTTACACATCGCTTAAGCAGGTGTGCCGAGTCGAGTCGTCGAGTTCTAGCTTTAAAAGCTCTGCTTTTTACTATAAGAGCAATTTCAGCGGCTAGGAGGCTAGATTCCATAAGAAGTACCGAGGTAGAAGTGGTTTTATAGACCGGGAGGATGATCCTAGCATACTTTATAACTACTCTATCTAGAAGAGTTAGGTAGCAGCTGATCCGGTTATTTATAATACCTGCTTAGCCTGTTTTCGTACGACCAGGGTACTAGGTCTCGTATCTAAAATAGGCGATCGAGAGGATATAAGCAGTAACTGCTTATTTTAGCAGATATAAGAGGGATCCTCTTACTATATTTGTTATTCCTTTAAGAGTATTAGCTATAAGTGTAGCCTTACTAGCTATTCTTTTAACGTAACTATAAAAGGTAAGGCAGGGGTCGAAGAAGATGCTAAGCTACTAGAGTTCCTATATAGGCTCTATTATCTTTCCTTCAACTACAATAGCAGGGAGGGGCCAGATGCCTCTCTCTCTTTATTTCCTTTTATAAGAGAAGTAGATAAGTTCTAATTTTTCAGCGTCAAAGGTAATACTCTCGTCTATACTCTACTTAAGTACGCTTGCTACCTGCTTTACTAGGTCCTTGACATTCCCTGCCTTTGAAGGCTCGAAAGCAAGTAATCTAATATCGTCGGCGTAGCCGAATCTCTATACTACTAGGAGAGAACTAACTCCTAATCTGAAGAGAGGCTGGATATAGAGTATAAAGAGGATCGGTGAGATAGGCGAGTCTTATAGAAGGCTATACTAAAGCAGGGTAGCGTCGCCTACTTCTCTATTAAGCTTTACTTTTACTAATCTATTAGTTAAGAAAGAGGAGACCTATTCTATAAAGCAATATAGCTATTCTTACTCTCTTAACCTTTTAACTAGGCGGCTAAGGAGTACTACGTTAAAGGCGCTCTTAATATCAAGTATAAGAAGAGAGGCTTCCTACTTATCTATAAGAGCTAACTTAATATCGAAGGTAAAATAGGTAGTAAGGTCTATGGCAGCTCTTAATAGAAGAGCCTTAAACTAGTTCTACTCTAGAACAGAGTGCTTAATAACTATCTAAGAGACTCGCTTAGTAAGGAGCCTTTTAAGCCCTTTTCCAAGGACCGAGAGTAGAGTAATTAACCGGTATACTCGAGAGGAGGACTTGTCTTTCTTATTAGGTTTTAAGATAATAGCAACGACGGCGGATTAGAAGATCTTCGAGTAGAAGCCTATCTCTATACAGCCTCTGAATAGTAGGAAGACAAGGTTCGAGATCTATAGCTAGGCTACTTTAAGGACCCCTGTTACTAGCTCGTCTTCTCCTGGTATAGTTAAAGCTTTGCCGAGGATCGATTCCTCAACCTCGTATAAAGTAAGGTCTATCTACGAGAGGGCCTAAGTAGAAGTAGTTAGGGTATTAAATAGTATATCCCCGACTTCGGCCTTGTTTATAAGCAGCTCCTATACGAGGATCTTCTGCTTCTCCTAAGTAGTAAAGCCTAGCTAACCTGCCGAGTCTCTTAAGAGAGGAGACTTATATATTCCAGTGCTCTAGTACTACTTATAAATCTTAAAGACGTCTTTGCTCTTCGTAGCCTTATCGATTAGGTTATAAAAGTATATTCTCTTTACCTTCTAGATTTCCTACCTTAGACTCCTACGAAGAGACTTCAAGGCTCGAGGGCTCGTGTTAAGCCTTTATACCTGCCTTACCTCGCTAGCCGCCGTCTGGCATTCCTTATTCCACTAGGGGTGTCCGAATCCATGTCCGAGACCTCGCTTAGCACTACAGAGATACGCGCTATATACGCTCTCGGTAATAAATCCTACTAGGGCCTCTAGCGATTCCGTGTTTAGTTATTACATAAGTTCGTATAGCTATTACGTTTCAAGCTTACTTTAGAAGGTAGTCTCGAAGGTTTTAACGTTAAGAGTACTAAGTTTTAAAGGCGGATCCTTCTCTATTAGGTTTCCTATATATAGAAGCCGGGTAAGAAGTAGAAGGTGGTTAGAGCTATACTCAAAGGTAAGGTCTATCTTAGTAGACGTCCCTCTTTAGTAGAGGTTGCTTAAGTAAAAGGCAAGGTCGAGGGTATTACCGAGGTTATACGTTTACGTTCTAGGAGGGGTAGAGAGTTGTAGCCCTCTGTCCTCTATCTAGTTAATAAGTAAGGGGGCTTGTATACTTTCCTACCTAAGGAAATCCGGTTACTAGAGCTGGCTCTTTAGGTTCAAGTTACTAGCTATAAGGGTATTCGTTATAGTAATATATTATAAGTAAAGGACGAGGTTAATAGCCTCTCTAGCGCCCTTAGCGCCTAGGGGGGCGTTATATACGTTAAGGATATATAACAGGAGGCCTTAGAAGAGCGTGATCTCGATATAAACAAGATCTTAGTATTTAAGCGAGGGTGTAATCGGTGTTTGTTAACTTAAGAGAATCCCCGCTCCTTTTTATATAAATATAAACACTCTAGAGAGGTTATCGTTCCAGTTATATATAGATGTAAAGCAGGTGTAATTCAGATAGCGTCTTATAATCTAACGGCTAATCTCTCTCCGGTATATATACAGTTCCTAGATAAGGACTATGTCGACTCGTCTAGAGTAAGCTAGTTAGAGAACCAGCTCCTAGTACTCGCTAGACTTATAAACGTTAATCTATAGAACTTAGAGGTAGTGGTTTTTAGCAAGCCCTTATCTACTTATATAGAAACTATAATAGTATTTCCTTAGGTTCTTCGAATAGAGAGGTCGTCGAGAGCCTCTTCTATAGAAGTGTCTATAGAGGTGTTAAAATCATCTTCTTAAGATAGTAAGATAGGTAAGGTAGGCGAGGTAGGCGAGGTAGGCAGGAGAGGCGAGAGAGGCGAGGAAGATAAGGTAGGCGAGGTAGGTAAGGCAGGCGAAGTAGGCGAGGTAGTCGAGTTAGAAGAGCTGTCTACTCTAGCTTATAGGGTAGCTGGAGCTTCTGTGTCTCGGCTACTACAAGGGGAGTCTTCCTCTCTTCTTATCTGTATTTTATTATATACTTATTAAATAGTTCTCTTATTCTCGGTTAAGAGGCGTGTCCCTGAGTTCCTTAGTCTAAGCTAGCACCCTAGGTCGTCTAAGGCGTAAGGTCTACTATAATATAGGCACTTTAGCTTATACTATATATGTCTTAAACACGTAGGGTGAAAGTCTTTAGAGTGTTAAGTAGTACTATATAGACGGCATCGTTGGTTCTTCCTATAGTTCCTTTAGTTATACCACCTCTAGTACTTAGAGCACTATGTAATTATAGAAACCTTAGAAAGAGATTTAAAGAAGACTCTTCTACTAAGAAGAGATATTATGTCTAGGATAGCGTAGCTGTCCTAGGCTTCTTCCTCTTTAAAGAAGACAGTCTAGGAGGTGTAGAACAGCTTATCTAATAGCGAGATCCTTGTTATATCAACCTTTATAGGGACTATTCCGATTCGTTCCTTGATTACTATAGCTACTACTTTAGAAGTAGTAGGGACGAGGGTCGATATAATTACTCCTTTTTCGTTAATCTCGACGGCTTCGATACTTTAGAGTATCTCTAATAAGCGGTATACTACCTAGTTTTATAAGGTCTCAATCTTAGCTATAGAGAATAGCGTCTATATAAATGCCTTCTTTGTCGATAACAGGGCTTCTAAGGTAGCCTTATTCTTTAGTATAATAGCGAAACTAGAGCTAACCGAGAGGACCTCTTATACAAGCTCTTTACAGCCTATCTTTAGGTTATAGAGAGTAAGAAAGATAGCTAGAGCAGAATGTTTCCTTTCTAGGGAATTAGAGAGTAGTCGGATAAAGACTCTAAGGTCTAGTTTAGCTAAAGAACCCTTGTTCTTATCCTTCTATAGCTTTGAAGTACTAGTAGAGAGAGAGAGAGAGTAGGGTATTACTACTGGTATGCTTTCAGGCGCTAAGGCGCCTTTTATAGTCTATATATATGAAAAATTTTCAGCCGAGCCTAGAGAGGGGGGAGGAGTCGTAGATAGCGTAGAGCCCTCTCTATATATAATAGAGAAGGTTTCTAAGATTAAGAGTAGTAAGAGAGGTGTCTCTAAGGTGTATACTTAGTAGAATAGTAGGCTGATATCGGTAACTTAAGTATAAAAGGCTCGAAGGTAGAGAAGAAGGTCAGGAGAGGCTTTGTTAAGAGCAGTGCTTAGGTAGTAATCTACAGCTTCTACAGTTCCTCCGAAGAAGGTTTAGTCTATAGTACTACGCTTAAGAGCTTTAGAAGTTGCTAAGACAAAGTACTATTATATATTCAGAAGAGAGGGGATTAGACGCTCTCTCTCTTTTCCTAGGTCTCTTCTTAGAAGCGTAGATAAGGCTAGAGGCCTCCTAAGAGAGGTCTCTATAGAAGGAAATCAGCTTATTAAGTACGAGTAGATAAGAGCGAGTGATTTAGAATAAAAAATTCGATCTACGAAAAAGGTGTATATTCTACTAAGTTATATATAGCTAATATAACTAAGCTAGTTAGTATAAATACTTTAGTTAAAAAGACTACTTTTTAATTCTTATCTAGTTTAATACTAAAACTCTTACTACTTGTAAGCGGATCCTTCTCTATAGTTTAGACTACTTTAAGAATATTTAAAACCACCTCTACTAGCGAACGCTAAAAGACTCTAGACCGAGTTCTAGCTAGTACGACGTGCTACTACTATAGTAAGCCTAGGCACTACAAAACCGACTGCTCTTAGCTACCTAGTATTAAAGAAATAGTCTAAGAAGCGGACGAAGATAACCTATAAGTCCTTGTAAAGTACCTCGATTCTAATCTAAATTAGAGGGAAAACAAGGCAGCTTAGATAAAGACTCCTTCTTAGGCCTATATAAATATAATCTATTAAATCTCAACCTTTCTAGACTTATAGAAGGAAACTAATTCCTTATAAATATAATACTTAGTATATATAGATACGGTGTTAAAACTCGAGCTTTAATAGATATAAGAGTAAATAGATTCCTGTTCTTAAATCGACCCCTAGCTTTATAGCTATTCTAATCGTTAGATATATAGATTTGAAAACTACTCTACTTAGTACCTATTCGTAGATACGATAGTAGTATTAAGAGTAAAGTAACACAGTTTATACGACTATATCTAAACCTAGATCGACGTCGTATCTGAAACTACCTCTTTATAGTCCTAGACCTTAGATAATAAGACCTAATTATTAGAAACAAATAGTTAAAACATTTTAATATTCTCCTTAACCCTGCTAGGAATTAACTTATTTAGCTAGCTGAAACTCTACCGACTCCTTACTTTAGAAAGGAGATCTTACTTTCTCTAACTTCTAGCTAGAACTAGAAGTCTTATTTAAATATATAGTCGGATACGAACTGAAGAGATCACGCTCTCTATTAAGATAAAAAGCGAAGAAATAGTAAGCTCTTAGCTAAGTTATTACTATTATCTACGATATTAACTCCTAACGTCTACCTCTCTAACTCTAATCCGAAACCTCTCTAACCTACTAGTATAGCTTAGACAGATCGGACTCTATACTCTTTTATTAGTAAAATAAGTACGAATGCTTTATATTTTAATATAAAGCGACCTAATACTAAGTTCTTTATAATAAACATCTATGAATTAGATCGGATTATCGACGAAAGATTAGCTCTACTCTTAGATAACGCTAAGACTACGGACCTGATACTATTCTGACTCTCTTAATATTACTTGTTATTCTAGGATATGTTCTTAAGAGCAGCCTCGGATAAACTTCTCTCTTACTATATATACGACTATAAAATCACCTTAAATAAACCTCTTCCTACCTCCTACTCCTCTCTATATCGATAGTTAACTATAGAGCTATAAGCGACAAAAGAGTATCTTATAGATAATTTAAATAAAGTATTTATCGTTAATAGTAATAGCTCTTTTATCTTACTAGTACTCTTCGTTAAAAAGCCTAATAGCGATAAGCTACGGTTCTATATCGATTATCGGAAACTAAATACTCTTATCTAAAACGACCTCTATCTAATCTCTTATATCGACGAACTTATTTTAAGACTAAGGAAAGCTAAGATCTTTACTAAGTTAGATATACGATAAGCTTTCTACTATATCTAAATAGATCCTAACTCGGAAGAGATAACTATGTTTAGAACTAGGTATAGAATATATAAATATAAGGTCCTTCTTTTTAAACTCTATAATAGACCTGCTACTTACTAACGTTATATAAACGACGTCTTAATTAACTACCTAGATAACTTCTATATCGCTTACTTAGATAATATACTAATCTATTTAGATAATATTAAAGATTATAAGAAATAAGTAAAGATAGTTCTAAATCAGCTCTAAGAAGTAGGACTTTAAGTAGATATTAAAAAGAGCTAATTTAGTATTACTTAAGTTAAATATCTCGGTTATATATTAACTACGAAAGGACTCGAAGTAGACTCTAATAAAGTAGAACCTCTACGAAACTAGGTCCGACCTAGTACTATAATAGGTGTAAAGTCTTATCTAGGCTTTTATAGATTCTATAGATAATTTATTAAGAACTTTAGCAAAATTATAAAACTCTTAACTACTATAACACGGCCTTCGGAGCCGTTTTAGTAGACACTTAAATATAAAGAAGCCTTCGAAGAATTATAGACTTAGCTACTCTTAGTTTAAGCCTTATACTACTTCGACCTCGAATGTTCTATAAAGCTAGAGACAGACTCTTTTAATAGAGTAATAGTAGGTATATTCTCTTAATAATATAGTAATCGTTAGTATTCTATAGGTTTCTATTCCTACGTCCTAGTCGGATATGAAACGAACTAGGAAATCTATAATAAGAAACTGTTTATAATTATAAAAGCGTTTAAAAAATAGTAACTAAGCTTATATTATATTAGAACCGTATTAATGTCTTCTTAGACTATAGATCCTTAGAATACTTTATAATAATAAAGCTACTTACTTCTAAGTAAGTATAATAGATAGAATTCCTCTCTAACTTTAATTTCTAGATCTGATTTACGTCTAGAAAGAATAATTAAAAGGTAGATATACTAACTAGATAGGAGTAAGGTATTAGAACATAAGATTAAGTTAAGTTAGACAGCTGCTTACGTACCCTTCTTAGACCTATTAGGCTTAACCTCTGAATCAACGCTAACCTTGCTTAGACCTTTTAAGTAATATCCTTTTCTATAATTAAGTTAGATATTATCCCTAGGTCTAGATTAGATCTAATTTAGAAGCTAAGGACAGCTAACATATAATTATTCGAGAAGGAATATAGAGAACTTAAGAATAGTTATACTATCTTATCCGACAATTTACTCCTGTTTAGAGGACGGCTTTATATTAAAAGGAATACTAAACTTTATACGAATCTGATCCGAGAAGCTTATAACCAAGTATCTAGTACTTACCTAAATACTTGAAAGATATACTAGTTACTAGTATCCGCCTACTACTAGGTCGGCATAGGTTCGGACTATAAGCTATATATAGCTAACTACCGAGCTTATAGATACTCTTATCCTTGACAGACTAAATAATAAGAATTCCTCTATCTACTACTAGTACTAGATTACCTAATATAGTATATATATATAGACTTTAAGTTATTTCTAAAGAATAAGCACGGATATAATACTATACTAGTATTTATTAACCGCCTTAGAAAGGATTCGGTGTCTATTCTCTACTACTCTACTATTAATACTAGAGGATTAGCCTAGTTTTTTATATAATAGATCTATCGTTTTAGTTACTACTTTAAATCAATTATATCTAATAGAGGACCTTAATTCGTCTTAGCTTTTTAGACGGAATTCTGTTATATTATCGGTATTAAGCTTAAGCTCTCTATAGCTTACTATAAATAAACAGATAATTAGACAGAGATTATAAACCGATATATCGATTAGAGGCTAAGGCCTTTCGTAACCTACTATTAGGATAACTAGAGCGAGTTAATCCCTCTTATAGACAGAGTATAAATAACCCTTCCGTACTCGTCTATTAGTATAACCTCGTATTAGCTTAAGTTCGGGCTTGATTCGCGAACCTCGTAGGATTAGAATACTCCTAGAACCTCTATTCCCTAGGAACGACTAAATTACAATAAGGCAGTTAAGATAGCTACACGTATACACTCTGCCTAGAACGTAGCTAAAGATAACATAAGCAAAGCCTAGCAGAGAATATAAGATAGTACGAATTAGCACTGAAGAGCTATCGACTAAGACGTTAGTAATAGAGTTTACTTATTAACTAAGAATCTTAAGATAAATCGACCTAGCTAAAAGCTAGCCGAACAGTGGACTAGACCCTTTGAAATACTAGAACGTGTAGGACACTCTTATAGACTAAAACTCCTAGAAGGATTATTAATCTATAATGTTTTCGCTATAGACGTACTATCTAAAGATCCGAATACCCCTCTACCTAGATAAGAAGCCCTAGAGCTACCCCTAGAAATCGTTTAGAGTATATAAGAATAGGAAGTTTAAGAAATTCTTAGTAGTAGACTTTTTAAGAGACAACTATAATACTAGGTCAGATAGGTTGGTTATAATATAGACCCTACCTAGTATCCTACTAATAATTTTCAAGGTTTACTACACCTTCTAAGGGACTTCTATATCAAATATCTAGACGAACTAGGACCGCCCTGACTCCTCTCTAAATAGATCTAAGTATAGGAGGTAGACAAGAACTGACAACCGAGTCACTACTAAAAACAAACCCTGATACCACCCCGGCTATAATACGAAGCCTCGGGGACGAGTCTTTTTTAAGAGAGGGGATATGATAGCCCGCTATCAAGTATAGGAATGCCAAGGGTTACGTGGAATGTAAGGATTATGTATTCGAGTATCGGAATGTCCGGTTCAGACCTCCGAGTCTATTGTTATTATCCGAACCCTTTTATATATAGATGCCCTTACCCTTAGTATCGGGAAAGGTTAATTTGATCTTTTCCTTCGTGTTTAGAGCCTAGTATCCAAGCATGTTATTCTACGGAACGCACTTCCATATGCCTCTTTCATAGTATTGTCTGTTTCGTGCCGTTACACTTAATCGATCGTTATAATTTAGCGGCTTTGGAGAGGGGGGCAATTAAGGGTGTATAAGAGCCTAGTACTGTTAAAGGGCTCTTACTAGGAAGGCGTGCTTCTAGAGCCTTTAAGCTAGCTCTTACTAAAGCTCCTATATCGATTATAACCTTCCTTAGTAGTGGTAGTGGTGGTGGCATATCGGTGGTAGGAGAGGGGGCCTTTTTAGTAGCTTTTTTAGTAGCTTTTTTGACTTTGGGGGGTGATTTGGGTATCTCTGGCCTAGGGCCTTATAAGCGTATATTCCTAGGCATATTAGAGTATCAAAGGTATTAAGAATAAGGTAATAAGTGGTTATTTAGCTAATATTTCTATAGGGCCTCCTGGGCACGATTACGGTACGTAAAACGCTCGGATTATAAAAAAAGTGGGCAAATTCAAGCTTAACTCGCAACTGACTGTATTTCTATATGGAATACCAACACTCCGAAAAGTCAATTCATGTCAGCTGCGCTCTCAGAATGGGTTGGAAAAAAAAACGCCAAAGGGGTAAGAAGTTTAAATCAACCAAAGAAAACGATCTCTACAGCGCCAAAAAGACCAACAAACAGTGAACTGACTTTTACGTGATGGAGATAAACCGGTAGGCCCACGGCCGCGACTCCTCCGTACCACCTGTGCCTCGCGGCTCCACGCTTATGTGGATATCTGGCGCATAAATGAATATCTTGTTCGCCCTGTCAATTTCTGTCAGCTATTTCAAGGAATAGATGGCTATTTTCCTCCTAGGAAGGTCCTAGATATAAATACTTTGGTTGCATGATCCCTTTTTAGCCGAGGCTTGGCCAAAAATACCAACAAAAGGTGAACGAGGAGAGTGGAGAACAAATTATCTTAGGTGGTGGTGTGGCATGCAGTGACGGAAGAGTTTTTGGCGTCAAAACTGGTATAAAAAGACGATTCTCCCGACAATTCATCAAAAGTCAATCCTCCTTCTCGCCATCTCTGGCGCCAATTTTCATTTGTTTCTCTTAGATGAATTGACCTGGATGCTCTCTGTCCAGGGTCTGGGTTGGAAAATAGCAAGGAATCACGTAATTCAATCACTCTGTGCTAATGGCGTCGTCTAGCGTCTCAAACTGGGAAGCGACGATTGCCTTTGTTTACATAATTTTCGCTTAATAGTTCCGGGGCTAGGGGTTAGTTCCCGGTCCGCCGGCAGACTAGATACAAGGGCACCTGCTCTAAATTTCAGAAGCACGCTTGCATCAGAATTCCGGATTTTAACTCAACAACAGTTTGCCAATCCAACGAAAAAACAATCAATCTAACAACAAAATGTCGCTAATAGATGTACTCTCGACGAACCAATGAGAAGCATACGAACGAGGCTGTTGCTACCGGAGAAACATAGAATAGTCTTCCTATTAGGAGTTTGTCGAGAACCTTCAAACATTAGTATATCGAAGAGGGATTAGCCCTAATGTTAAGTAATTTATTAAGAGTACTCTAGCTTTATACGTGGAATTCTTTGGACTAGACAAAAGGAATAAGAGCATATAGGAGAAAGAGCTATAGTTAGTAAGGATAGAGAATATACTAGAAATAAGGCTTACAAAGGGGTCTACGGATTAGGAAAAGATGAAAGATCTTATAACAAATATAATCCGACTTCGTTTCAATAACTATTTCAAGGCAAACATCGGTACAATTCAAGCAATCGCTAAAGAAGAAACGGAAGGCCTAGAAACGACGAAGATTATTGCTACCTTAAGCTAGAAGACCATATTAGAAAAGATTAAATTAGATAATAGTTCAGGCTTTAGAAACACACTTGAAGATCTAGTTATAAAGACTAACATAATAGCGACTTTGGTAGAATACAATATCTACGAATACGCTACCTAAAACAGCATTACCCACGCCGTCCTCGACATGCTATTAGCTGCTAGAGAATAGAATACAATAGCCGAACTAATCTATTGTAATAGGCGATGGCTTACTAAACATAATCTCGTAATAGAAGCATGTGATAAAACGAAACTTCTATAATCTATAACTATGTTCGAAAAAAGAACATTCTTAGAGATAAGGGTTTCCCCGGATGAGATTACTAGGGTATTAAAAGTTCGGAAACTCAAACTTTTAGTTAAGCAAAAGAAGATCGAGGAAGTAAGAGAGAAGAGAGAAGTATAGTTATAGGCATAGAAGCTTAAGAAAGAGTAATATAAGGAGATTATGGAAAACGTAAAGGGATTCTACGAAAACCATAACTACGCCCTGCTCCGACGGGCCAGAAAAAACCTACTAGACGCAGATGCGGAGGCAGAGGAAGCGAAGGACATTGTAGATGCGAAGAAGAGGGAGTTAGATATAGCAAGGAAGGGTTTGCGAGAATCGGAGACGGAGAAGAAGAAGAAGGCGCTACACTTTAGAACAAATTTTAAGGAGGCAAAAGAGATGGGACAGCTGGAAGATTCTCAGTAGATAGAATTACATTGGGGTTTAAAATTGAGGTACCAAGAAGCAGCGTACAGAACACTTACTTGTGAAGAGACATGCGCCAGTATTCAATCGTCGAGAAGAAGCCGCACGGAGAAACCACATGAATGGTGTCAAGAAAATCAGCTGGTGCTGTCTGGATATACAGGGCACTCTGCTATTGAAGTATGCGAGAGCAAGTCATCTTGGGGACCAGATTTCGTCTCTGTTACCGAGGGGATCTTTTGTGACATGTGTGAGCGTCGTTCATATCCGCTGTGCAGCGAGAAGGAGACCGGGGCATGTTTTGACATGGCAACGAAACAATTAAAGTCAACTGGAAATGGGCGTCGTGATGGGATAATTCCTGAGAAAAGATACAATGAAGTAAGGCACTGGAAGTGATCGTAAATGAATTTTTCTTTGGCGTTAGGTTCTATTTATTGGCTTTAGAAATGAAAATGACATATGTGCTAACTCGAAAGAGTCTTTGGAGGAACTTGAGGAATGTTTTGTTTTCTGCGATATTCGATAAATATAGGTCCTATTGAATACCACCATAAGCCGTAGACTATACAAGATGACAATAACAACGGAAAGCAAACTCTCTAAAGAACGAACTAACTCACTCCAAAAATCCAATAAAAAGCACATAAGACTGAACTTCTCCCCTCCAATAGGAAGTAAATATACAGCTTATATTGGTATTAGCCTAAACGCACCATCCCGGGAAGGTTATGTGACACTCCGGATTACCAGATTAGGCTTCCCACCCCGCGAAGGCGGGGTCGAGAATGTGGGGTTACTCAACCACAGCACCCGCAAAACGAGAACGAAAAATATATCTCCAGTATTTCCAGTCTCCTTTCTCATGTTCCTTATGTTCCTGTAATATTGTTGTTTCCCAAGAATCACTCGATTCGGTTCTTTTCTGCACTTCCTCCAACAGTCAACTATTGGGATACTCGTTTATTTCGCGAAACATCAATTGAACCAAACAAGAAACCTGGAACTTGGTACCACAACGAGAGATATATACCCGCTAGCCCGACACTCGTGGAACCAGCGAAGGATCAAAAGGAAAGAAAAACAAAACAAAATCCTCGATTCAAACTCATCAAGCTCGCCAAACCACGCCCCAAATTCAAATCGAGCCATGTCATCAAAACACTACTTCCCCTCGCAGGCAGTAAACACCCTCGTCCCCTCCTACCTCCACGCCCTCACAACCACAAACCCCTTTCTGCTCCTGCTTCCAGAACACCGCGTCATTCTGAACAGCAATCATAACCCCGAAAATGGTATGTCTTCGCCAAGTTTCTTTCTTTTTCACATTATCTTAATGATATAAGACTTGGTCCTCTCTAGGGATAGCCCTCTTTCTTGCCCCCTCAACCGCCCTCCCCCTTTTCTCTCCAAGAAAAAATCCTCCAATGACTAACACCCCTCTCCAACAGTAACCCTAATATCAGGCGGCGGCTCCGGGCACGAACCAGCATGGTCAGGCTACGTAGGCGACGGCCTCCTCTCCGTAGCAGCATGCGGCGACATCTTCGCCTCTCCATCCATGAAACAAGTTCTCGCCGCGATAGCGGCTGCCCCCTCAAAAAAGGGAACAATCCTCCTAATCACGAATTACACGGGTGATAAATTGCACTTCGGGTTAGCAGCTGAACGGGCGTTAGCGGGAGGATTTGTGGAGAGGATTGTGGTGTTGCCTGCTACGGATGATGTTAGTATTGGGCGGAGCAAGAGTGAACGTGTGGGGAGGAGAGGTTTGGCGGGGAATGTTATTAGTGAGTTGGACCCCCTTTTGGATTTTGTGATTGGGGAAAGCTTGAGGTTGGGATTGAGGATGTGAGCTGATTTTTGAATAGCGATGAAGATTTTGGGTGCTGCTGCGAAGAAAGAGTGGAGTTTCGAGGGGTGTGTGAAGCTCGGGAAAGCGGTTAATGAACAATTGGTTTCGATTGGATCTGCGCTTGATCATTGCCATGTTCCTGGACGACAGAACCATGATGAGATTGGGGATGATGTGTGTGTAGTTGGAGCGGGAATTCATAATGAGCCCGTAAGATTTGCCCTTCTTAGTAGGGAAGATTTCTAACTTTGAGCAGGGAGCGCAAAAGATATCGCCATTTCCATCGGTGGAGGACCTCATCGGGCAACTTCTGACTCTGCTTTGCGACCAAAATGACCCCGAACGCGCATTTGTGAAATTCAACAAGGACGATGAAACAGTTTTGCTGATCAACAACTACGGAGGGTTATCAAATCTCGAGCTAGGTGCACTGACACAAGAAACTCTAGTTCAATTGGGTAAGTGGACAAAATCCGAAAACTTCCGTGTGTCCTGCTAATACAAATATAGACGAAAAATGGGATATCAGACCAACAAAGGTATACTCGGATTGTTTCGAGACATCATTGAATGGACCTGGTTTCTCCATCACGCTATTCAACATTACCACAGCGGCGAAGAATAGTGAGACTTCAGTAGCGGAATTACTAGAGCTATTGGCAGACGAAACAAACGCACCTGCATGGCCAAATGTGCTCTCAAATACATCGACAAAGGTTGAGCGTCCGGCAGCTCCAAAAATAGATATCGAGAAGCAAACTCAAATATCCGCTAGCGAGGAAATCAAAGGTACGGAATGGCAACTGAGCTGGTAAAATGAAATGATTCTGACAACCAACAGTTGATCCGAAACTTCTTGAAGCTGCCATCAGATTAGCAGCTGAACGTGCGATTGCAGCCGAACCAAATTTGACAAAATGGGATATGGTCATGGGTGATGGAGATTGTGGGGAAGCAGTGAAAGGAGTCAGCGAAGGTATCTCAACAGAATTCCTTCTAGTGATTGGGCCGAAGCTAACATCTTATATAGCCACTCTGAAAATACTGGATAACAAACTCGCTGATTCTGGCTCAATATTCGACATGCTTCATGCTATAATCGATGCAGTAGATGATATGGGCGGAACCCTGGGTGCCATCTTTGGCATTCTTATTGCTGCCTTGGCATCGACCCTCAAAGCCCAAAAGGTGAAAGGAGAAGGAGATCTTATGAGTATCTTTGCACCAGCTCTCACGCAAGCTGTTGGTCATCTGAAGAATCACACAGGCGCGAGAGTTGGTGATAGGACTGTGATGGATGTACTAATTCCATTTCAAGAGACCTTGGAGAATGAGAGAGATTTGGGACAAGCAGTAAAAGAAGCTGAGAAAGCTGCAGAAGGTACAAAAGATTTGAAGCCAAAGTTTGGACGAGCGAGTTATATTGGTGCTGGAGGAGATGAACAAAGGCTTCCAGATCCAGGAGCATGGGCCTTGATGGAGATTGTTAAGGGAGTGTATGATGCTAGTACAAAGTGATGGGATTAGAGCTCCTTGTAGATCAAATGCTCTCGAATGTAAAACAAATTGTTACAGTAAGGAAATTCGGATCTCCTAGTACACTTGTAGATTCCAAAATGATGCCTTGAAGGTGTAGTCTGAGCTACCTCTTGTGATGCGATGCGCGCAGAGAGGTATATATTTTGGGCTCGAATTGTAATACTGAACAGCAGTACATTTCCTTTATTCCAGAATGAAAGAGATGTATTCGCCAATTCCAATTCCCATAAATATTATCTCCATGGACCCAATCTGGTGCAATGGCGTGCCACTCCCTGCTCGCCCTCCAGACATTATTCGTAGAATCTGACAATCCGGGTTTGCTTGGGGGCAGATGTGGCTTTCGGGGAGAGGAGTTACGTATTCGATTTCCGAGCCCTTCCGGCTTGCTTCGCACCGCAATTTACAATGGGGTGATTTGGATTGTTGTATCCGTACATTGGTATGCTACTCGGTCGGCGGGTAGACTAAAGTACACCATCATGTTCACCAGGTAGCCTCTTGACGCGCTTCTGTTCCCAATCATCCAAGTCCTTCGCTGCAAGTCGCTATAACACTTTATTAGCTTGGTTGCCAGTGAAAGATGGACAGGATAGCACCAACATAATATTCCTCCTTCATGTCCACCTTCCGACCTCCTTTCCCAATACCCAATGCCTCTTCCTTGGTAAGCCTCCGCACTCTTCTATCGTGTTTCTCGTATCGTACGGCTGTCGCGGGTGTGAGAAAGAATGATCCGGCCACCATAGTTGCGATAAAGGGCAGTCCAAAAAGGAGGAAAGGATGGCGAGCTAAATGCGCTCGATATTTGGCAGCAATTCCGCTTGTCTCTGCGGCAGAGCGAAACTTCTTTTTGCCAAAGACGGCCATTGATGCTTTGATAGTACTTGAGCAGCAATATGGTCTGCTGTTTCCATATGGAGCGCCTTGAGGGTCCCTGCTCATTACCCGCGCGCTAAATAGTTCACCCAGATCTCACCCGACACAGTACGACGAGCATTAAAAGTGACAGTAAATAAATCAGATTTGTTCTTCCAACTTTCTTCCAACTTTCTAGGCAGTTAATGTAGGCATTATTGACATAGGCGTTTTGGAGAAATCGAGTCCCTTAAATACAACAGGTGATTTATTTACTGCCGCTTTTAATATCCCCTTTAATGTCCAGCCTAGAAACCTGAAGCAACTTAGCGCCGGAATGTCAAAGGACCGCGATGGTCTTCGGTGCCACTCTCAGGTCACAACGCCACAACTTCATTGCCCCTATTTAATTCACCCTCTTTCTCTGCACGGGGTTTCGTGCACTTTTCGTCTTACGAGTTAGGTCGCGTCTCCCCTCATCTACCACATCTCGACGAGTCGAAGGATGGCCAGCAAATGATGGCGCCTCTCTCGCGCAACACTGCAAATGGCCCAGAGCCCAATGGCCACACGAATGGCCTCAACAGAGCCCCTTTGGGAGCCTTTGAGGCCCCTCCCTCCACCATGGCCGCCCAGTTGATCAGCAATCTGGCCAACCCTTCCAATGGCAACCCCACCAATAGACCTTCCACCTCGAGAGAACTTAAGCAAGACGAATTAAAGAGACTCATGATCGAGGTATCCGAGCTGGAAAACAGCGCCCATGAACTCACAGATCCCCATGTCAAGCTCGAGCACAAGCACAAGCTGATTTGTGTTTTTGCTCGGGCAGTCCTTGAGAGGCTCGATAATGACGACCCTTTCATGAACCTCCCCCAACTCATGTCTCAGGCATCAGACGCTCTAGACATCTTCATTTCAACCATCTCGGAAGTTCCTTCGGTATTGGAATATACCTTAAGCCCCGACACCCCCCTTCAAACTCGTGGTCCAGAACCATTATGGGTGTGGCTATTTCCAAGGGTTCTGACCCTTCTCGGCCGACGAGGGTGTGATGCTTTGACGGAGAAGATCAAGGATTTCTTCTACATCTGTTTTCAAGTCGTATCACGGTCACCTAAACTATGGAAGTTGAATTTCCTTTTCTTTTCATACTTGAGAGATTGCGCCTCTGGTAAGTAAAATATACACCTGACAGTGATTTTGTCTTACCAATTTTTAGCTATCTTGAGTCATCTTCCGAATTCAAGCATTCTCACCCAAGGAAGAATGGGGGAGATGGTCTTGCCACATTCGTTCGACTATTCTACCTACTTGACCCAGGACTGTACATATACCCTCAGTGACCCAGTCCATGCCTTTTTACATGTCAATAATATTCTCATTATACTTGTCGATATATCCGTCGAGTCGGCAACATCGTTCGATGCGACTCCTGCTTTCCAAGATTACCTAGCTTGGATGCTAGATTCTTTTGTTGTCGCCCACGATATAGGAAAGAGGTGGAAATCCAGTCCAAGATTGCGAGAATCTTGCGAGTCTTCCAACGAGATGAACTTGCATGCGGTGCAGTCTTTACTTTCCTCACCAAAGACTTCTTCATCCGACTCTGTCATGCGAAAAGGCTTCCTCATTCTAACTAATTTCTGCGCTGAAGTCTTGGAGACCCCGGACGATATTACTGGCGAGTCAACCCCCCTATGTCTGTGTCGTTGCCTGTTGAACTTGGCCCTGGCTTGCCGAGAGCATGATGCCATTCAACGCGCGGTTTCAATACATCTGTTGCCCGCTGTCAGATTCTGTTTTGAAAACCCAGATACCCTCTCAAAGCTTGGAAACGACTTCCAGGTATGATTTTCGGCCCCTTCTCCTCAATATATTCTTACTGACAGTCAAAAGAAAGCTGCTCTCACTTTGTCGCAGGTCTGCAAAGTAGATCTCAACAAGGTTCCACAGCTTGTAACCTACAATAGTTACGACAGCGTAGAGTTGAACAAGGAATTTAGTCACCTCGGAATTGAGAAGATTGCACCTAAATCCTCCCATGATGGCCCGCCGTCAAAAAGACGAAAGATACAAGAAACCACCGAGATTTATGATCAAGTAGTCGGTGACCTCTATTCTATTCTTGGAGCCCAAACAGCCACCGACCTTGATGGACTGAGTCAAATTGCCGAGTAAGTTTATCTCGATCTCCATTTTAACCAGTACAAGTTGACAATTTCAGGTCCTGCTTTGCTGTGCTCAACGTTGCCGATCAATGCAAAGCTATTGAATACCTTTCTCGTATACCGTGTGCTGCGTATGGTTCTTTGGAAGTAAATCACAATCCCGATGGAACTATTCAAAACTCAAAATGTCCAGTCTGCGAGGGGTTTTCAGACACAGATGTGACAAATATTTTGCGGGCTAGATGTCAGGCTATTAGTGCAGAAGCAATCGCAACATTCAGCGCTCTAGTCAAGTCGGCTCTATTTCTCGATTCAAGACGGCCCCGGGTTATGGCTATGTTTGCCCTGCGACGCTTCACGGTACATTTTGACGACCCTGAATTTTTTGACCTTGAAAAGTCACCTCTAGGACAGTGGTGCCTGCAATCCTTACGCAGTTCTATTCGCGAACTTCGTGTCGCTTCTGGGTTGGTAGATTTCTAAAGATAATTTCGAGTGTGCTAACTCGCTTCTAGTCGTGCTCTAGGAGGGTTCCTCCGTGACTTAGGGTCTGCAGAAGACCTTACGCGCAAGAACAGATTCAATGTACTCCAGTTGCTACGTTCCTTTTCAGATAATGAAAACATACATCTGCAGGAGACATGCGTGCTTGCATTAGGCCAGGTAGGAAGGTATGTTTACATTGGGAGTTTGCTGCAATGCGATCATACTCACAACATCTAGAATTTTCAACGACGAAGAGCTGAACATTGTTCTCCTGAGCCTTGTCGGATACCTTGGCCACAGCAATCCCATCATCTCAGGTGTCGCATTCAATGAAGTAAGTTGATGTTAATGTTTATTCTTCCCGTGAGCTTTCACTGACTCCATCTCTCAGATATTGAAACTAGCCAAAGCAAATAATGTCACTGTAGATCGCCTCTTCAGGCCCTGTTGGGGAACAATCGCCATTGAAGTCATCAAAGACCTCCTTGTACGACCTCAAACCACACAATTAATGGCTGACCTCCTGGGCATCTCAGTTTCCGGATTTCTCATTCTCACACAAACATATACTCTACCTTGGCTGGTTTTACTGGGCAAGGCTGGTGTGATTAAAAAGATAGCAGATGCACGAGGACAAGATTCCAACGAAACATGCATGGACCCATCAAATATGGTCGCGATATTGCCAATTTTACTAATCCAGAGTGCTCCAGACATGGAACAAATGATTATGTCACGGCTCGTAATGGCTTCTGAGAAGTTCAGAATTGTTGACTTTACAGATTTGATCAGAGTTGAGCCTGGCTTGCAAGCTTTCCATCTCTTGAAGGCTGCAGGCGAAGCAGACCCAAACAAGAAGTCGAGGGTACGTGTGGCACAACGGTAATTTGTGGAACACTGCTTACTGAACCTTAGATCCATTTTGCTCTGGGATTTTTGGCGAAACATGCACACGACCAGAATGACGGCTCCCGCAAGAAGAAAAACACGGTTGGTATGTTTCTTGAACAACATCTGCTGGGACTAGTGGCGCGCCTTTCGGAAATCATAAATGACCCCCGAGATGAGCATCCAACTCAGGAAAAAAAGCGTTGTGTTAAAGCTTTTGAAGAATTGGTGAAGCTTGCGAAATCCCACGCCAGAACCGCCCGGCCTCAGGTATGATTCAAAATCTCCACCCTCTCGAGGAGTTTAGGCTAACCTAAATTAGATATGTGCATGCCTCCAGTCAGCCCTAGACCACAATGCCCTTCAATCATCAGCTCTATCTGCCTGGGGCGCAATTTTGATGAATCTCGACGACGAAGATGTAGAGCCAATGTTGGAAAGCACCTTTTCTACCGTCATCCAGCGTTGGGAGAGCTTCAATGAAGCCACGAAGAAACGGGCTGAGGAGTTCCTCCAATATCTGATTAAAAGCCGACCTCGCCTCATACGCAATACAATTGTCAATCTTCCATCCTTGGGCCATATACCGAAGCTATCCGAAATCGAAAGTCAGATCAACAAATGGCGACAGCCAACCGATGTTGGCAATGCTTTCCACATTTTCAGTCGAAGAATTGGACATGAGAATGCGGGCGTCGTGGTGCAAGCTTTGGTTGAATTGAAAGACTATCTTCAGGCCGAGCAATCATTTCTTCAAATGTCTGCAATCAGTGAGCAGCCTGATGTTGTTGTGGCCACGCTTGTGCGGTCTGTACTAGACACTTGTGTTAAATTTAATGGCTCGCACAGCGATATTGCCAGACTCTCGGCTGAATGTATAGGTCTTATTGGCTGCTTGGACCCCAATAGAGTGGAGTCAGTGAGAGAGCAGAAAGATATGGTTGTGGTATCAAATTTCGAAGACCTAGCAGAAACGACTGACTTTGTGCTCTTTATGCTGGAAGAGGTTATTGTCAAGGCATTCCTTTCCGCCACAGACACTGTATGGCAAGGATTTTTGTCATATGTCATGCAAGAGCTTCTACGGAGATGCGACTTCAAGGAAATTTTCGTAAAGGGCACGAGAAGTACGATCCACGAAGAACTGTATGAGAAGTGGTGCCGGCTTCCGATCAACGTCCAAGACACGCTGACTCCATTCTTGAACTCGAAGTACTCTTTGCTAGAGCGGAAACTCGCAGATTACACGTATCCAATCTTTAATCCCGAGAAGACGCCATCTTCTATGATATATCGGTCCTGGCTGAGGTCCTTTGTTTTGGATCTTCTACAAAAACAGTTCAATTCCCACGCCTCTATCATTTTTCCGGCCCTCTATCTAACCATTAGGACTAAAGACATTTCGATAGCTAGTTTCCTGCTACCGTATGTGGCCTTACATGTTGTGGCACTCGGGTCTGATCAGGAACTGAAAGAGATTACTGAAGAGATCCTACGCATTTTGATGTATGACGTAGAAGCTGACTCGAAGATCCGAAAAGAAGATTTGAAAATGTGTCTTGAAGTATGGCATACCCTATCCCCTGATATAAAAACGTGCTAACGATTGTTAGGCGGTGTTTCGGATTCTTGATTACTTCTCTCGTTGGGTTCAAGAAAAACAAGCCAAGCTAAGTCGTCGACACATCTCAGCAGACGCTCCCGCGAATCCTGAGATCCAGCGAGTCGAATTCGTCCTGTCCAAAATACCACCAGAAATTATTGCTCAGCGTGCTGTAGAGTGCAAATCATATTCTCGGGCCCTGTTTTATTGGGAACAACACATCCGCCACGTCCGCAAAGACCAAATAAATTACGAGTCGAAGCCAAGGATGCTGGAACGACTGCAAGATATATATACTCAAATCGACGAGCCTGATGGTATTGAAGGAATTTCTGCTCATCTTCATGTTTTGGATATCGAGCAGCAAATCCTAGGACATCGTAAAGCTGGACGATGGACTGCTGCCCAGAGTTGGTATGAAATCAAACTTGCAGAGAAACCTGATGATGTTGATGTGCAAGTCAACTTGCTCACTTGTCTGAAGGAATCTGGCCAGCATGGTAAGTGACCCCGGAGTTTTTCGATTGGAAACACTAACCTTTTCATAGATGTGTTGTTGAATTACATCGAAGGAATGCGGACTGAGACCGAAACCACATCCCGTCTTCTTCCGTTTGCGACAGAAGCTTCATGGGCGACAGGAAGATGGCCAGCCCTCAGCAAATATACATCCATGGCACCGACAGGAATGAGCGAAAACTTCAACGTCAGAGTCGGCCACTCACTCCTTGCATTACACGCAAAGGACAACCAACTTTTCCAAGAAACGATACAGGCCACCCGGAAACAAATAGCCAACTCCCTTTCCGTAGCGGCGACGGCTTCCATCAGCGATTGCCACGACAATATGCTTAAACTTCATGTTCTTACGGAACTTGAAATGATTGCTGGGGTGAATCGTGAGATCGAGGTTGATCGTCCTACCGTTCTAGCAAAATTGAACACACGTCTTGAAATGATAGGGGCTTTTCTTAACGATAAGCAGTATCTACTTGGAATCAGACGCGCCGCAATGCAATTATCCAGGTCAGTACTCCAAACTCAGAAAAAATAACTCCGCTAATCTTTTGCAGTCCATGTTTTACTCAGGGGGATGTTGCGGAAGCTTGGCTTACAAGTGCACGACTGGCTAGAAAAGGAAATGCCATGCATCAGTCGTTCAATGCCGTTCTTCATGCATCTCAACTCAAGGATGAATCCGCCACTATTGAACATGCCAGACTTTTGTGGAAAGAAGGCCATCATCGAAAAGCAATTCAAAATCTTCAAGGGGCTATCGAAAATAATGCTTTCATATCTCACAACAGAGACGCCGACATGACCACGTATACTGGAGTGGACTCGGTAGACCAACAAAATTTCCTGACAGCCAGAGCACATCTTCTGCTTGCGAAATGGATGGATAGCGCGGGGCAAACAAATGCGGCAGCACTACGAACCCAATATCAACTTGCAGCAAAGACTCACTCAAATTGGGAAAAGGGTCATTATTACCTTGGCCGACATTACAACAAGCTCCTCGAGGCTGAAAAGGCGCAAGCACCAGAGCTGCAGTCTGAAAAATGCCTCACTGGTGAGACTGCCAAGTTGGTTATTGAGAATTATCTTCGCTCTTTAAGCTACGGTACCAAATATATTTACCAAACACTGCCGCGATTACTTACTCTCTGGCTTGAGCTTGGCACTCAGGTCAACCAACCAATTGACCCTCGTCATGGAAATTCAAGAGAGTTCACTACAGGTATCACCAACAGAAGAAAAGATCACCTGAACAACATCCATCTTCGTTTCAACAAGTATATCAGCAAAATGCCAGCTTACATGTTCTATACCGCCCTTCCCCAGATCGTCGCCAGAATCAATCACCCGAATCCTGATGTATTGAAGTATCTGACTTCAATTATATTCAAGGTCGTTTCTGCGCATCCGCAACAGGCCTTATGGAGTTTACTTGCTGTGTGCTCATCCACTCAATTAGACCGTAAGACCAAAGGAGCAAACATTCTACAAAGCCTTCGTAGCGGTTCATCCAAAAAGTCCGACAACAGTTCCATTGATATCAAGTCTCTGATCAAGAGTGGGGAGCGACTTGCCGACCAACTGCTACTGGCATGTAATGCCGGTGATTTCCAGGGTAACCGAACTACCACCGCGAGTCTGAGCAAGGATCTCGGTTTCAATCAAAAGACTTGTTTACCTAGTCCTATGGCCGTACCCGTTGAACGCGTTCTGACTGCAACCCTTCCAACTCTAACAGACAGTATCCGATATCACAAGGCATTCTCTCGTGATATAGTCACCATGGATTCATTCTCGGACGAAGTCCTTGTATTGAGCTCTCTCCAAAAACCACGGAAACTTGTGGCAAGGGGCTCTGATGGAAAGGAGTATGGGCTGATGTGCAAACCTAAGGATGATCTCCGAAAGGATCAACGTCTCATGGAATTCAACAGTATGATTAATCGAGCCCTGAAGCGGGACGCGGAAGCCAGTAGGCGACAATTATACATCAAAACATACGCCGTCACTCCACTCAACGAAGAATGTGGTCTGATTGAGTGGGTGGAAGGTCTAAAGACACTTCGAGATATTCTGCTCGCACTTTATAAAGCACAGGGTGTTGTGGTCAATTACAAAGAGATTGAGGCTTACTGTGACGAAGCCTGCAGGTCAGATGACAAACTACCATTTTTCACCAAGAAGGTGCTGGGTCTGTTCCCGCCTGTCTTCCATAAATGGTTCGTGCAACAATTTCCGGAACCCTCGACTTGGTTTGCGGCCAGACTTCGATATACCCGATCATGTGCGGTCATGTCTATGGTAGGGACGATGCTGGGACTGGGCGATCGTCATGGTGAGAATATCCTCTTCGAAGAGGGAAATGGTGGGACATTCCACGTTGATTTCAACTGTCTTTTTGAAAAGGGTCTCACCTTTCATAAACCTGAACGAGTGCCTTTTCGACTCACGCATAACATGGTTGATGCGATGGGGATGTATGGTTACGAGGGGCCTTTCCGGAAATCTTCGGAATTGACTCTTAAGCTGTTGCGACAGCATCAGGAGACGTTGATGACGATTCTTGAGGCTTTTGTTTATGATCCTACGCTTGACCTGCTGAAGAAGGTGGAGAAGAAGAAGAAGGAGGGGGTTTATGTTGTGCCGCAGACTCCGCAGGGGGTGCTGGATAGTATTAGGAGGAAGGTTAAGGGATTGCTACCTCATGAAAGTGTACCCTTGGGTGTTGAAGGCCAGGTGGAAGAACTTATTTCGCAGGCGACGAACCAGAAGTATTTGGCTGGTATGTATATTGGGTGGTGTTCCTTCTTTTGAGGGGGTTAGAGTGAGAGTTGTGTGGCAATTGAAGGGATGTAGCAACATTTTGCAAGCTTTTGGAATCAACTTCAAGATTAACTGTAAGATGAATTGTAAGATCAATTACAAGAACAATTGCAAAAGCTTTTAGCAATGTATAGATAGCTGCATAATAAATTGTTACTTTGCATCTATCTGATGGCTTTATCCAGCCGTGTACCGAGACACGGTGAACGATTGATGTTTGTAAATTGCAATCAATCCTAGGCTGCAATACAACATCATCGTTTGTAATTGGTGGGAATTCCGTCAAAATGCAGCCACCGCTGCTGACGATTCGTGCTCTGTCATTGTTCAATCTTCGGTATGAGTTCAGAAGAGCAAGAAGCTGTAATTCCACTTTTGTGCAAATAGAGGTTGCCGCTCTTTCGAAGGTGCCGCAACTTAGAAGGCCTATCTGCCTTTACCCCATTTGTCTGTTTATTGATTCGAGTCTATTCCTAGATTTTGGGGGTCTAAGTACCGAGCACTGGTATGGTGAATTGCCCAATTATGTACTACTATAGACTATCATGCAGTGAGTCTTGTACTTTCAATTATCATATTACCTTTTTTGAGAGTATTTCGGTGAACTAAATTAATTGAGTAAAGTTTCAAGATTGTAAAGTTTGTATAGTATTACTTACTATACTCAAACATGATTTATTCATAATTCATAATTTAAATATATTATACAGAAGTATTCAAATTAAGTATGTAAATTAAATAAAATTCCAACATCATAGAATAGATTCTTAGTCTGCCCGAATATTATTTACTTGAAATAATTAAGCAAAGATATTTCAAAAAATGTGATTGTTTAAGAGAGCTTAAGGCTAAGTCATGGTTGTACTCAAAAAACTAGTGTATAGTTGTATAATTGTATAATTGGTGAATAAAAAAAACACACCAGAACTATAACTCTGGAGGAAGAGGTAAGCGCGCGTAAGTAGGTATTAAGGAACTCGACTACTTTCTTGGAGAGGCCTATTATTTGAGTATTACCTGCTTAGACTTTATCGCAAGCTGGCAAGTGGCGGCGATAGCTACAGTCGAGACTGGGAGTGGCCTTAGTGAACCACGCGCGTATGACTGTGTCGTTAGGTCTGGAAGATGACTATTCCTATGGCGATTATTCGTGAATATTCGCTAATTCGTGCGGATATGATACCTACGGATGTATTCACGGATAGCACTTTGGCTACTAATATGAATAATGAATAGAAGCTCAAGATTGACAAAAAAAAAAGCATTCGCGCCTTCGATTTCGTACTACTATATAAGGGGTTTAAATGTATAATAAAAGCGCGGCCCTCTATCCGTACACCACTACTTTCTCTCCATTCTCCTTGAAACTTCCGATCATCACATCTAAAAGAACTCATATGCTAGTAATAGTGCTTGGGAGGTGGTTCTCCTAGTTGGATTAATTCTTTCCCTGGAAGATGTAAGCAAATAAGTGCCCGGAAAATAGCGACCTAGTTCCTTTTGTTCACGTTTAATTACAAATATTTGCGAATGGCCTATTCTCTATGAACAAGAATAATACGATATGTAATTATCTACTAATACGAACGACGAATCGAGATTACATCTTTCAGACCTACTCTTGGTAGGCAGGCCTCCCGGTTGACATTGCAAGTGACAGTAAATAGGCGACCCCAAGAAATCACAAAAGTAGGACAAAAATATGAATAGATGGACAGTAAACTAATCTATGGCTTTAAGAATACTTTTCGATTGTTTGCGTCGAGATATTCCCGTTGGAAACCTTTGTAGAGGACGCCTAATTACTGCCACATGCAATGTCCACTGGGAGGCAGGCTTCACTTGCTCGCTGTATCTACTGTGGATATCCCATGTGGATGGAAATAACAAATCTTGGAATAGTTGATAATAAGTTAATGCATGGCATAATGTAGTTGTGAACTCTTGCCTATTCGTTAACGTGACAGTGGATAAGGGAAATCAAACCTCCGAAATAATTTGATTGGTTGGTTCCACTTTTCGCGCAAACTTGCTAAGCGAGCCTGCCACCCTTCGAAATTTTGGCTAATACCTATTGCGACATAACTTTCCCAATTAGTGTCCTTCAAAACTTTGCATCTTCTCATACCCATTTTGAGATAAGAACCAGCCTTCCTACCAATATTGCAAATTGCCGACAGTCTTTCGAGGCACCCGGACTTTTCGCTTATCCTGTAAACTTTCCCCAAGTCGTCCAAAATTTCAATTTTCCGGCTGAAAAGCAACGCTGTGGAATCGGGGTTGCGTGTTCAAGATTACGCCGTGGGGTTTGCCTCGGGCTCAAGCGCTCCTTCCACGATCGCTTCCAGGGACCTTACCGGAAAGGGCAGTCTCGCTTAGCGAACACTAAGCGGGCGCGTCGGCACGCACCAACGTCAACCTTGAAAAACGTTGCCTTGTGGAGTAAACAGATACCGCAACACATCCAACCTCCACCATCGACTCTTGACTCGACGAAAGCTTTCATCAACTGAAGGCCATCGAATAGTGTGGGCATGAATGATTTGGAGGGGTAACATTTCTCGCTTGGCTTGTATTTCCGGACCTGGGTTGCGCGCCCCGCCACCCTTGAAAAATTCACGACCAGGGGATTGAGTGAAGCCGGAGAATTTGAGATACGCTTTGAGGACGTCGATATTAAAGATAGGGATTGGAGAAATACAGAAGAGGCTTAGAGCACACCGGATATCTTTGCACGGCTTATCAGCGACATCGCGCGCCTCACGGGTGGAGCGGTATCGCCAAACGGACTCACGCCCCTCACAACCCTCACCTCTGCTTGAGCTCCAATGCCCAAAGTTTCAAAAAAGATGGCTTCGCCTCGGGAGAATCCAAGTCGGAAAGGCAAATACCGATGTCGCATGAGTGGATGCACGGAGGTTTTCGATGAGAAATATAAGAAGAATCTTCACGTGGCTTTTGCTCATACGGAACAAAGTCCTGATCGAAGACCTGTTGTCAACAACACGATCGGCAATACGAATGACACCACCAATACGAATTCTAATGGCATCACTCGTACGACTACCAATGGCAATGCTAATACCAATGGAAATCACAATACCGATCCCAAACCCACGAATCAATGGCAAGCCGTAAACACACAACCGAAAAACAACGGATGGCAGGCTGTGAACATGCCGCCGAGACAATCTCCTGTCATCACCACTCCCACAACCGCCACGGCGAACATCACCAAACAATTCCAAGCCATAAACATGCAACCAAAACAATATCAAAGTCCCTATTCTACTCAACCACCACCTCAACCTCGGCCCCAACCCCAGCCCCAAGTTCAAGTTCAAATTCAACCCCAACTTCGAATGGAACCACCCGTTAGAACAACATATCAATCCCCCTACGCCCCGATGCCCTCCCCTCTTCAAAGCCTCCACACCCAAAAATCGGAATCACCCATCGTGAAGGAGCAACCAAACCCAGAACCAAAACAAAACACCCCAGAACCCACCCCACGAGAAGAACCTCTCACCCCCCTCGTATCCCCACAACACCTCCCGCACCTCCCCTCATCACCCCTCTCCTGGGGCGGCTCACAGCTCTCTCCCCTCTCCCCAACAAACTCCGTCTCCTCGTCCGACACCATAGAACTCCTCGAATCAACCACCCTCACCAATTACGAGACGAAGAAATTCGGACCCGGGACTAGAAAATACGGGTATAGGTGTTTAGCTTGTAATTCGGGTTTTGATGAGAGATCTGAACTGGCTTTGCATACTGCGTTTGTGCATCGCGGGGTGAGGAAGCTGATGATCGGCACTAGTCATTGGGGTACTTGGGATGTTGAATTGAGGGATGAGGGGGGTGTACTACCTGTTGTGAGGAGTGATGAGGGGGAGAGGGTTAGGTGGGAGGATATTTGGGGTGCGCGATGATTGGGGAAATGTGGGGAATGAAGAGTGAGGAGTGAGGATGAGAGGATGTGAATGGAAAGGTATCGGAATGAGATCACCGGATCCGCAAATTTTTCCATGACTGGGAAAGGTCTTGGTGACTCATGAGATTCCTCAACTTCCGATTTGGCATTTCGACTTGTAGAGTAATGGGTTGGGGGCGTTAATGGTTTGGTTTTCTACTTCGGTTTCGGACATAGGGTAGTTGTTGCTCAAGCTGCTTTTGCTTGGCCCAGGATGAGGAAGGCTCCATATGTTGAGCTTTAGAGATTGAGTAGTGGACTTGACGAACTTTTGCAGAGGCTTCGAGAAAAATGAAATAATAATCAAACAATAATTTGATGAAATGAAAGATTTGACATGATCGTGACCATCTAAAGTGCGTTGATATGGAGTCTCATGGGGTTTAAATTATAATGAAACCTTCACCGCCTTCCTCTACTGTTGTATGTAAACCAGAGCGAGTTATGTTACCTGATCTTTGTTCCTTCCCCAGATCTGAAATCAAATCAGGAACTCCTAATCCAAGATGAGTAAATAGAATTAAAATCGGTTTCTAACTGAGTATCCTTTTCTACGAATTATAAGTCTCCAAACTCGTTTATTGAATAGCTCCCGATTCGAGAGCAGTAAATTGTAAACCGCCGACAACGACGCGAAAAGAGACCTACGGATTACTTTTAACCACGGAAAACAGTTTGATTTCTGATGGCCCCTATTATGAGAGTCTCAAAATCGTGTCTGAGAAACGTGACGGGCGCACGTGGGAATGTCTCAAGGGATCAAGGTTTCTCCGGGTGCCGAGGTTGTTGGGCTTCTTCCAACTTGAGCTCTTGAATTGAGAGGAGCTGGTACTCTGTTTATGTTTTATTGCGAGGGCTTCTTGATCTTCTCGAAGACGCCGAGTACTTCTCTCGTACACGCTCACCTAATTGTTTACCAACAAGCGCCGCACAACAATGAATCATTCGACCAACATCAACCCCTCGTTCCCAATGACGTTCTCCTGAACCAACATATCTCCTCAAAGAACCAACTCACAACATTCGATTCACGAGAACTATTCACCGACGTTTGCTAGATATTCACGTATGTGATTCAGTCAGCCTCCAACATACCAGGCTAGGGTACCTGCCTACCATTCACAGCTCTGAGCTCAGGCTCCAGCCATTCACAGCCTCCCCCCTCGATGAAAGACCTTTTCGCGCCAACTTCTGCGACCTTTCTCCTTCCAACAATTTACACAAATACTATACTTCGCAACCCAATACTTAGCAAATATGGCAACCAAATTTACAATCCCCAACTCCACAGTCAGCCTCGAGCTCCCCGCGGGCGTCGAGAAGGATGAGATCCTCAAGTTCCCAGCCTTCAAGGTACTCAACCCCGCCACAACTTCATTTCGCACACTCCTCACTACCACCACCCTTCGCGCAAATACTAACAGCAGATCCAGAAATGGTTCGAAAGAATCCAACAAAACCTCTCCCTCCAAACGAAACCCACCCACGAATTCAACGAATCCCCCTACACCATCCAAAAGATCAAAATCGAACACGTCGATCGCTGGGGCCCCCGAATCGGCTTCATAAAATTCACCGCAGACGTGAAGAACGCGAAAGATGAGCAATTACCAGGTTCTATTTTCTTGCGCGGCCCAAGTGTTGGTATGCTGGTTATCCTCCAACCCGAGGGCCCAACACCGAAAACCGACAAGGAGAAAGCCGCCATGAAGAAAGCCGATAGAGAGGAGTACGAGAAGGAGTACGAGAAAGAGAAGGAGAAATGCGACAATGAGAGATACGTCCTCCTAACCTCGCAACCCCGGATCGCGGCTGGTAGTCTACAATTCCTCGAGCTCCCAGCAGGAATGGTGGATGACAAAACATTCAATGGCGCCGCAGCGAACGAGATAGACGAGGAGTTGGGTTTGAAAATCCCGGCAGATGACTTGATTAATATGTCTACGCTTGCTATACCGGCGGGCGGGGAAGAGGATATGCCGAGGGCGATGTTTCCTTCTGCCGGTGGTTGTGATGAATATATACAGCTTTTCTTGTATGAAAAGAAGGTCCCGAGGAAGGACCTGAAGGAATGGACAGGCAAGTTCACGGGCTTGAGGGATCAGGGGGAGAAGATTACGCTCAAGCTAGTTAAACTTGAGGACCTCTGGTGGGAGGGCGCTAGAGATGCGAAGGCTTTGGCGGCGTTGAGTTTGTGGGAGAACTTGCGAAGGGTTGGCAAGTTGCCCGTGGTGAAATTATAATTTACTGGGTCATGAGAGCCATTGCTTTATGCGTTGTTTTTTGAGTGATTAGATCGTTGATTTAAAACCCTTCACTCTATCGTGCGTGATTTGATTTGCAAATGAGCTTCTGTCTAGTCCCCACAGTACTGTTTCCCCGGAAATCGATATCATCCTTCGGCCAATCTATAACTTCCAACGTCTAGCAATCTCGATGCCCTCAGCCAATGTACCAATCCTGGCATCGATCGCAAACCCCTCCTTCTCCAATTTCTTGCACTCAGCCCATAGATCCTTCAATGGTAGTGTGAAGACCTCGATGAATTCATTTTCCTCCAGTTCGGGCTTGGGGTTCTTGTTTGCTTCAAGGGACATGTCGACTGTGACGTGGACCATTCGGAGGTTGGTGTTGCAGAAGCCTGGGTCTGAAGTGTTTCGATCGTTAGAAAGAGTATCGAGAAGGGGAAAGTGGTGGTAGCGATGGAAGGGAGAGGGCAAGGAGAGTGGGAAGGGGAGAAACATACCATTAAACATCACAGGACTACTCTCACTAACCACCCCAACATAACCAGTCTCCTCCTTCAACTCCCGGACTGCGGCTTGTTCTGCGGTTTCGCCTGCGTCGATGAGGCCCGCGGGGACTTCGATGACTATCTTATCAATGGGGGGCCGGTATTGTTTTTGCAGGATTATTTCGTTGCCTGGTTGGAGAGATTGTCAGCATACTCGATTACTTGTGGAGGGGAATAGTGAGAGGAGAGGAGAGGAGAGGAAAGAAGAGGGAGAGGCAGGAGTTACCAGAAGCTTTCTCGAGAATGGCTACTATTCCTACGCCATCTATATCAGAGCCTTTGGGGCGGGTTCTTCGTTCGGCATGTTCCCAGGTTCGTTCTACACCAAGAGGGTCGGAGTAGGTTGTCCTGGAGGAGCAGTTAGTGTTTGACATCTCTCGTTGGAAGAAGAAAAAAATGAGGGGGCATACTTGATTAACTTGGTCCATCTTGCTTCGGGTTCTGGCTATTCGCGGATTGAGAAATGTTAGTACTTTGTAACAATTCGTGTGGGGGAAGTGAGGCTCTGGGTTGTTTAGGATAGCCTCCAAGACAGCTTGGAAGGCAGGGGCGGGGTAATAGATTGATCCGTACCAAAGGTTCGGTCTTTAAGACCTTGGCGTCGGCGGCAGACATCTTTCTTGTTGGTACTTGGAGGAAGATTCTGTGCTTGTGTGATGGGAAGACGAGAGGAATTCAAAAGGCGTGGAAAGCTCTTGATATGCTGTGTTGTTCATGAAAGGCGTCTGAGGATATGCAACGCGCTGGCCTTGGAGAGACACCCCGCGTTTTGTCAAACATCGCCGTCATAGTTCTTTTGTCGAAAATTTTAGTTCGCTTTATCTTTTTTCAAGATCAATTTATTAATTATCTATCATGCTGCTGGTAAAATAAATTGGGTTGAGTACCTGAATGTCCACTTGAAGCTGTCCACCTGCAGGCTCTCCAACCTCTTCAATTCCGCTCAACACCACAGCATCACAACTCTATCACAACACTGCGAAAACACCATGAATACGATCTGCCACCCTCATGGATCCATTCCCACTCAAAGTATGATCAGCAATTCCATGTTTACGGCATTGCCGAGACATCTCGTCGCCCTTTTCTCGCCCTATTTGCCACTCAATTCTCCCAAAATTTGCTTTCCCCAGCCTCTGCTTACGCCCAGGTATTGCTTGAACCTGCAGCCACCACCAGCCAGAACGTTGAAGGCGTTCTGGTATGTAGAAAAGATGGCAAGTTGACACGATGTTGATCACAAGAGATGAGTTTTTCCACGATTCAATCTCAGCCCGCAGTTGAGCGATCTTGGCGAATCCTTCAAAATGTTATCTCCCCATGAGCTGGCGTTTTCTCTTCGAATCTTCCTATCATACTTATGAGATTCAGCCTCAAGGTTGATGTGGCGTTGCGGTTGGATTTCGATTGGCGAGATGATAGGTAAGAGACAAGGTCGATTCGCTGCAATTTTCATCCGCTTTTTGGCCCCTTTGCAAGAGTTTGGATTCTGGGTCTTTTCCGCAGGGGATCTACCTTTTTTGTGTCCTGATCAAGTGTTGTTTTCCCTTTTCTTGCCATGTGGTATATAGTTTTACCACACTAAAGATGCGGCCAAGAGATGCCAATGTTGGCGATGTTATTCATAGCACAACTTTTCTTTCCTGAGATGTCTCCGTCATGAAGGTTTTGGATATCGTTTTCTTGAGAGAAGCTTCATTTTACAGTTCGGGGCACCGAAAGGATTCTTTCCCTGCCTAAAAAATGGTGTGCAGATCGATAAAAAGTCTTTGTTAAGTTTATCAGATCCTTTCCAAGTGCAATCATACTATTTGTACACATGAGAAGCGGGAGAGAAGTTGGGCTTTGAACAGGGATTGTCCACGGAAATGGACTGCGATGCTGGACCATGCAAAGAGCTTTCAGCTGCTGCCTGAGGGCAATCTTGGTAGATAAATAACTCGGGTAATACCCCGGGTTTTTTATAATAGGGTGATTTGGATGTTTTTGTTTACCGTTGTATTTTCAAAGAAGCTCTACTTCAGCAATGGTTCTACTCTCACAGCGAATTGGCGCAGCCATTGTTCTATTTTCAACTTGGGTTCTCACTCAAGGGTTGGATGGATTCAACAACGTGGCACGCGATTTGGAACTCGAATCCAGAGATGACGATTTACCTCTGGCTGGATTTTTCGGGTTGAAGCAGTCTGGGAATGAGAACGTCGGGTCAATACCTCTTGACGGAAGATCTCTCATAGATTCGTGGCTTGGAAGACGTGCGGTCTGCGCTGATGCTGGCTACTCACCTTGCACAAGTTAGTATTTTTCTCCAAGACAATATACCTTTCGCTAACTCTTTTTAGACATTAATAAATGCTGCCCATCTGGAGATACCTGCTGTTCGCTCGGATGTTGTAAGCCAGGCAAGAACTGCTGTCCCTCCTCGTTATATTGTGCCGATCCAGGAGACACCTGCTGTGGGTCTCGAGGAACTTGTCCTTCAGGTTGGAATTGTTGCGGGACTATTGGTTGCTATCCAAAAGGTGGAGAATGCTGCTCGAATGGCAACTACTGTGTTGCTGGTAACCACTGCTATCTCGTAAGAGGTATTCATGCATGCTGTACAGATTCGAAATGCACAGCTTATGTCACGAATGGAGTTACATCGACTCGAGGCGGTGGTGGAAATGCTGGTAGTGGAACGGTAGCACCTCCCACGACTACGAGTTCTTCATTCACAAGAACCTCAATTCCTCCATCTGAAGTTACTATTTATCGGGATTACTTCTATACTTTTACCTGGTCAGTTAAGTATCAACAGTCTTCAATATACTTTCTAACATTCCTGTAGGTATTACTGGTCTTGGTACTGGACTTACTCAATCACCACAACAAGAACCTTAACCATTTCGACATACAGAACAATTACCACATCAGCAGTAATCACAATCAACGAAGTGAATTCGTTTCGCGCAAGAGAAAGCTTCGCAGCAATCACATCCACCTTCTCAACTCCTACTCCGTCAGAAGCAGTACTTGCACCAATACCACCGAGTACATTAGCCCCAGCGCCTTCCTCGGCCTCGTCGACTGCTCCGGTCCCATCAGGCGGCTCAGAATTACCTTTTTCTGCAGGGTCATCGGATTTGCCTCTTTCTGCGAATTCCACGATAGCTACAGGAGCGAGCAATGTTCCTGGGAATGATAAACCATCTGCCTCGGTCGCGACAGGTGCTGGCGCGGGGAGTGCAACGGCTGGCAGTGCTCCATCGAGTAGTTCTTCTAGTCAGAGTAGTGGTAACTCGCATACGCTTGGAGGAATATCTTGGACGGCGGCGAGTTTGCTGGTGGTATCTTTAGGATCAGGGGTTTTGATGGTTTGTTTGTGAGAATTTTGTGAAGAATTAATGAGGAATCGGAAATATAATGTGGGAATGCGGGAATTGTATACAGCAATTGGGCGATTTTTGGGGTAATAGTAATTCAATGGAACTGTCATTAACCTCCAGCGGGGCTTCTGGTATCATCCCCATCTCATCGCATGTTGTCAATTGCCCATGGCATGGAAGTTGCGATTTTCGTATTGGGAGGCGGACTTTGGAGGAATATGGTATCTTGCTTTTGCATTTCATTCGAAGTTTCGGATTGCTCTACAAAGTTGTAATGACAATTGCAAAGAAAAACAAGCTTCAGTGCCAACATCTTGGCCTCCTGGCGTGCTTGGTGTCGCATCAACCACGTTGAGTTTATCGCAACATCCCGGCACTTTCCACGTCGGAAAATGTCCCGACAACAATTCTTTTCTTTATCTCCTTGCGTTAATCCAATCATTCATCTGCGAGCAATTAAAAACTTTCCAAAGTTGAATAATACCACGTGCTGCGAGGTCGCATCACGAATGGACGTTGAGAGTGGAGTCGTGAACTTCCCCGCTTCTTTCTCACTCCTGGTTCTTCTCACTCCTCAATAACCCGATGAACTGGGCTGCAAGGCTTCTTTCGACTATCATTCAGTTATCGGGCCATTCTGATTTTCAAGGTGCCACAAATTGCAATGCATTTCTTGCGGGTTCAGTCACTCACACAAATGCTTTTACTGGTCATCCTGCACCCAGTCGTACATGTCCAGTGTACAGCAGCATTTTCCCCTCAGCCAGTTGGAAGCATATATCGAGTCCATGTGCAGATGGTAATCAAAATCCGGAAGGTCGCATCTCTCATCCACGATACTTCATCCTTGCTTGCATGGTCCATCTTCACCATCTTGACTGCATCTGCACCGTTTTCTTTCGAGAAATTGTGGGAGAAGTCTCCCATTTATGGTGGTGTCGTCTAGTGTCGCACTGGCATCCCCGCTCTGTACCTACATGTTGAATGTCTTGGCCTATCACTGTATACACGTGTATTTATTCTTCTCCCAAATGTAGTAAGGTGTTGTTGCACTGCTTTCATCGAGAGGAATATATAGGGTGGAGACATAAGCTCTTCGGACAGCTGCCGAGGGGTGCTAGTCAAGGTTAGCAACACCACCGACACCAGGACTATTTTTTTAGTATATATATGACATATTTTTTGATTGCTATACTTCCTGCCATACATCTCCTTTGCGATCACGCATATACTCAAGATGGTGGGTCTTAATTTCGCCGTTGTTGCTGCCCTTTGTGGTGGGACTTTGGCAGCTCCTCAGAATATCGAATATCATTCTGGGGATTGGAGGAGTAAGATTAAGAATGTTGTTGTGTTGGTAGAGGAGAATAGGAGTTTTGATACATTTGCTGGGGGATTGGATTACGCTAAGATGGATGGGTTGGTTCATCATAATTATTGTAATTCCATGTAAGTTTTCCTCCACTTGGTTTTTATGAAGCATGCTTATAGATTTATAGGAATTCTTCAGACCCAGCTCAACATGATGATGTTTGTGCGGGACCGAGAGCAAATGATGTGGCACCTGATGATCCAAATCACAGTATTGCTGGTGTGAACATGCAAAGTAGGTACATCCCCATCACTCCCCCAGAGTGAAAACTCAAAAGGGAAAGACTGACTTTTACCAGTCTTCAGCACATGGCATCCCGACCCCTCAACACAGCCCTCAAACATGCGAGGCTTCGTAACCGAACAATCAATCTCCTTCTCAACTCTCAACAAAACCCGCGCCGCCGAAGCAATAAACTACCATCTCCCCTCCCAAATCCCCGTCTTCGCCTCCCTAGCCCAAAACTACGTTCTCTTCGACCGCTGGTTCGCCTCTGTTCCCGGTCCCACAAACCCCAACCGCGCCTATCTCACATCCGGAACCTCCTACGGTCATGGAAGTAACGACGATGCATTCAACGTGTACGGACTTCCCCAGAAAAGTATCTTCGAACAACTAAGCGAGAAGGGAATTTCGTGGATGAATTATCAGAATAGTACAATTGGGCCGGGGTTGGGGTTTAATCCTGATGCTGCTTTTTATGAGTGGACGGCGAAGAGTGGGGCGAACATCACTAATATCGCTCCTTTGACGAAGTTTTACGAGGATGCAAAAGCAGGAACGTTACCAGAACTCACGTATATCAACCCAGAATGTTGTTCGTACCAATCCTACCACCCACCCTCTCCAATCTCCATGGGCGAAGGTTTCATCAAAGGAATCTACGAAGCTCTTCGTTCATCCCCACAATGGGATACAACACTCTTCATCTTAACATTCGACGAACACGGTGGTTTTGGAGATCACGTCCCGCCTCCTACTAATATCCCGGCGGGCGATAGTATTACATATACTGAGACAGCACCAGATGGAAAAGATTTTGTTTTCGATTTCAAGAGATTGGGAGTAAGGGTTCCAACGCTGTTGATTAGTCCGTGGGTTAAAAAAGGGGTTGTGGAAACTAAGGGAAGGAATCGAGGGGGAGAGTATAGTCATACGAGTATTTTGAGGACGCTGAATGAACTTTGGGGATTGGAGGATTTGACGGAACGGGTGGAGTGGAGTAGTAGTTTTGAACATTTGGTTCAAGATACGAAGAGGCGGAATACACCGGCAGTTTTGCCAAATCCTACTTCGTGGTAGGGTTTTTGTTTGTGGGTGTGTGAAGTTGAGTGGGGATGAGCGAGATAGCATTGCTGTTTTGGGGGATTGAGTTGGGTGTCCTGTTGGGAGTTGTTATTGAAAGTTTGGACTTGAGAAGTACATGAGATATGAGTGATATGACCTTGATGCTGTGCCTGAGTTAGTCAAGAAGGCATTGGTCTCCCACCAAGTAATGAGTTACTCACTAAGTTATGAAGTTTTCTTTTCTTGGTCATACCATCCAACTTTTAGCAAAACGTCTGAGAAATCTGATTGATCCGAATTAAGTTGAGATGAAAGTGAGAAATCGAAGTTTTTGAATAATTTTCTCGAATATTTGGAACAATTACATGACTTAGAGAGTGTTACTAAACCTACGATTCATGAGATGAGTGAACAACGTCTTTCCTTAGCCGCCCACGCTTTGTCATCTTTCTTTATTGCTTTTTCAAAGTTTACAAAGAGGAGGTTGGGGTGGCTTTTTGGTATGGGCGAGACCGGAGAAGAGAGGGGAGAAAGAAGACCGGGGTATTTACACATCCAATGACGAATCGAAAAGATTGAGGTACATATTTTGTTGCATATCGCGATGTAAGTTGTGGTAGCTCAGCTACTAATACTCTATAGGAGTTCTTCCCTTCCCCTTTCCGTTTCTCGTCGACTCCTGCATTATTCCCACATCTCTCTCTTATTTACTCCCGCTAATTTACTCCCACTAATTTACTTGACAACCAAAATAGAGTCGTTCTGGGTCGTAGTAACGCCAAACTTGTGATTTTGGGTTGTACTACTAGCCAAGTTGAATAAATATCTCATATACACCACAGGCGCCACATGCCGAATGTTCAGTACATAACCTCGAGCACAGCAATAAGTCAAAATCCGCCGCAACAAGTAACAGTCGTCCCTTAGTCGACACGACCAAAGCAAAGAGGGCTACCACACCAGATTCCAAACGAACTCGACAGTGCGCACACCGGATTCTCCTTCTCTTCTTAGATTGGGTTTCCAATTCAATCCATCGATATTATATGGTTTCGTAGAAATTTGAGACGAGCTTTATGTGAACATACTCGACCCGAGTCTAGATGGCCAGCAAGATTAGGTGGGAAAGATAAGTTAGGCAACGACACGGTAAATTTAGGCTGATCCAAACCTCAAGAAGCCACACCACCCTATAACAAACCTTCGAAGTTAGCGGCCACAAGATGTTTGTTCAATCACCAGAGAGAAGGTGGAAGTATTTTATATTTTTTTCATTTCAATTTGGGTAGCTATTATACTTTAGTTATTATACATTCCCAATGCCTCCACCACACGAAAATGCCGTGTCAAACCTCCCAACCCAGATACAGATGATTAATGCATGCAGTGCCAAAGCCGACCGACCCAAAACATGTAAAATGCCCGAAATATTATTCCTCCCCCTTTCCATGCGAAAAACAATTTACATATTTGTGTCCATGCATGACATCGTGACTTTTTTTGATCGCCCAAAACCCCATAGTTCATATCATTAGCTCGAATTATATCCATCACCTATCAAAAGGCACGTCCCAATTCTTATAACCCTATTGTTTTATCCAAGAAGAAAGTTTGAAAAAATTGTGATAAGAGGCCGTCAATACGTCGGATTCGTGATTTATAGGAATGCAACGGCGAAGATGCCGATTGCGACAGCGGCGAATTGACTTCCGAAGATTGCCATGTTGGATGCGCCAGCGTTGACGGCGGCAGGTGTGGGGGTCGCGGTTGCTGCTGGAGAAGAACCGTTTGCTTGAATTTGTCCGTCTGGAATTTGAGAGACTGGTGAAGATGGTTTTGGTGCTGCTGCTGAGGTGGCTTGGATCTGTCCATCGGAGATTTGGGAGATAGGAGCACTTGGCTTTGGAGCAGCAGGAGCAGAAGTTGGAGCTTGGATTTGTCCATCTCCGATTTGAGAAATTGGAACTGATGGCTTTGGAACGACTGTTGGAGCTTGGATCTGTCCGTCGCCGATTTGAGAGACAGGAGCAGCTGGTTTTGGAGCAGCGGTGGTAGCTTGAATTTGTCCGTCGCCAATCTGGGAGATTGGTGCTGATGGCTTTGGTTGACCAGCAGTGGTAGCTTGAACTTGACCATCACCGATTTGAGAAATTGGAGCAGATGGTTTGGGGACAGCGCTGGTTGCTTGTGGTTGACCATCTCCAATTTGAGAAACTGGGGCAGTTGGCTTGGGAACGGCAGTCGATGCTTGTGGTTGTCCATCACCGATTTGAGAAACCTTTGCGGTAGCAGTGCCTGTTGGTTGTCCATCACCGGCCTGCCCAACAGCTGGAGCAGATCCACAAGGGAAGATTTGGAGGAGGATAGGGTTGCATTGAGCAGCCCAGTGACGATCGTACAAGTTGTAGAATCCACCGCTGTAGCATTGATAGAAAACTGCGGATCCTCCAAGTGCTAAAGATCCATTGCTGCAAGAAGAGAAACCTCCCGAGTAGATGGTACCGGTTTGTGGTGGAGCATCGAACTGGAATTGGAAATTCGAGGCAATATATCCAGTACGTTTCTTCGAATCAGTGAGCTTTCCATCCTTGAGATCAACCGTCAAGACTCCGTCAGCACCGCATGATGAATCGCGCTGTAAAGTGTTAGTAAAAATATCCCTTTTGTCCTTCCTAGGGACCACGAACCTTGTGCTTTGAGGTTGCTGTAAAGTTGACGGCTTCAAGTTGGAAACTTCCCGATGCTGAGAGTGAGCATCCTCCGGGAGGCGCGGCTTGTGGAGCGATAGTCTCGGTTACCCCCTGAGGAAGAGCATAGGCAACGGAGGCCAGAGCAGCGAGAGCGAAAGTGGTATGCATGTTTGCTAGCGAGTGAAACTTGCAATTATGAGAAATAAGTAGAAGAAGAGGAAGGAAGATGATGAACTGAATGCGAGATGCTTGAAGCGAATGTCAAACTTGAGCGAGGGTAGGGCAAATGTTAAGTACTTGGGAAAACAGACTAAATGGAAGAGAAGAAAGCAGGAGGCAGGAGAACATTAAGTAGGTTGGTTGGCCCAACTACCAACTGCTAGTTTTAGTCAAGAGCACGGCACAATATGCGCTGCCCCATCCTTCGCTACCATACTTCCCTTCTTGCTAGGTAGTTCATTGTCGCTTGTTCGTACATATGCAGAAGGTCTGTACTAAGTGAGGCCGAAGCGTACACTACCCCCTGAGATAGCTTGTCAGCGGCTGTTTTAATGGAGTCATTTGTGTTAAAATGACAAAATCGAAACCAATCATATGGCTCAATTGATAAAGATTAGTCTAGTGGCAGGTTGATCAAGAATGTCGATCTGCCTGAAACAGCCATTTCTCCCGGTGAACGGTGGTTGGAGGGGGTGTTGAAGACACATCCACATCCACTTCCCTGCACACCCCCTTCGTAGTGTACTCCGTACTACAACTAGTGTATGCGGATGCATGCACGAAAGACAAAAGGGCGAGTGGGCTTGCAGGTGTAGATACGCGTCGAGATAGCAACAATTCCTTGTCAGGTAAGGTGGACTCGGCTTGTGGCTGGAAAGTTTTGTCGCCCGAGGCAACTTGAAGGTGGGAGAGATACTGTAAGCGGTTCGTGTTGGACCGGTGGAAAGTCTATCAGCTGTTGCTTATACACCAAGTCAGACCAACATCAAAACAACGAGGAGTCTAGCCAGCCATCCGGTCCGGAAAGCTCCATTTCAATGGTTTTCCTGAACGTTCTCCGGACTTCAAAATTCCGCTTTGATTGTCCGTGAAGAGGTCGTATTCATGGTGGTCGGGTTTGGGGGCGGGGGAAGGGGGCAAGAGCGGATACGATTGTGATAGTGTGGGTGGTATGCAGATTTCGACCGGGTTAATTCAGTGTTGAATTCAGTTGACTGCAGGATAGGTAAGACGCACATGGTATTCGGCGACAAGGTGGGTTTTGACATGGGCAATTTTTGAGTGTTGAAACTTCTGAGTTGCAAACGAGGTGTCATCCTGGAATCCTCATTCATCCTCCTCTCTAGATGGATGTGGAGGTAGTCATCAGGGGTAACAGTATCTACCTACCATTCGGTGAGCGAGCTCTTCTCATCCTTCGCCTTCAGTCCGCGTTCTCGTTGCAAAAGGGGAAGTTTGCAGAGAAGCCGGACCTTCCGCCCAAGGCCCTACCTAGAGTTAGGCCCTGATGGCGCCTACAAAGCATCTCACAATCTGTTGAGAGGTTTAGCTGTCGGGAAACGCGGCCAAGCTGATTTTAGTTTACTCTTTAGGTCCTCCCCTCCTGTTGAGCCGTCCTGCAGAGAAATGGCGCTCGTAATGCACCGCACCTCAATCAATATGCCGTAGATGCATATTGGTTGCCCCTCACGGATTGGATTGAGTTTTTGTCGTGCAGTAGTGTCTATATATAAAAATGGAAGTGGCTAAGAAGAGGGGGAAGGTGCTGTTGAGTGGTTGGTGGTTGGTGGTTGCTAGACGTTGCCCGGCGCGATCGCCGCAGGGGGAGTCCGGGAACAATCCTCCGAGCCCCTCTCTAGGCAAATCCACTTCTCCATCATCAGGATTCATGAGGATGAGTTTGTTCTTCTTATCTGAGCGAAGAAGTTTCACTTCTCTTCGCATGTTTTGATTCCTCTGCTTCACAAAATCCTTATAGGGTGCGACATGGAGCGTCATCTGTACTCTCGGCTGTCACCTTCCGTCAAATAATCTGGCGAAGCCGTTCGAGGAAAACGCCCAAGGGAGTTCTTCTCAGACTGTTTTTTTCTGTCTTCGATACTTCCAGAACGCCGTACCAAGCAGCCCAACATGGTTTTCTCGCTCGAAAGAGAATCTGGTCACTCCATCGTGTTGGAGAGGAAAAGCTTGCCACGACCATGGTTAAGACATCTTATTCACTACAACAGAGTCAAACTTCAACTCCCCAAGGTCGGCAGTTGTTCTTTTATCTTTTGCGAATCAAATACCACCGATATCTGGGTTATCTGGGAAATTTCCTGATTCAGTACAGAAACTTGAAACCATCCCTTGACACAGCCCAGAAATCATTCGCAAATAACCAATTTTCATGACAAACCCTGAAAACATTTCACGTGCAAGTAGTTTTCACGAAAGTTACTTCGAAGTCCTCAGAAGTCAAAGAGCAATCTCATTCATCGCGAATTACGAGGTTACCAAAGAGGAATGTCCACCCCCACGTACGCCGCTTCCCTCTTGCTTATCGCACTTTCGGTGTTAAAGATTGCGGCGATCCCCCGAATTATGATCATCGCGATCATCGCTTCTTAATCTTCCTCCTCTGACAATAATAAAACGAAGACTTGGGATTCCACAGAGCCTCGAAAATGACATCACCAGCGTCACCAGCGTCACCTCAACGCAATCTGTTCTCATCCGTGGGTAACCAAACATATTTCTAATTCACTTGCTGCTCCGTACAGAACTTCAGTTTTCAGTTTCATGTCGCTAACCTCGCGAGCTCCCACCAAAGTAGCCAACGGAAGAAAAGAGCAAGACATGGAGCGCACGAAAACACACTTTTAATTGAAGTGAATGACAAGATTGGGCTTTAATGATCCAAGTGGAATGGATGGTGTTTTGCTTTGGACTATAGCAATGCGTTCTCCTTCAATCAATCCTCCACGCTGTACTAATTCTTGTCGATGGGAAAGCCCCGTTGGCAATCCACCAATTTTTACGAGACAACGCTACTTCAGGAACATTCCCAAAATGAGCCCAACTTCATTTGAACTCGTGGCATGATCCGAGTAAATCGCGTTGAACTTTCGCACGATTGTCGAATTTTAAGTTGTCGCTTAAATTGTATTTTCCGTCGATTGTTTTGTGTTCGTCCAGATTCAAAGAACGATTTTCATGGTACGGAGTGCTTCGAAGTAGAAATAGCAGAGTGAATTCTCATCCACTCTAGGTCGCCGAGGTTGGACTGTTCCATCCGATGAATTCAATATGCCGCAATGTCGTAAAAACCAGTATCGCGCCTCAAACTAATATCGAGCCATAAAGAGTTGGAATTAAAGGCGACAGTGTAATAATCCTGAGCTTTGCTTTGCGTACACTCCCTCATTCCTTTGCCCTAGAAACTCTTGCACAATTGCAACTATTGTACGAGAGCATTTAAAAGAATTAAGAAATCAGTTTCCCGATTCTTCTAAACGTTCTCGGAGAATAGATATAATCGCCCTCGAACTTTTGTACATTACTTGCAAAGTCAGGTGTACCTAGAAAAAGGCCCGACTCTCCTACCGGTTCAACTCCTAGCCATCTTAACTCGGGATTTTCTAGTTCTTTAGAAGAATAACAAAAAGGAGACCCAGCTATGGATATGAGCAACACCTTCCAAAATCACCCTGGACCATCTATACCCGATTTTCAGCTGTTGGAATTGACAAGGTGGCAATGGTTTTAATCTATCACTCGACTTAATAAGCACCCTTTTCTTCCATGGTAAATTTAGCCTCTCCTTAAACCCTTCATCTGAACATCTCACATTCGTCTTCCCTTCTCTCAATTCATTTTCCTCTGTCGATTTCTCAAACGTCTCCGACTACAACAATCTCCACGGATGAAACTTTTATTATAGGTCTAAATGAGAAGCATCGCGGTTGCGCCTACCGAGTTCAAGTATTTCTACAAGATAGTCCATTTCTGCCTCTGGGACTTTCTCGTCGTGGCGGTCCGATGCATGAGATCTCCAATTCAAATACAACGTTGAGCAACCACAGGTTGGGGCTCTTTGGCAAGTACCAATCTCTCAAAGTACCGAAGAACTTCGCCATGAGTTAAAATAACGTAAATGGGCAGTGATAATTCTTCACCTTCTACTCAAAAGCAACTAAGTGGACCGCCAAAGAGCGAACGATTACAACAGGCGGATATATACCCTTGAGTTTCCCTTATGTTATTCGCTGCTCCTTTCTCCACGAAGACACTTCATGAACTCGCGCCGGAGTTTGGGTTAAACTGGGGAACTTTTCAACTTATCCAAAACATAGTTCCATCTTACTGCAGTAATAAATCCAGATCTGGTAATACTTTATTCACCAGTTATGATATTAACTAATCATGTTACTACATTAGAGTATTAAGAAGCAAGTCTAGTAAATTCATGTATTAAATTATCTTGTTCGAGAGTATTGAGATTAATTAAGTTAAGTAACTAAAGTATAGGGCACCATCAGTGAATAGAGTTTTTGTACTCATCCGAGTAAAACTTATTTGATTTGATTATTCTAGAAAGTTTAGAATAATTAAGTTAGCTAAACAGAGTATAGAAATTGATTTACTGCGAATTCGGGGTATCTCTAGACATGATTAATTAATGTTGTAATTGGTGGCCTTCTTTAATTCTCTGCTCTCGATTTCTTTGAATACTCATGACCTTTCTTTATAGTCACCTTTCCCAGAAAATATCCTATAACTTTGGCTTTTCTTTTGCGGCAGCTCTCTTTGATAGACCGTTCTCCTCCAGGGACAATGCGAATGTCAGGTACCAGACCACTGCCAAGAATTAAACACTTCATTGCCATTGTCTGATTTATCGCAACGAAGAAATATCTCAATATTGGCTGGCATTACATCTTCATTAGCGCGGGATATCTTCTCTTTCAGCTCTTTATATTGATCAAAATATAACTAGACAATTTTACGATTGGGTATTTGTAGAAAGGGGGTAGGGTGGTTTTAAGGTTGAAAAGTGGGCATATTTGGTCTATAGACTACTTACACACAATTTAAGTGGCTATTTCCTAGGGGAAATCGAATCAGCAGTCTGAAATAACCCACTTCCTGCAAGTTGACATTTATAAAGTGGAAGAGATACCAATACGCCAAAAAGCGAAAACTATTTATCACACCACAATTCCTCTACTGCCCAAGCAACAAGATACGGACCAGGTGGCCATAGAATCATGGTGCGTTTGTCTTTCCTCGTCATCTGGTACCTTCATCGACACTCAACAATCTCTACTAAACAAAGAAGCCTATTTTTTGTGAAAGGGGGTTAGCTTGGGAAAGGGCAAATGTTTTCTGGTTCTAACATAAATGAATGGAAATGATTAGATAGTAGGAACGTAAACGACAGCATCGGCCGGATTTTGTCTCAACAGTAAGAGTAAAAACGACAGTAGAAGAAAAAACAACGAACGCTGGCGGAGACATTTTGGTCACGTGTACCGTATAATGTCTGAATAAGTTTTATCATGCCTGGAAAACTTGACTTATGTAAAGATAAGATGTATAGATGGGTTATAAATTCTCAAAACATTTTCTAGAATTGTAATTTTGCTCTCTTGGGCGGTGGAGAGAGGTATCCTAAAAGATTACCATGTTGAATAGCAAGCAAGTAGTACTACACCTCCATAAAACTCTTAGGATAGACAATATCTCTAATTCTCAACTCGCAAACAATCAAAGAAGATTGTGAAGTGCCTTTAATACCTTCAATACAAACCCCAAATTTTACAACGCTTACTCATCTAACGTTCACACACTTCATTCAGAGCTTCAACGGAAATTAATCCATCTTCACAAAATCCGAACAACTACCGTTCGTCTCCAAATGCTTTCTCGCTTATTTTCCCACCCTCGAATTATTTTGATACTTCAACCTAACCCCAATTCTAGCCAGCCTGTAATGAGTTTTAATGTAAGAAATTAGTCTTGTTCTTTTTATCTGGGGGTACTGGAAACTTGCCGAATTAAGTAAATGAGGGTTCTCTGCTGCATCATGGACTGGATCATACCGAGGTGTCATCTAACCTCTCAGAAGCTTCGATATATATGGGAAGTGAAGTGGCCTGATGTTTAAACTGTGAAATTATTCACTATGTAGATAGTTTCACTTTCAACTTCAGAGTTAAAGGCTAGCCTGGGACTTCATGATTTGCCTCTCTACTCTCGAGAATCCATCATAGACTAGACTACTATGATATTAGTATATCAATAGTACTCAACAACTCATATCGATTTTCTCATCTTCAAATAGTGAATAATAAAGCTCCCCTGACAATACTTTCAGCTAGCAATAGTGAATACTACCTGAACCCTTGTCTTTCTACAAAACTTCTTCCAGAAGCATCCAATTTCTCACAGCTTCCCCATACTCAAACAACGTAAGACTCCGAAACCCCAATTGCTTATTATCTCACCTGGCCAAAGCAATCTCTTTTACGAACTCTTATCTCACTACTGCTAATTCTAATCTAAATCAGTTCATCTGAACATCCGCCGTTCCCCCAACTTCATACCCCCGAATTCATTTTCGCCGTCGAAAACTTAAAGTCCTCATCAGCAACCAAAAAGGACCATCCTATCCCAATAAAACAAACCGCTACATAATGAAATCAAGCACCTCTCCAAAGATTCACTGCAGCCTCCAAAAATATAGACCCTCATGCCACAAACCCAGATGACACATGAGGGATAGTTTCCATGGTCCAATTTGTCAACCTGAATCCTTTCGGATCTGAGAGGCTTGATATATTTATAGAGGAATGTCGAGATTAGATATTTTCACCAGTTCGGCTCGCTGTTCACTAAATAGCTGTAACTTTCAGCAAATCGTCACCTACTTTTTCTCAAATTGTTGAGGTCGTCGGATATTGCTCAGCTCTGAGTACGCCCCATCCCTCCATTGCATTGGGATTTTCGTGACAAGTTAGAATATCATACAAGAACGTTTAGAAGAATAGAAAGTTAGAGTTTCTCATTCTTTTAAGCCTTCTTAGACAATATAAGTAATTAACCTAGACTAGTGTGCATAATCAAAGTAAAGGAGGTGGACTCGGGGCAACCTTAGCATTTCAAGAACAGTATCGTGGAAGCCTGGTTTGGACAAGCAGACAGCAGCAGGGTTCAAGATTGCTGTTAGAATAAAAGAATACAAAAGCAAACTAAACATTCATGACACAAACTTCGGAGAAGAGGGGACTACGTGCAAACGACAAGTTCGTGAAAGAAGTTATCAAACATTTCAGGTACGTCTTCGATGCTAGGTCACTAGTTCGTTTCTTGCGCATAACGAATTTCATGCTGAGCAAGTTGAGATCCTTCATCTGAATACTTTACCCCCCCTCTCGCTCGACTACTTTACCGTCGATCATCTTTCCACTGTCGACTACTTTTCATACACACACATATCTTCAAAGTCCATCAAGCATGTTTCTTAACGAACCATTCACTTACTATAAGAAGATATCTAGGTCTAATTTTAGAAGGTTGGTTGTTTGTAGAGCTCTCTTGGGCAGTGTTAGTAGGGTTTGCTGTTTTGCTTGGCTTACTGATATAGGAGACGGGCTTGTATAACTTAACTTTAAACACATTAGCCACGTCCTACCGATAGCTGATTCAATCATCAATAGCTAAATAGTAAAATTCCTTTCCCGGTATAAGCAAGCTTCTATTCAAGACTATAAAATTCACTTATTTGAATGACAACCTCAGTGACGTAGCTCAGTATCAGGACCAGATCACTGCTGTCTATTAATATCTAGCTGTCCTCTGCTTCATATCCTACCCCTCTTACTAAAACAAAACTCCAAGAAACTCCCTCGCTTACTTTGCATTCCAGATAATTCATCTGAACATCTACCTCTCTTCTAAACCTATCTCCACCTTCTCTTTCGCCGTCGGAAAAGCTTAAACCTTACATATCTATCTCAACCAACAAAAATACTCGATTGGCCGACCTGTAGTTTACATTTGACCCGCTCTAGCAACCTATGTTTTTAATCGGCAGAAGAGCGGACAAGCGAGACGGGACACTCGGCTGGGGTTTCCTTTTCTATCAAGGTTAGATACCTTTTCGTATCTTAGAAACGGGAGATATATATATGATATAAGATACACTATCACTAGTAATTAATCTCATCCAGCCGCAAAGAAGATCTCGAAGTTCAACTGAGACGATAATTCAACGCAGTGAAGCAAAAGTCCTACAAGATATAAGGTGAATGAACCCATTCCTAACTAATAGGACCTGCTATTAAACTCTTTCCACTCTTTCTTTCTGCCGTATAACCGGCTGAACGATAATTCCAATCAACCAGTGTATGTTCTCTTCCAGTTCCTAAATCGCAAGAATCCCAAAACTATATTCTCGCCATCTAACCCCACAAAAGAAAGGCCAGCTAGAAACGCTCCTCCACACTGTTTCTCACTCAGTCTAATCCATAATCTGAACGCACATTACCCACCCCAAAACCTAGTGCAGGGCCATTGGTTCGCACTCGTGCTGCTCAAAAACCACAGTATTGTAGTTACGAGGAGGTTGTAGCATTGTGCCTCCTTTTTGGGGGGTTGTGGATTTGATATATATATACTCCGAGAAATGGATGAGGTCAAGTATATTCACCTGCACCTCTTTACTCTAGACTCCAAGCTCATGATTGCCCTATGATATAAATGACCTAATTTCGCCCTGAAGAGTCCCATAGCTTTCACCAACTTCACCCCATCCTTAGTATCCTCTACTCAAAGCCCCCACACACTCTCACAAAAATCCTTGGCTCAAAACTAATATTTCTCTGAGAACGGTCAAGGAGTATCAGACTGACTTCCGCATCCATAGCCTGATCACGGCTCTCATCTAAAAACCCGACAAATCAACACTTCTCCAAGAAAAACCCAAACTCATCAACCTAAACCCTTTCTTTCACTCTCCCCAAGCACACCCTCCCACACACCATCCAACTCTTCACCTAAACACTCACCTCCCATCCACAAAGTCACCACCGAATCTCCTCCTGCCGTCGATTCCCGTAAATCTTCACCTCTCATAATTTCCTCCAGCATCCATCTGACCCAGAATCTCGCTCTGTAACCTTCAGCCCGTGGCCAAGTATACATCGGACCTCAAGACTTGCAAGACGAAGACGTGGACTCCCGGACACCAATTGGGTTTGTGGATGTTGGGTTTCCCAAGCTTGTTTACTACATTATCCAGAAGAGCTGTCAATATATATAGACGCTCAGTCGCCCATGGAGGATGTTTGAAGAATATTCACCATCTTGGTACACTCTCAACTTTGGGTATCTCACGATCTACCACCATACCTAATCTTTCCACTAACTACACCCTTCCAACCACACAGACCACCTCAAACAAAGAACCCCAGCAGCCCCCAGCAATCTTAGACTATCTAAGCAACTCCTCCACCAACCCAGAAACTTCAAACCATACAAGCACGCAAGATCCAAGTTAGAAAGCCCGGTACCCCCAAAGCAAATTCTTCTGGTGAAAAAATACCGTAGCATTGAAGAGGACTAGAGGAATGCTAGATAAGTAGCCATGTTAGACCAAAACAGAAACCCCACCTCCAAAACCCTATTTCTTTATCTAAACATTCTCCATCCATCCATTTAGTTACTCCCGATTCTCCTCTCCCTTTCAACATTCAATTTACCATCGATTCCCACAACCCCCCCACCCTCAATTCCCCCCAGCTTTCTCCCCCCGTAAAGCAAGCTCTCTCCTTAAACCCATGCCATTCGCGTGGGCTCAAGGTACCCAGAGCAAAGTTTAACAGTGAGTGAACTTTAGCAAAACTCAAGCACAAACCCACCACCAGGTACAATGAGGAGCACATTGACTTTTCTCCATCTCAACTACGCAACTTCCCGTCCCAAATTTCCTTTCATACACACCGTACTACAGAAAGCCTTGTCGAGTCATCAACACGTAGAGGAAGAGATATTCACTCACTTCGGTTGGTCACAGCTGTCTGTCACCTTGAATAATACCCGGCGCCATTTCCCCATGAAGTATCACACCGTAAGTTAACTCCTCCAACACATCCAAGTCAAGCATTCACATAAGCAAAAATACCTCACAGCACGTCACATTTATCCAAAGCGAGACAATTTAATTACCCAAAAAACTTCATCATCAATTCATCTATCTACAAACCCCCCAACGTCGAATTTTCATGCAACTCTCAAAAGTAATTCCTAGAGACACACACACATTCCGCATGCCATCCATCCAGTGGTATAATATACAAACAATCAAAACATCAAAAAAGTAGTCTCCGCTCGCTCAGAAAATAAAGTATCGCTCCCGGCTTCAGTCCACTCACGCCAGCCAGATTAAGCCCCTGGAACATGGCGTGGTGGACTACCTTCCCTCATCCCATTTCATCCTGTACCCGAGAGAGTAGAGTGTCAAGCAACCAGGCCTATTCAGCAAAAGGTCGATCGATTCCAAGAACTCCGACCCCTCCCAGTCCCCAAAACCTTACCCTGCGTGTGTATTCATCATTTCCATCCATCCCGTCCATCCCATCATCATATCAACTCTCCACCCAGAAAGAAGAAGTATTAAAATCCCATGCCCATCCAACAATCCCACCCATGTTTCGTCAAAAACAAAACGCCATTTACCCACTACGAACGTAAAAGAATTCCCAGAGTGTCCTTTTGAATGTGCCGTCGAACCTCCCAGAAAGATGCTCTCGAAACCGAAAGATGAAGAACAACCCCTCTTATCAAGAAAATCAAGCAGCCGTCTTCCCCCCACAATCAGGAATCAACACCCCGGGTTTCAAATTCCGATTAACATCCATCAACCCCCACTGATCCTCCCACTCCTTCCCGGGCTCATTAAACTTAATCTTCCACGGCTCATCAAAAGCCTCGAACCAAAAGTAATTCGTCCCATTCGCCAGGGACGGACAAATCCAAGTATTCATAAAAGTATTCAACTCCGTGATACCCGCCACACTACCAGTAGTACATGTCGTAGCCTCCCCGCAATCCTTGCCTCCTTTTGTAGGCCATCCCGTTTCGGCGATGTAGTTTTTCGTGATATCCGTCTTGAGGGGGATGTCTTTGTTTTGCCAGAAGGACCAGGTCCAACCGGCTGCTACGTCGGCGGTTTGGCCAGCGAAGAAGGGGTGGATGTTGGCCATTAGGATGTCGACTTTGTCGGCGAAGGCTTGGGTCCAGTTATCTCCTAAGTCGGAAGAGGCGATGGGGAGTTTTATTCCGTTGGTGTCCATGTGTTTTCGAACATCGTCGATGACGTTGCTGAGGTTGGCGATTGTAAGGTCTTTTCGGAAGAGAACTTCGTTGCCGACGATGACGCCTGCGAAGGATGCTGCGCCGTGGTTGGCGAAGATTTTGTATGCTTGCTCGAGTTGTCGGGCGTTGGTAGTCGTATTGCTATCTTGCCAAATACCCATCCAGACTTTGGTGGTTCCATTCAGACCCAATCGATCAATTGCGGTAAGAACCATTTCGGTTTGGTTACAATCGGTTCCATAAAGGCGGATAGTGTTGGAGAGTTGAGAAAGGACGGCAACATCTCGAGTGACGTTATTTTGGGAGGGAGGGTAGTTAAGACAATCCGGATATTGTGTATACATTGGTGTATAATCGATTCCAGGGAAAACCTTGTGGAGGTTTTTGTTGCCCAAAAGTTTCTTGATCTCGGCAGAGTTCTTGTCAAGCTCTCCGTTTGCTGAAGAATCCGCTGATGCTGATTGCCCAGCAGCTGAATCTGTTTCTGCCGCGGCATTGGATTTCGACTTGGCCTTGCTTCCAAGTATGCCACCGATGATTCCACCAGCAATAGCACCGACAATTAACAGGACTGAGAGGAAAATCACAAAAAGACGTAACTTTTTGGTTCCGGTGGATTGTTTACTCAACCATTCGCTCTTCTCCTGCCCCTCTCCTAGGTTGTATGATTGTGGGCCGTATGGTCCGTTGACCGGATCGTACTGTGGACTAGTCTTGCTACCGTTCTTGCCAACTATTCCACCTAGTGCACCCATAATGCCTCCAGCAGCAGCGCCGCCCGCAGCACCGGCCGCGGTGGGCACCGCCCTGTCAGACGAGCCATGCCCTAGGCTCATCATGGAACTTCTATCTCGCTGTCTATATTCCAATCCATCATCTCCATCATCTTCAATACTGTTAGGATCAAATTCCGCCAGATTGGGATCAATGTATTGCGAGTATCGATAAGGCTGGTCTGCATATGGTTCTTGGTATGTGCTAGGTGGAGATCTCGACACGACAGATCGTGATTGTGGTGTTGTAATTCCTGGAGGGAATGCAGCCGCTCCCAGAGGTGTGAGGGAGGAGGTAGAGTGCTGGGTTGGTGGAGGAGGTCTGCCATATGGCGAATGCATGGGCATTCCGTTTCCAGGATCGTAACCAGGTGTGTTTCTCATGGCTTCGACACCACTTTCCCTTGCATTCGCATCTGCAACGGTCATCGCAATTCCAGTCAATCCTCCGCCAGCCTGGGTCCCAAAGTTATCTGCACCTGGGGTTGCGTCTGAATAACCCGAGTTGGTGTTTGCTCCCCGTTCCCAGCTTCTGCCGTCGGAATCGCGATGTGGAGGGGGTATGGGAGGACCGGAGGGGCTTGGTTGTCTGCCGTAGGACCTTTCTTCTCGCAACTGAGCAAAGGAACTATCTGGATGTGCGGTGGGATTTTGAGATGGTAAAGGTTGGGAGTATTGTGGATTGTCGTTGTATGAATGTTGAGGGGGTTGTGATTGATTGCGGTCGTCGTAGGGGTCTTCGAAATTGTTGGAGTATGGAGGCATGATGGAGGAATGGACAGTCAGAAGCGACTGATTAACGAGTCGTCGGAATGTCTTTGAATTGTCTCGACCGTGTCCTCCTAAACACAGAACAAGGCTGGTGAATATCTGGGTACACCAACTTGGTCAAGGACTAAAATCCAACTCTTTTAATTCGATTTGGAGGTAGCGCAACACGAGAGATTAGAGGGGGCGTAGGATGTGTAACAGCTTGAGCGATCGATTGTGGGTGGTGGAGGAGGGTAAATAGGTATGGTATGTATGGTATGTATGGTAGTGGTAGTGGTCTTTGATCAGATCACGCTGTGGGAGGATGTAGTGTATTGAATGGTGAGAGCGCAGCACAATCTGATTCAGCTTTTGTCTTTCTTCCTCAGAAATACGAGAATTTCCGTCAGCCCAGTTTGTTGAAGGTTCACGCTTCTGCTGCCCAGTTTCCTTCTACTGCCAAAGCCCACCGCGGCGTCATTGGTTGCAACAAATGGCGGGTTGGACGGGAAACTAAAGTGGCAGGGGAGGCTGGTCGCTATTCTCCACTCTGATGCTTGATGACCACCAGCCTGGCTCTAGTTCGGATGTACCAGCCTTGGATTTTATAGATATTGACTCGAGCGGAAAACTAGTTGATACGAGTTTTTTTGCTGTGGAAAAATAGGAGTTGCAAGTGTTGAAGGTTTTTCGTAAATATGTTCACTGAATTCCATTGTTCCAATGTTTGCAGCACAATGAGCGATTTACGATTTCCCTCGGGTACTTCCATCTATTCAGCGCCGCTCTTGCCAGCCGAAAAAAGGGGCAGTGTCCTCCTGGCTGGCTGCACGCCCCAAAAGCCTTGAAGCTGCAAGAGGCAATGTCACACCAAATTTAGAAACCCTCTCCTTCGTGAACCTGTCAGCGTCAGCATAAGTACGAAGTATCCTCTCAGAACTCTTTCTTCGTTTACCATTTAATCTCTGTCAATTCCCTCTGCTTTCACGATCTTCTTTCGTTTTGTATTTTCGTTTCTGTCTTTGATGCTATTCACGAAACAAACCTAAAAGGCATCGCAACACCTACTCGAATATGACAGGAGTAGTGTAGCTCCCATCTAGCTTTTCTAGCCGTCGCGGAGTGGCCCGAGTGTGCTAAATCCATTCCTCATCGGAAGCTTGAAAATTGGATGGCCAGTTTCGCCCGCGAGTTTCAATCTACCTGAACCTGGACAAGATTAGAATCGTGGGGCCAGATTGTCCGCAATTTACCCCGCCATTGATATATCACATCAATGCATCATCATCTTCTTTAATTTGTTTCTTGTTTCTATCTAGGTTTGCACAGATCCAAGTGGTTTCTACGATTAAAGTATACTTCTAGTTGAAAATCTCTGTCTGGCGTTTGGGCCTTAGGCCCGGGAAAACGGATGGCAATTGGCAATTGCGCCATCCTCCCAAGAGTCGACGATTAGTTTACATCTAGTTTACATCTACCCCGCCATTGTTTTATAACATCACCATTTGCCTCCTACTTCCTGCTTTCCATTACGCTTTTAATTCCCCTGCCCTCTCGTTTCTCTGTCTTCTAAATCACTCAAATACAATTCCTTCAAGATGACCAAAGCATTCCGTGAAATCATCGGTGTCTCCCCCTCCCAAGCATCCCTCAAAGACAGCATCCTCCTAATAATCGACGCCCAAAATGAGTTCGTCTTTCTCCTTCCCACTTCCATCTCAATCACTAACCCCTCTCCTTTCACAGATACAAAAACGGCCACCTAAAAACCGAAAATATCTCCCAGACCTCCTCTACCATAACCTCCCTCCTGGAGCGCTACCGCGCAGCTTCAGCACCAATAATCCACATAACCCACTCCACGCCTGCTTCCGCTCCAGTCTTCACTCCCGACACCCCTCTCGCAGAGATTTTCGATTCTTTAACTCCCAAAGATGGAGAGGTTATTGTGAAAAAGCAGTTTCCGGGGAGTTTCACGGGGACGACGCTGGAGGAGGAGATTAAGAAAACTGGCAAGAAACAGGTTGTTTTGGTGGGGTATATGGCGCATGTTTGTGTATCCACTACTGCTAGACAGGCTGCGGAAAGAGGTTATGATGTTGTGGTTGTCGAAGATGCCGTTGGGGATAGGGATATTCCTGGTGTGAAGGCGGAAGATCTTGTGAGGGTTGTGCTGGCGGAGTTGGGGGATGCTTTTGCTACTATTGTCAAGGCTGCTGATGTTAAGTGATTTGGGGTGATAGGAGCGTGGTAAGTAAGTTGAGATGTTAAGAAAGGTGGAGCGCTGGGCTGGCAGAAGAAGGAAGGGGTCATGTCTAATTACTGTTGAGTTTTATTTTCTTAATGTTTATTTCTTGTTACAAGTTTGGAAGTCGTCTCTTGCTCGCTTTCCTTGCAGACTCCCACGGCGATCAAGTTAGCGGGACGGGCATATTAAAACCATGACTTGTTTTCCTACAGACGTTACCAAACCAGGTACTCTATTTTGTATTATACAATAGTTTATCAATCAGCTTCAAACACTTTGGCCTCTACCATTCCTTGTTTCCTCTCCTCGTTGGCGAACATCTCGTCTAAGAATTTGTTGGTCTACACCCAATGACATTAGCTTCATTTCTCAAACTCTTGATTTCGTTTCGCAGTACTCACCTCCTTAACAGTATCATACCCATACAACCAATCCCGAAACGCATCATCATTCGTCACCCTTTCCTCCTGATCATTCTCCGCATCTTCTCTTTCCCCTCGTCCCCCTCTCTCACCAACCTCCCTCGAAACCCTAGAAATAACCTCACACCTCCCCTTCCTCACCTTCTCAAAAGCTCTCAAACACCCCGGAATATCCTCAGCGATCGCTACCCTCTCCAAACACTCCGCCAGCGCAACCCCATCTTCCAAACCCGTAGCAGCACCCTGCGCCAAATTAGGCAACATAGCATGTGCTGCATCCCCAAGAATAACTACATTCCCCTCTTCGTTAACCCACCGTTCAAGACGAGGAAGATATCCCAATTTCCACCGCACACAACTCTCCACATGCATTAGTAAACAGCGTACCACCTCGTCCCATCCAGAGTAGTATTCTCGAAGTTCGTGAATATCACCAGGTTCGTTCCAGACTCCTAGAGGCGCGGGCCCGGGACGGATGAGCACGAGGTTGTAGACTGTGCCTGAGCGGATGGGGTAGCCTATTATGTTACTTTCTTGGTGCATCCAGATGTTTGCGTTTGGGGAGGACATTAGGTTTGTGGTTAGCGGGGTTGAGAGCATTTTTTGAGAGGGGATTGTGAGGCGGTAGGCGGTGGAGGGGGATTCTATTGGTTTTATAGCTTTTGGCAAAACGAAATTTCGGGTTTGGGAGTGGATTCCGTCGGCGCCTATTATAAGATCTGCTTCCACGGTGTTTCCATCGAGGAGATGGACTATTGGTTTGCTGTTGGATGTGGTGATGCTTTTGACAGAGTGATTGAGCAGGATAGAGATTCCAGATGAGATCGCGGCGTCGTAGAGAATCTTTTGGTAGTCTGCGCGGTGGATGTACCAATACCTATCCATCTTCTTAGCAAAAAAATCCCCTCTTCTAACCCATTTCCTCCTGTTACAAACTTACGGACTCCCATACTTCTCCTCCCCATCCCTTAAAACCAACCGACCCATCTCCATCCCATCATCCCATTTCCCAACCACCAGCGCATCAGGCCAACAAACCTTTTCCCGGAATTTCTCTTCTAACCCCCATTCTTTCAGATAACGAGAGCTGTTGGGGGGAATCTGGATCCCGGCTCCGATCTCTTGGAGGGAAGATGCGGATTCAAGGATTGTGATTTCGTATCGGGGTGGGGAAGTTGGGTATTGTTTTTGGTGTTTTTCGTTCTTTTTGGAGAGGGCTAGGGCTGTTGAGAGACCTGCTATTCCGGCGCCGAGGATGAGGATTTTGAGAGGGGGTGGGGGTTGAGGCATTTTTTTTAGATGATGTGCAAGGAAGAAGGAGCAACTATTGGGAGAGAGATTTAGATGGATATTAAGACTGACGGTGTCATGATTTATATTATCAAGAGTAGTGAGAGGTAATGGAAAACTCGTTTAGGTGTACGAATATGCTCGGTGTGTGAATCATCCGGTATGTAATACGAGGCCAAAATATTACACTCGATAGCAATCTTCCAATTTTTCTACATATTGGTTCTGAAAATTCGGTGGATTTAGGGAATTTGCATTTATAACCTAATATTTCTGGATTGGTTGGCAAATATCTATGTGATGTTGAGGACATAGTGACAGTTGGGCGAACTGGGGAATGATTATACACTCTGGTTTGAGGAAATACAATCGCGAACCCAAGTGGGATAATATCAGGAGTAGAAGGAGAGAGAGTTCTAGATTATTGAGCATATCGAAAAATACCTCGCTTTAGCGATATGAACTCTGGACCCTTTACTCCAGAATAATTAATCAACCAACAACCACTGGTCGGAAACACCTACTTTCTACTTACTGCAGAAGAGCGATCCTTAAAGGTCTTCAATCACGAAGGAATATTAGATCTAGCTGTAGGAAAGTCGTCGACAAATAGAAGTCTCGAGGAAAGAAAGGAGACGAGGTGAGGATGAACGATGTTGAGTTACAGGCTTGGTTGTATGGGTATGATATTGTGAAGGAGGTGAGTACAGTAATTCGGAATCATGAACATAAGAGAGGCTGATATTCGTAATAGGCCAACAGCCTTTTGGATAATTTGTTGTTGGCTGGGGAAGAGAATGATTGAAGAAGTAGAGGAAGTGGATACCTAAGCTGAGCGTAACCAAAATACGTACACATAAATATTTGTTAACCCGAAACCAGGCCTTATTGCATCAATCTATCAAGTTACACTACAGCACCGCGGGGCTGAAAGCTAGGCATTTTTCTTTCCTTTTTCCGTCGAAACTGTGACTTCGCAAAAGGGATTTCACGTGAGCAGATTCTGGGAAGAGCCAATCACGTTCGTACAGATTCTTCAGCTGTAGGCCAATCGTTTTCTCAGCCTAGCTGGGGAAATCCTGTAAATATTCTTCCTCTCTACCACATCTTATCCGTCTCGATAAAATTCTACACCTAAAACATCTACACAATCTTGATTTAACGAGAACATGTCTTCCAAATTCCCGCTAGATTGGGACGCTCATCATGATCATATTAAGAAACTCTATCTTGATCAAAACATGGGGCTTGGAAAGGTTATCGCGGAAATGGAACGGCTACATCATTTCGTCGCCTCGTGAGTATTATCCTATTCACATTCTCTTAAACGCGCTCTAAATGTAATGATAGCAAAAACCAATACGAGACGCAGTTCAAGAAATGGCAATGGCGAAAGAATCTCACAGAAGATGAATGGAAATACGCTGGAAGAACTTTGAAAAAACGGGAGGCCGAGTGCAAAAAGAGCGAAGTTTTATTCAACGACGTTATGATATCAAAGGAGAAGGTGAAGAAAGAGACATCCAGACACTTTCTTCAGCCCTATGGTGAGTTTTGTTTCCTATAACACTTGATTTTTCTTAACTTTCGCTGTTATCTAGATAAAACTCCTCCTTCCTCGCAATGCCTTGTCATTCGAACACCTCTACCCAGTCAAGTTATAGAGATTAAAGAACAGATTATAAATGTCAACCAGAGTATGGAAAATCAGAAGCGCCCGAGAAGCGAAGACCTAGGAGAACACCCTAGCTCCAAAATTATCTGCAATTCAAGTGAGTAGGACAGAGCCACGTCTTTAACATCTTGCTAACAGCTTAGGACAACGACACACCGGAAGAAGCCGGCACATCCATCTCGTCAACTGCGGACCCGGAAGAGTCAACCCGCCAATCAAAAAGTCGAAGCTTCCTTATTTCGAATTTGTTGACTATATCACCGAAATAAACTTCGGTAAGGCACCCAACATACAAAAATGACCACTGCTAATGATGGTTTACTCAGAAATCAATTCTCAACCACTTCTTCAAGGAGAGTTCTTCGATGCTCCGTCACCTTGTATTGTTCCAACCAGTTTCTCGCAAGAGTGCAACGACTTTCGCTTGTGTATGAGTGACGAGAGTGATGGAATGTTCTCCATGTTTATGTCCGAAGATTCTTTATCTCAAGGAAGAGCTAGCATCGATTTTGGCAAATTCTACGAATCATTTGCAAACCTATTGATCGACCCTATGCGAGGAATTAAAGGCGGCCTCGACAGGCATGATGCCAACCTTAAACTTCAAAGAAAATTGCCAGCTCTTCTAGCGAACATGCCAGAAAAATCTCCGGGTGAAATTGAACCAATCATCAACACTCTACTTGGACCTCCTCAATTCAGTGCTGGAATCTGCCTCTTACAAGTCGTGGTGTATCTTTACTCCAATGATCAGCTCAGGGTCGATGATTCCGACATGGTCATGAAGTGGATAGTCGACAAAATACCACTGAGCAATCTCATCACTATTCTCAAAACGAAACTCCCAACACTTCAAGAATTTCAGTCAAGCCTACTACTATTTGCAATTAAAAATAATCTCATTACAACTGTGAAAGAGCTGCTGAGTCTTGACGGCTGGATGCGGGAGATGGCTCTTTGCCGCGAGTATCTATATGCTGCCGTAAGATGTCAAGGTGGTTTTGCAATGACTGAGCTTATTCTTTCTAGCTCGACTCGGGATGTCAAGGAGAAGATTCTCAACCCTTATAACTATAAGTATCCGACATGGTATTCAATTGGTAATTGTATTTCCATTGAGACTACTCGACTTCTTCATCATGAAGGTATGAACCTTGCAACTATGAGCTTTGGTGGAGAAACACTACTCCACTATGCCATAACTCGTGGCGATGTTACTCTGGCTCGCTATCTCATCAGCATTGGAGTAGGATATCCAACACATGGAGAGAAAAAGCTCATAGATCACCTGGTGCTCGCAGTATGGTGTGAGCGGGTGGATATGGTTCATATCCTTCTTGAGAGTGATTTCCCGGTGGATGGGATGATTGAGTGGAACGCAGACCAGCATTACCATATTAAGTTCATCAAACTCTCTGTTCCCTATTTTCCAGCGACAGCAATCCAAGTAGCTGCATCAATGGGCAACATCGAAATTGTCAAAGGGTTAGTTCAAGCTGGCGCCAACATCAACGATCCAGCATGTGGTGTTAATGGAATGACGGCACTTCAAGCTGCCGCCGAGTTCAACAATACTACTGTTGTGCAGTTCTTGCTGCAGAATGGAGCAGATGTAAATGCTCAAGGAAATACTTCCACCGAACCGCCGCGCACAGCTCTATTAGTGGCCATCGAGAATAACAATATTCCGCTCTTCGACATACTACTAAAGCACGACGCAAGCCCAAATGTCCCAGCTTTAAGCAAATACGGCACAACTATTCTCGAAGTTGCAAGTGTTCAAAAGGAATCCTCGATTTTCGTTCCGTCACTTCTTGCTCGAGGTGCTGATGATAAATTTGAACTCGAACCACAGTTAAAAGCACGCTGCATGAAATTGCAACTTGAACGAGCTGTTTTCGAGAACAACCTGAGCGCAGTTCAAGACCTTGTTGCAAATGGTGTAACCGTGGACATGTGTCCAATTGAGATCGGCTGGAGTACTCGCTCACGTATCATATATCAAACTTGGAATGAGGATGAGAAAATAACAATTCTTGAATGCGCGCTGACAACAATGAAACACCATAGAACCTCAGATTCTTCGATTTTTAGATATCTGATCAAACATATTGTCGATATAAACGAACAAAACTCCGACAATAGTGTCTACCCAATTCTCCAACAGGTGGTGGCTGAGGGTGATGTTTCGTTGGTAAATATCCTCTTAGAAGCTGGTGCAAACATTGACTTTGTATGGAACAATTCTCCAAGGTCCAAATTTTACATGGGGATTACAGCTTTGATGACCGCTATACTTCAAAAAAACCTGAATATGGTGATTTTGCTGCTGGAGAGAGGTGCAGAAATTAACTTGATCGGCAGGCAAGCCGGTTTAGGGTTTGTGTCACCACTACAACTTTCAGCACTGTGGGATTCGCCTGATATAACTAAGTTACTGTTGAGTCGAGGGGCCGACTTTTCAACATCCACGAGAAACCATGAAATTTCATTCTATAGCGCAGCTGTTCATAGAGCAAGTCGGAGCTCTTTTTACATGTCTGTGGTAAAAGATCTTTTGCCAAAAGTTGGTGTTGACGAAAGAGATGCTGGGCTTTTTCGTGCAGCTGGAATTAGCGACTTAGGTCTAGTGAGGCTTTTCTTGGACAATGGCGCCGATATCAATACCATTCACACCGCGTTTTGGGACTGGGAACACACTGTTCTAGGATTCGCAGCAAAGATAGGTCATATTAAAATTGCCGAGTTTTTATTATCTCGAGGCGCAGAGGTTAATTTGCGAATTGAAAAGGGCCTTGGAAAAGAAACAGCGTTGGACTGGGCTGCTCAAGAAGGCAAGCTCGATATGGTACAGGTTTTGCTCAACCATGGTGCTGATGATGATCTTCCACTGGTTGATCGCTATTGTTCCCCTCTGAATATCGCTCGGAAAAGGTATCATTACGGGATAGTAATAATACTGGAGAAATATCGGGACAAAGCTATGGAAGAATAGAATCAGCTTCGTATGTTGGAGATGATCTGAATGGAGAATGTGTTTGGTGCTTGGCTTTTGGTTTTGAGTTTTGGATTGATGGCGTTGTTAGTTTGCGTTGTTTACGAAAGTGGAGTTTTCATTGATCTAGGGGATATTGAGATATTAATGAGCTTTATTTATGTTAATCTGTCTGCATCGTAATTGAGAGGTTAAGAAGTTGCAAAGCTCAACTTCCGGCACTCGGCCAGTCTTGAAAGTGAGCAGATGTGACTCTAAAAATAGGTCATCGCATAAAAAGATTAAAATATTGGGGCCTAACAACTGATTTTGGTTCTGAAATCGATTTGATCAATACTGCTTTTTGGCGTCGTCAATGTAGCAACTTCTTTCTAAATCTTGATTTTATATTCAGTGACAAGCTCACTTCCTCAAAGAGACAGGGACAAAAAGAGAGGGTGTTTGAGAGAGAAGGCAGAGTATATTAAAGAAGGGTGCGAGAGCCCAGTCCTTCACTTCATTCGAAAAATACCCCAGCTGAATGGCATGAACCTTTCCAGGTTATTCCACATAAGTAAGTACTTAACAACCACCTGTCGGAAACACCTACTTTTCATATTCCACAGAATACCGATGCCGAAATATGTCAAATCACGAAGGAATAGTATCTCCAGCTTTAAGCAGGTCGTCCACAGAAATAATTCTCACAATCACCGGTGGTCTTGGCAGCTCACCCCTTTCCGTCAACCTGCATATTTTGTTGCGAGTCACGATAATTTTTAGTAGTTGATTGACTAAAAATAAAAATAAAAATCCTATTATCTTCAAAGCTCCGATTTAATATTTTGTGACGTGAGGTAATAGCTTGCACCCGTACTTTAAATTATATCGAAAAACTAATCTTATCAAGAGAGTTGAAGGTTGTGTTTCTGGGATTGCTGATGAAAATCCATGTCAATTGCAAAGAGGGGGTGGGGGGGGGAAGACTGGTGGACAATAAAAGCGGCAGTAAACCTCAAGTTCATACATGCCCTACCTAGCTCGTTGTTCCAAGTTTTTAGGGTAATTAAGTCAATTATTCCAACTATCTTGGTTGATACTTTAATTGTTCTAAATGTTCAGAGTAATTTACTTGAATTATCCTAGATAGCTAGAACAACGAGCTAGGTGGGTAGGTACGAACCGGAAATTTACTTCCGCTTCTACTGTCCATCTTGAGGCAGGAGGGCTTCAGTATAAACGTCCCAATGAAGAATGCACTTGTTTTCTTTTTTCTGTTTTCCAAAAAGCTTCGAACGAATGGATTTTTTCTTCACTCCCAATCACCTCTTTCGCCTATTCCAACCCTTCCGCCAAAATCACAAATCTTTTAAGAAGTCAGACCAAACCAACTCAACACGCTCGCTTCATGCGTCGGAACCACATGTCCAACCCCTTGAGCAGAATACGCAACAAACTTTGTCCCATCCCCAAAAACCATCTTTGTATACCCCTTCAACGGCGTATCAGTCTCATTCCTCGTCCACGAAACCCCAAATACATTACTCCACTCCTTCACCTGCTCAATCAAGCTCTGATAAGCAATAATACTATCCGCAGTCCCAAACCAAGTTTGCATTTTTGGATAACTCCCATTATAACCCGGATACCCGGCTCTCACCAAGTCTCCCCATTGCTGTGCGGTTTTCTGGGTTTTTCCTTTCTCACAATCTGTGGTACCAGAGAAAGGGGAAGATCCCCCGGTGCCAAGTAGACAACCGTAGGGCATTCCTGAGAAGGGTGCAACCGCTGAGAAAATATCGGGGTAGGCGCCTGCGAGGACGTTGCTCATGATTCCACCTGAGGAAGAACCTGTTGCGAAGACCTTTTTTGGGTCGGCGTTATATTTGGAAATGGTGTATTTGACCATGTTGACGATGGAGAGGGAGTCGGAACCACCATTGTGAGTAAGGGAAGCATTGGTGTTTCCGTCGAAGCATTTGTAATCGCGGGTTGCGGAGGGGTAGATCAAGAGGAAACCGAGTTTGTCGGCTTGAGCGGGGAGTTTGGTCTGAGTGAAGTATTGGGAACCGGAACCGGTGCAGCCATGCATCTTGGATTTGGTTAGTGGTTCATTTTGTTGGGAGCTCCTTGGGGGGAGTGAACTTACTGCTACAATGATAGCTGGGCTCGAGGCTACTTTGTCCGGTACGTAGATCGACATTTCGACAGAGCCAGGGTTGGTACCATAATTTGGTACTGAGACAAGGCTGGCTGCGGAAGCGATCGAAGTGAACGAAGCAAGTGCAACTAACAAAGACGGAAAATTGAACACCATGATTCTCGTTGGGAGAAATGATAGAGTATACAGAGAAGATTGGTCCTGAACTTTGTTGAAATAATCGAGCTTCTGAAAGGCTTTTGTACCTGCATCGTTTTCCTCGCTTAATAGCCCCCCTAAATTGCTTTCCGCATACGGCTCTTACCCCGCGCCCCCCGCACGCTCATGGTCGCATCCCCAAGATAATTTCTTTGAATGATTACCCTTGATATCGCTGCGTTTATCTTCACGGTATGAAGTTCGGTACTTTTTAGTGTTTGATTTAGATCATTAGCCTATATCTAACTCTCGTGCCTAAGGGTATTTTATTATAGCCTGTAGAAATTGAAACAGTAGTACTACATAAGCGCTTTCGGAAGAGAGAAACGGGACTTTTTGGTTTGATGAGCACCACTTTTAGAAGTTAATCTGCGAGATCTTCACAACCAAAGCCTCATGAGTGTTGTGTTACCTCCTAGGCTGTCCAGATAGCGGTGTTCGGTAACAAAAGTCGGGATTGCTGTGAGCTTTATACGGCTGCATATAATATATCAAGATCTTTAGTGTGGAGGGGAAGAAACTCTCTGCGATATCAAGTCAAACTGTTGAAATATTTCTAAGGCCTGTTGGTACCGTAATAGCAAGACTTCACACAATGAAAGACCGTCACCAATTCCTAGTAAGAAAGAGCGCAATGCTTCAAATGGAAATTTAAGACAGTAAATCTAAACAATAGTAGTAAAGAATGCGAGTCGCTAATACACCTCCTTAAAGAACCCTCTGACCAGTCTTGCTCCATCCCGCTTAATTAAATATTTTCACTCCCTTAACACCCTGAAACCAGCAAACCCTTTTTCTGAGTAATGAGTAAAGAAATAAACATAGAAAGCTTGAGGTTAATATATACCTAAGATTTGTGAAGGAATCATTCTTGAAAATCCAATCGATGGAAAATGACTTATGAAAGATTTACATGGATGGAAATACTCTCACGCGATCCCCAGCCTTATCATATCCTTACAACACTCTTAAAATCCCAGCTCAGAGGATCTCTCATGATCTCATACTCATATATCTGGCCTTCCGAGATACCATACACGCGTCGATCAAAATTCGTAGCCATAGCAGTGATATTGCTTATGGACTTGGTCATTTGGGGACTGGTTGGACCGTTCCAGTTACCGGTTCCAACCATGACCTTCAATGTCCCGACGTCACCTTCGATGTAAAGTCCAAGAACGAATAGATCTGGCGAATTGGACGTAGTTGTTGATTTCAATGTAGTCGAAGCAATTGCCAACGGTGCTTTTGGTGGTTGTTGGTTTTTGAAAAAGCCGCCTTCTAGAACAGGAAAGAATCTGTCAGTTCTCTTTTCGTTTGGTTCTTGAATATTCTAGAGGTAACGTACGGTTCTCCCACTTGGACCTATCTCTGCGGCTTCCATCTCTATCCCACGTATATTCAGCTATGTTTCCTGCACTTCCTACATATGCCTTCAAATCAGACGTTGTGTTGAGACCAAAATCATCTCCACCAGTTGACAATGACATCAAAGATATGGCAGTGCCTGGCTCGAAGGCATTTTCCATGACATTGTCGCCGGACCATCCATTTCTTGCATTAGCGTGTTTTAGAAGTAGGTCCTTGGTCTGGTACAAGAGGACTGGGGAATTGAGGCAATTTGTTCTATTAGAACATCCCCAATAGTAGGCTGCAAGTTGAGAGCCATGCATGGAGATAGTTCTCGGTGTTTTCGCTGTCAAGTCTCCCATATTCCACTGGCCAGCATAGGGGTCTCGCGTCCAGAATTCGAGAAGTTCGTCATTCTTTGAAGTTATGTAGACATTGACTTGGGTTGTATTCGAAAGGATTGTGGACGTCCATACACATGCTGCAATTTTCGTTCCAGGCATGGGATTGTAGACGTTGTCTATCGCGATCGGTGAAGGTGTCCATGCTGTAATATTCGGATCCCAAAGTGACATGACAATACTGTTATTTCTGTCCTGGAAAAAGACGCCGTAGTACTGCAAGCCCCCCGAAGTCCAATTAACTGCTGCTAAAGATGAGTTTTGCAGCATATTCGTGACAGGTAGTTTGGACGGTTCCAAGTTTGAGGGAGGTGCTGCTGCTGCAGGTGATGGTGATGGCGATGGCGATGGCGATGGAGGTAATGGTTTGTTGCTGCTCCTCTTTTTTAACATGACTCCAGCTATTACCCCGCCGATAAGTGTTATTACAAGGAGCGTCACAATAGTAGCCACAATTATGAAAGGCTTCTTCTTGAACCCAAATATCGTTTCCGGTTCATCTTTGGTAATGGCTTCTTCGATTGATGTCTCGGATCTATATGTGAGAGGTGGGGTTCTGGAGTCAAGTTCAAGACCTGGGGCTCTAAAGTCAAGCTCTAGACCTGGGTTTCTGAAGTCAACTTCTAGACCCGGCTGATTTTCGTGGTTCTGTACTGGTTCAAGTGGGCATTGTTCTCGTTGATTGATCATATTTTTTTGTCTTCGACTCGTAGTGGATAGTCTCGCTCAGGCAGCGTAGGTGCCCAGCCAATGGAAAAAGGCGCTCGTTGTCAATAAATCTCCAGTTCAGATACAAAGATTAAGAATGTCAAGCGATTGAATTAAAAGTGACACTAGCAGCCATATATGACTGTAGTTAATGTTGGGGGTAGTTAGGCTCGTATTCATCGTTCCAGTCAAATCCTTCCTTGGCGTTGTTTGAGAGGTTAAAGTTGCACAAAACGGTCACTCCGAGTTTTGTAAAGTGCAAGCACTTTTCCTCTAGTTTGCAGATACCTTGGATTTGAAACTCAAAGTTCTTCTATGTATCAGTAAAACAAAGTAAGCTGTCGTTCCCTTACAAATAATGACCTGCTCTGTATCCGAAAGGACTATCCAAACCTTAAGCGTGGTATTTTTTTTTACAAGACCCAAAAATACTGCCATAATTTCAGTCAGATTAGCCTTGCAAACCAACGCATCTGGGAATTGCCCGCTGGTGACATAAGCTTTATTTCCAGCGAGGCATTAGTAGTACTGCTTTTACGAAAACTCGAACTGGTCAAGGAGACTAAAACCGCGCGGTACTCTGTCTTTGAAACGACTTGAAATCCTGTCGCATTCAATTTCCCAACTAGGAAATTCCAATGTTTACATCAAAAATATTAGAGCTGAACCCACTTGATGCTGATTCTGCCGGAGCCTCGTTGCACGAAACAAAACAAGCGGTACCCCTATTGCAACTTCAGCTAGGAGCTGAGGCACGATATCGTCAAAATTTACGTGAAGCCGAGTGGGATGCGTTTTAGACGCACTTAGGGTAACAATGTTCTCATTTTTTCGAATCGCACCATCTTGTACCTCTTTATCAACTATTTCCCATGTAATACAAGATTAAATTTTCACAAATAAGTGTTCTTGATCCTTGATAAGTGAGACAGAATTTTAACGTAGATGCAGGGATTCCTGCTTTTTGTCACGTGATTGTTCTGCCAAGCCTAGGGGTAAGCGTCTTCAAACATGACAATCAAATAGCGCCATATGGCTGCATGGTGTTAACCATGGAGTCCAGCGAGCGCCTCTCGTAAGACCCGTGAATGAGAATTTCTGCTGCCAATGTCGAGTTCAAACAGTAACTCTACCATCGCTGTGTGTTTCTGACAGCATGCGCAAGTGGTGTCATGTATCAGGAAGTCAGTCTCAGCGGAATAAAACTAAGGTAATAAAAATATTGAGGGCGAGGCGCATGTGCAAGAGAAAGTAGGCACTCCTTCCCGCAATGCGCCAGCGGCAGCCATAATATGGGCTGAGGTGTTGAGGGGTTAGTGAAGTGTCTTTTGTTTTCCACCCAGAACACTGAAATATACAAGATGAAATCCGACATCAGCAACCCAAGCCCACCCAAGTAAGCATACCAACCAAGAATAAACTCCACCCACCTCTTCCCCTCTCCGGCCTCCTGTTTGCAAACTAGAATCAGTCTAAAATAAACGATAACAACCATAGAATTGAACCATTTATATGAAAACCAACCATCCACGGTACATACATTTACTGTGTACACCTTTTTGTTTACGGTGTAACCAGGCGAGCCAGGGTAAGAATGCACCCAAGGTCCCCCACCAGCTTCTACGTACAATACCAATACAAAGTTGGGCATCGGCATGTTATGTGCAGAATTCGGAATTTCGATTGTTGAAGTTGCAGTTTCGAGAGCCAATGATTCACGGTTGGCGAGAAGTTGTACCAACACACAGCCTCAAGGTCGGCCCTGAAGAACCCTGTTTTCTGCACGCAGCGGAAAATCGCATCGGGACCAACAACACCAATAATTCCGACAGCCAATTAAATACCAGAATATTGAAAATGAGGTTGCGGGTTTCGTTGGGTGGCGAAGTGCTTCTGTCTGTGCTTTGGGACCGCTGTTGGTACCAGGACACGATGAGGTCTTAACAACGTATAAGCCACCACAATAACTTAGACTTTTTATTCACTGAAAGAGATATCGTTGAAACAATTGTATCGCATACGAAAGGAGTTTTTCTCCGCTTGATTGCCTCAAATCATCACAAACAGTGAGCTTTCTCCATTCGATTTTCTGCTTAAGGCCTACTCCTCGCTAGCATCGTTGAGATGGCGGACAGTACAGGCCAAATCGCTCGTGGAAGCAAGTTCCAAGAAGATACCATTCAACTCGACTCTCCAGCAGAAGTCACTCACCTCATACACTCTCATTCACACCAAAACAGCAAGGACACAATTGAATGGGGATCGATCGAAAAATCACCCATGTCGGCAACAAGTACAACATTTCAAATTTCGCCGAGAAGGAACTCGAAAAGATCTCTCTTATTGGGCTTTTCTTCGGATATTGGAGGGTTGCTGAGTGCGTTTTCCATACTCGTCGCGATCACTATTACTCTTGGCATTTTCAATGGTAAACCGGAGCCAGAATGGAAGCTGAGCATTAATTTGAATTCGCTTGTTGCCCTCCTTGCTACGATTTTACGAGCTTCCATGTTGACGGTTGTATCAGAAGGTTTGACATAACCCAGCTTGAAATTAGAACACTAGCTAACTTTCATCAGCTCTAAGTCAACTGAAATGGACGTGGTTCTCTAATCTACGACCCATCAGCGATCTCGATGTTTTCGATCAAGCTACAAGAGGGGTATGGGGTTCAGTAAAGGCTGTTTTCTCTATACGGAAGTTGTAAGTACCATGTTCTGAAGTCATAAAGATCAAAGCTAATGATCCGCTTTGAAGTCATCCAATTCTTCTCGGTTCAGGTATCACTATTTTGTCTTTAGGTATCGGACCATTCACTCAACAAGCGATCAAATCGGTTTCATGCCACTTGCCAATGGCACATATGACAGCATCACTACCCGTCATTCATTCTATTTCCGGTTCCGACACGATTGTTTTTGGGGTTTCAGAATTTGCGCTGGACTCTGGTACAAAAGGAGCTTTGATAAATGGAATTTCCAACCCGGGTAAGGATACATCCAAAGTCTCCGTGAACTGTCCCACTGGAAATTGCACGTTCAATACGTTTGGAGGCATCACGCATTCCTCTCTTGGGCTGTGCACTCGCTGCAAAGATACTACTATGCAAATCTTGGAGGGTGGTGACAGTGCAGAGGGGAATTCTGGAACAAACTTCAGCTTGCCTTTGCCATATAATCTGACAATCACCGACTACTATAGGGAGCGCAAGGGGATCGATATTGGTTGTCGAACCGGGCCAGGTATCTTCACTCCACAACCAGGAGACCCGCAAGATTGGGAGGAACCGTATAACAGCAGTGCTCTCGGTTTCATCGACATTCTTTCCTTCTCTACCGCAGGATGTATCCAAGATGGGACAGGAAACGACACTCGACCGAAATGGAACTGTCCACATCGACGGAGGCCTGAATTTAACTCCTTGGGTGCTTCAGGGGAACAGTTAGACCTCATTTCAGCTCAGTGTGTGTACTATCCGTGTTTAAGAAACTACAAGGCCGAAGTAAATGCTGGAGTCTTATCCGAAACTCTTATTTCCACAATTCCGGCAACTCGAGATAGCCCAGTATGGGAGTCTTTCGAGGGTAATTTCACAGCCATCAAAGAGCCATGTTATTTGGACGGTCAGCCTCACGATCACTCGAACTTCTCGATAATTCCTAGGGAGAGTCAGCATTTCATCTCATATAATAAGAGCGGAGAAACACAAGAAACTCCGCAAGAGTGTCTATATCAAATGCACCACATCTATGCGGTAGCACTCGACAAATTCTTCATCGACGCTTTCAAAGGGACAGGACTTGCCACTTCGTTATATTCGGCGCAATTCGCTGTGAAGAGCAAGGTTGAGAATATCATCTTTGACAACAACTGGTGGCTTTCTTCCCTCTGGAGCGATGGAAATGTTTCGCTCGAGAGTATTTCCTCAACGATGGATAGCATGTCGACCTCTTTCACAAACCATGTACGAACTGCTGGTGTTAAGTCCGGCGGCAATTCTTCATCAGAACCAGACTCCGCAGATGCCCCGAGCTTTGTACTCGGGACCGTGTATGAGACGACTGTTTGCACGAGGTTCGACTGGAAATGGCTACTTTTTCCTGTAGTTCTGCTTTTGGCAACTTTGGTTTTACTCTTATTTACTGTTGTTGTCAGTTATCTTGACCCTCAGCAACTCCCACTTTGGAAATCTTCTTTGCTGCCCCTTCTATTTTATGGGTTTGAGAGGAATGTCGGTCAGATGTCGAAGGGTGCAGGACAAACGAGTGATGGCTCGGATAAATATGGTGAAAGTTCTGGTTTGCTCGGGAAGAATCAATTGTCTGTTGTTTCTAGGGAGAAGATGGTTAGATTTCGAAAAACGGAGCGGGGTGCTGGGTTTGAAGAATGTGACAGTTGAAATGCATTCCGGTAGACCTGTGTAGTTGAGAACACTTCATCAAAATACAAGTTCCACTCAGAGAGTTAAATAGTTTCCAGTTTTCTAAGTCTCGTTTCACGAAGCTCGTGAAAGTCTTGTTCTCTCTTAGATAAATCGCTTTGGGGTCCATTTTCTGTTTGCAGATCAAAACTTATGCCTTATCTAGGGATTGATAGAGTGAACGCCTAATTACTAAGAGGACCTGTTCTTCAGAAGATTCTGTTCTGAATAAAAAGAAGCACCAATCTCAGTATTTAGTGCACTCGCTCCGCAATCCGCTCCCCCAATTCAGCTAGTCATTTCCTTTTTTTAAACGTTCTCATGTAATGCCCAATCAAGTAGGTAATCACACATCATATAAAACAGCGGAGTTCTGAATTTCCTGGCTTGAAAACGTAGAAACTGTATAAAGATTTGAGATTCAAAGTGTTTGATAAATTTGCTAAGCGAGAAACAATACACAGAAATCCAAGGTTGAAACGAGAGTAATAATCATAACTGCGACAGCACCATCCTACTCATCGCGTGCTTCGCACGCCTAACTCAAAAGCTGAATAAGAATCACAATTTTCGACAGGCATCAATAGCAATTCCCTGAACTAACTCACGAAATAACATTCCCGAAAGCAATTTAGACCAAAGATCCGTATCAAAAGAATAATTTGCAAAATAGCCAACAAAAGCATAATGTGAACAGACGAATAAAGACTATCAGCGACGATCAAGGAACGTATCGACTGGCATATACATATCGCATCAAAAATTGAGCTTCCTTGGGTGCCCCCCTCAATATCAAACCTGCTCCTTATCCACCATCCGTCTTTGTCCTCTGTTGACTCGAGTTCAACCGTGTTTTTTTCACGATGAACTTTGAATAAGATCTCGGCAAGGTAGATATGTTCCAATCTGGGGAAGTTTCTAGCATACTTCATAGCTACCTAATAATGATGGCCGGGGCTTTGGCGGCCTGTTTCTCGGCAACAGAGACATATTTCTTTCTCATTTTGAAAATGTTGATGTTTTTCCCATCTTAAGACAATTGATTTAAGCCCCTGCAACGGTTGGAGATGACCGATTATAGCGTCGTGGGGACTGAACCACGTTTCCTTACTAAGTAAGAAAATGGAACAAGACAATCAAATGTGGTTCAGCGATGAGAGACACGATAGAGCATTGAGCAAGGTATCTGGAATTGTGAAAGACTCTAGAGGTTCTGAATCCGGCGTGGTCAGAGTTATGGAAAGCTGCCTGAGTTGGTGGAAGGTTCTAAGAAGTTGCAGGAGACGGTGAACTGGCGAGACGGCTCTTGATTTGTTGAGTATGATAGTTTTCAGCTGTCGGTTCTTTTTCAAAAATTCAAACTGGTCGTCATCGGGAATTTCCCCCATACTATGATCATCGCGGCCAAGTATCAAAGTCTCGAGGGAAGGAATTTGGCCCTGAGCAAAAGAAAAATTGCCTTCGCCTTCGTGTGATCTATCATTCTTGGTAAGATCTAAATCTTTGAGAGTGGTAGAAGACAATCGCAATATCGATGCCAAAAGATTTGCCACGCTGAGTTCGGGTTCGTAGAAGGTGAGTACCATTGTTTCAAGAGGCCACACGGTAGAAGGTTACATGATTTGTATGCCTTCTAATTCTGATATCGGCACTTGGCATAGTTCAAGGTGTTTTATGGGACATTTAATCAGTGTATTGAAGGGGTGTTGATTTAATCTGATTCGAAACAGTCTTAAGCTGTCCAAGTGTGGCAAGCTAGAGAGGATGGAAATCATTGAAAGTGGAATGCCTTCGTCGACTCTGCGAAGGTGGCCTAAATTGAGGTCGCGAATACAAACACCCAAGTGGAGTGAGCGTGTATCAGGGGTTTGGCGTATTTCAGCAGCTTCTCGATGAAGATGGTCAACCATGCTTTCTGAGCGAGCTTCACCACCAAGATTTACGGAGCAGAATTGAACTGAGCGTGCTAGTTGTCGACAGTCCGAGTTCGTGAGTGCCAGAGATGCAAGATCAACATCTCTTGCTATAGTCACCAACTTGTTGGCGATAATGGTCAGGATTTCAGCTGGGAGCTTGAAGAGAGGGCTGTCGGGAGATGCGATGACGGCGCCTTCCAGGGCCCTTTCGAAGTCCACGAGCCGAGGAGATGGACGTGACATTCTGATGCTCGTGATCGACATTTCAAACGTTGTAACGGGATGTTGCAGTTAAGGTCGAAAGAAGGGAAGCAGACAGGGAAGCGGGAGACGCAGGCTAACAGGAAGGGTGTTGGATTTCTCGGCCTCAGGCTTCAAGAGCTCTGCCTCTCTCGACATCGCGACAAAACAATCCGATCATGATCAATTGTCGCATTGCAAGTACTATACTAGTTGCATCTCCTGAAGAGCTGAAGTGGATTGAGCCTCTACCTCCCGCCGTCTCCCCCCCTCCCCCCCTCCCCCCGCGATACGTTTTCGACAACAAAAAAAACTGTGTATATGGAAAAGGAAAAGGAGGGGGTAACCTTATACTCTGGATGGAGAGGGGGTCGTGCCTTCCTTCTCGCTCTCGTCCGCTCTTTGTGGGGCGCGCTACCTCGAGGTCGAGGTGAGAGGAAGGAGCGACCTCTACTTGTGGTTGTGTCGATGTGAGGGCAGATCCACGCGCTTGAGGAAATGCTCGAGGGAAGGTCCGACCTTGCGACAAGTTTGGAGTTTGGACCAGCGAGCCACTGAGCCACTGAACCAGCCGGCTTGGGATATCTGTTCGCTTCGAGTTTCATCATCTAAAACCTCCGTAGAAAGTCATTAACCTCGATTGTTTTCAGACAAGCGCTTGTTGTTTTTAAGCTCAGTAGCTAAGCATTTCCCCGACCGGGTTCCAGGACGCTTTGGGGCTTTTGGAGTCTTGAACGACCAAGTCATCGTACCAAAACTCCTTTCTAATTCCAGTGGACAATAAGCTGTCTTCTCATGGATCCAGTTACCAAAGTCACTTACACGAAGAATTTTTCGTGAAAACCTTTTCCAACTACCAAATGGCTGCAGCCCTTTCCTCGTCATATCAGCGTCAAATTCTCCAGTCTTTCTTTGGCCAATTGAACTGACTATGCATTGATATTTTTCAGCCATCTAACCGATATCCCGGCCTCGTGCACGGTCCTGGCAAAAGCCCGCCGAAAAACCCCTCTTTTTACCTCGACCATCACTACTTTAACTATGGCTAGAATAGACAAATCTCATTAGATCCACTTAGCGGTGGCAGCAATTGAAAGAGGAGAGCATAGCAATTTTACTGAGGCAGCTAAGAAGTATAGGTGTGGCTGTACTGCTATCTTACGGAGGATTAGAGGCTTGACTATAACACGCAAAGACGCTACTGCCCTTTACTACTAAGCACTTACTAAGGAGCAAGAAGAAGTCCTAATTCGATAGATTAATAACCTTACTAATCGAGTAATACCCTCTACGTCTTTAATTATCAAGAACCTTATAGAAGAGATATATAGAAGCGCGGTAGAGAAGAACTAGACTAGGTAATTTATCCGAAGATATAAGAATAGGTTATATAGTAGCTATCTTAAGAATATTAAGAACTTAAGAGTAGTAGCTAAGTATACTCCTATGTTTATACTCTTCTTTACCTTAGTATTATATACTTTTTCTCCTTCTTATTTTAATTTAAGTATAAAAGCTAATATTATCTTATTTTCTCTAGCTTATATAAGTTATCGAGAAATATAATATAACTACTAATAACTTATATAACTTTGACGAGAAGGGATTTCTTATAGGATTTAGCCGATCTATAAAGCGTATTATAAGTCTAGAAGCGTATATATTAGACTAGGTTATAAAGAATAAGTAGAACAGTATAACGGCACGAAACGGATACTACTACAAAAGAGGCATATAGAAGTGCGTTCGATAGAATGACATATCCGAATACTAGGCTCTGATACGAAGGAAAAGACCAAATTAGTCTTTTCTCAAGAGAGAGTAAGGGCATCTATATATAAGAGGGTCGGATAATAACAAAAGTCCGTACCGATCCGGCTCTGACAATTCCGAAACCATCTGTGCCGTACCATACTCGGCACGTATTCTTGGCTGTTCCGATGGCTCGGCAATTCCATCAATAGCTGGCTATCACAAACAGTTCTCGAGAGTTTATTTCTCTACTAGTATATGTCTCAGCTATTAGAAGAGCTATCCCGCCGCTTCTTATTTATAAGAGCGTGTTAGGAGACTTATAAGGCTCTTAGACAGAGGATATTAAAGAAGACGAGGTATATTTCAGTTTATTAGAAAACAGCTAGTTATTAAACCAGTTTAGCCTAAAGTAGCTAGAAGACGTCTTTAAGAGATATATAAAACCGAAGAGCGTAAGAGTATACCGGCTGCTTCTTATAGACAGCTACTTCTCGTATATTAATATAAAATTTATCGACTTTGTATTCTACTATCGTATTATTATTATTATCCTTCCTCTTTATACTATACATCGGCTCTAGCCTCTTAATATAGGCCTCTTCTAACCTCTCGCTATATTCTATAGTAATAAGCTAGAAAAGCTTCTTACTACTTCTAATAGATTAGTCTCTATATCTAAGAGATTTTTCTATAAGATATTTAAGATAGCCTAGGATCTTATATTCATAGAATATAATATTATATATACCTTCGAGAAGACTAGAATCTAGCTAATTCAGAGTGTAAAGATAGTTGCCTAGGTAACAAAGCCTGCCTCGCTAGTTAAGAAACCTGTCAAAGGTATAAAAACACCTCTTATATTAAAAGCTATATATAACGAAACTTAAACGAACTAAACAAAGATAACTAAGTCTCGAAGGTTAGTATATAGATAAGAAGTATAGATACGCTAGGTTATTTACTTAGAAGTGAACTTATTACTTATATTAAAGATATTAAATAAGATAATAAGATTAATAACTAAAGTTAAGTACGAAGCTTCTATCTAATAGTAGACGTGCTAGTCTTATATAGTGTTACGAATCACGTGTATACGTGATAAGTAAAGACCAGGCGGCGTCCTAACAGGTTAAGCACTATCGGAATACTCTTATAGTAGATAGGGATCGGTTAGGTTAGCTAAGCGATCCAAGGATTTCATTATAATAATCACGTGACGAAAGGGACCGCTGGATCGCTAAGCGAACCAGCTCGTTAGATCGCTAGCTTAACAAGCGAGTTAGCTACCTAGGGGAACGAAGGTTCTATATATACTAGCACGTCTGCTATCTAGATAGGAGCTTCGTACTTAACTTTAGTTATTAATCTTATTATCTTGTTTAACATCTTTAATATAAGTAACAAGTTCACTTCTAAGTAAATAACCCGGCACATCTATACTTCTTACCTATATACTAACCTTCAAGACTTAGTTATCTTTATTTAGTTCGTTTAAGTTTTATTACACTTTAAGTACCTGCTTAGAAGTTTAGTCGCTATAGCCCTAGTAACCCCCGCTGTAGCAGCTAGCCTAAATACTAGTCGAGTCAACGTTGTAGGAACATCTAGAAGTATAACCGGAAGAATACCTACTAGTATATAGTTAACTAGGAACGACGATAATGTTAGTATACTAGACGCCCCCGAGTCTTATAAGGTCGAAGTACTTGAATCTATTAAAGTTAAGATACTAGATATATATTATAGAAAGTAAAAGAAACTTAACTTATTTCTTCTCTAAATAGACATCTACTTTAACTTTAATTCTAATAAGTTTAAAGGTAATTATAACTTATAAACTATCTTTGCTATCTCCTACCTTAGGGGATTAGTATTAGAATAGGCTTAGCTATACTTAGAGGATTTCTTTAAAAATAAGAATAAAGATAGAAAGATAGAATTAACTAAGATTATGTTTAAATCTTAAAGAGGATTTAAAGTAACTATTAGAAAAGTTTTTAAAGACTTCGATATAATCTAAATAGCTATATATAAGCTTTTAGAATTATACTAGACTAGATTAGTAATAGATTATACTAATAAATTTTAATATTATAAAACAAAGTTAAGATAAGATATAATTACTCTTATAGAACTCTTTTACTAAGGATTAAAAATATATATCTATAAGGAAATAGTTAAGTAGAATATATAATTCTTAACTATTATAAGTATAATTAAAAGAAGTCGTCTAACTAGATAACTGCTTATATAAATTTAGAAAGAGTAACCCTAGGTATAGAGAAAAGAGTAAAGAGTTAGGAAAGTAGAAGCACTCTTATACTAATAAACATAGTAAGAAGGTAAACGCTATATATAAGAAAACCTTTCTAAAGAAAGGAGGACTTTCTTAGAAAGAGTAAAATCATCGATATAAGTAGAACTTATATTATAATTATAGCTAACTAGGCTATAGAGCAAATAAGTATAGTAAGAAGAAAGACTTTAAAGGAAAGAAGTAAATTAATACTACTATTTAATAATAGATAGCTTTAACTAATTATATTAAACTTATAGATAAGGAGCTTAAAGTACGAGGATATAGAACCTAGATTAAAAATAATAAAGGAATTAGTAGTATATAAGATACTAATAATAATAGGGATCTAATCCTTAAAGAATATTATAATATATAATTAGTAATAGAACCTAAGTAACCTTTTTAAGAAGAATACGAATTACTACTATTAACTAGTTCTTTAGAGATATTAGAATCATCTTCTAGTTTAGAAGAAGAGATAAAGAATAAAGACTCTAAAGTTAGAGAAACTTAGGCTTTCTTTAGAACCTTTAAACAAGGAAATTAATAGGTATATATTAATAATTAGAAACTAGATTTCTAGAGTCCTTATATAATACGAGGAGTTAACCTAACTATCTTAATAACGTATATAGTTATAAGTAATAACCTTAAAATAATAACTCTAGTTAGCCTAATTACTAGATAGAAGACTATTAAAGGAAAGGAACTAGAATAAGAACGTTAACCGACTAAAAAACCTAGCTACCTTAAAGTAGAGGATATATAGAGAATATATAATATTTTAGATAAGATTAGTATATAGATATAGTAAGTTCTAATAGGATTTATAAGACGAATTAAAACCCCTTTCTTTAGAATACTACCTAAAGATATTATACTAAAGGAATTTAAGAAATATATTATAGTTATATTAATTAGGAATAATAGGTTAGTATTTAGAAAATATAACTTATAACAACTGTTTAGTATATTATATTAGGAGTAAAGAGAGCTCGATATAACTAAGTAGGCTAAGGTAGAACTAGAGGAATTATACTATCTATTAGTAGAAGAACTATAGTTTATAGAAATAGTTTAAGAAATAATAGTATAATAAATACGATATAAACCAAGTCTAACTTTAGACTAGTTATTATAGAAACGATTTAAAGGAATATTACTAGAGCCTACTAGAATAGTAGAATATTATTAAATATATGAAGTAGTATTATTAGATAAAGAAGGAGTAGTATTCTTTCCTTAGTCCTAGATTAGAACTGTTAAAGAAAAGAATTTAAGAGACTATATATTTAAAGTTTATTATATAAAACTAGAGATAAGTATACTAGAGGCTACTTTAGATTATCTATATATAAGAGAACTATAGTCTATAGAAGCTATTTTAGAAACTAGTTATAAATAGATCTAATATAACTATAGACAAATACTAAAGTAATTTATAGAGGAAATTCCTAAAACTATAGGAATTATAGAATATAGATTAGTATATAAGGTAGTATATACTAATAAGGAAAGAGTAAGATTCTTTCTATAGTATAAGAATAAGGAAAGAAAGAATTATAATTAAGAAAATTAATCTTTTAAAGTCTAATATATTAAAGTAAAGTTAGATATTACTTTAGGAGAAAGATAGTTAATAGTAATTATAGAAATATAAGAGAAAAAGTTATAAGTTATAATAGACTTAAGAGTAATAAGTAACTTTATCTCTCTAATAGCTTAGGAAAAGCTAAACGTTCTAATTAAAGGAATAAGACTATATTAACTAAGAGTAGTTAATAGAACGGATATTATATATTAAAACGGAATTATTAATTAGTAAACTATCTTAATAAAAGTTAATATTAAAGGATACTATTTAGATATATAATTTAATATTATTAAAATAGGAAGTAAGGAAGTAATATTTAGTATACTATAGATTTAGGAATATAATCTAGAAATCAACTAGAAGGCTAGAACAATAACCTTTAGTCGATATAAATATATAGGTTTATATTTTTAACTTTAAGGCTAGAATAAGGTTAGTACTACCTCTTCTAAAGCACTAGAACACCTTGCCTAGGGTCCTCTATAGGTTAGTAAGGAAGCTAATAACGAAATACCTATATAGTATAGAGAATTTAAAGCTTTATTTAAAAACCTAGAAGACTTATAAGCCTTACTAGAACATTGCTTATAGAATTATAAGATTAAATTAAAAGAGAGTTATCACCTCTCGAAGTAGAAGCTTCGGTCGTATAACTAGAAAAGCCTATAAAGAATAGAAAGTTATATAAAAGAAGATATTAAAAAGGGATATATTAGAAGATCTAAGTTACTAATTACCTTAAACATACTTATTATTAAGAAAAAAGACAACCTAGATAAGAGAGTATATATTAATTATTAAGAAGTAAATTATACTATAGTTAAGAACGCTTATCTACTACTACCTAGCTAATACTTATAGGATAAGTTAGACAAGGTAGTACGATTTACGAAATTAGATTAATAAAACACTTATAAACTTATATAAATAAAAGTCAGAGACGAATAGAAGATAGTATTTACCTTACTATCGAGCTTTTATAAATACACAGTTATACTATTTAGACTATATAATATACTAGCTATATATTAGAGACAAAACAATAACATTTTAAAGGATCTTCTAAGAATAATAGTAATTTATTACCTAGATAATATCCTAATCTTCTTAGAAAAAGAAGAAGAATATAAGAGATATATTAGAGAAGTTTTAAGACAACTTATAAAAGTAAATTCTTAGTTAAAACTCTCGAAATACGAGTTTAGAGTAACTTAGACACTTTTCCTAAGATAGGTATTTAGCTTAGAGAAAATAGAAATAGATCTAGTAAAGATCTAAGATATCTTAAACTAGAAATTACTAAAAAATATAAAAGATATATAGTCCTTCCTTAGATTTATAAACTTTTACTATCTATTTATATAAGACTATATAAAGACTACTAAACTAATATTAGTACTAGTTAAGAAAGCTATTAGGTTTATTTAGAATAAATAGGTAGAAAATGCTTTTTAGAAAATTAAAGCAAAGTTTATAGAAAAGCCTATTTTATACGATTTTAATATAGATAAACTAAGTATAGTTAAAATAGATATCTTAGACATAGTAGTAGGTATAGTTTACTTATAACTAAATAATAAAGGAAAACTTATACTTATTATATATTATTCTAAGATATTTAACCTAGTATAATAAAATTATAGTATCTTTAACAAAGAACTACTTATTATAGTATTAGCTTTAGAATACTAGAGAATTTATTTATAGCTAGTAAAATACTTAGTTATAGTTTTATCTAACTACGAGAACCTTAAGATATTTACAACTACTAAGGAACTTATAATAAGATAATTAGCTAGATAGTTAGAGATATTAGAAGGATTTAATATTATTATTTAATATATAAAGGGAACGTTAAATACTTAGGCTAATACTCTTAGCTAGAAACCTAGGTATAAGGGAAATAAAGAGTATAAGAAGATTATAATCTTAAAAACTCTTAAGAATAAAGACTTAATACCTACTATATATAAGATAGTAGTAATAAATAACATCTAAATAGATAAGATTTAAAATATATATAAAGGTTATAATTAATATATAAAAGGGAAATTATAGGTTCCTAGCTTATATATAAAGGAGTTTATATAAGAATACTATACTGTACCTGCTTATAGTTACTAAGGAATTCGTAGAACCCTCTAGAAGATAAGATAATATTACTATATTAATCGGTTATCTATAATAGTTAAGGAAGTAATAGTAGAATATAATACCTATACTAGGAATAAGGCTTTCTACTATACTTCTTATAAATAGATAAATACTACTCTAATACTATAGATACCTTAGAAATCAATATCTATAGATTTTATTATTAAATTACTAAAATCTAAAGATCTAATAACAAGAGTTAAATATAATATAATCCTAGTTATTATAAAACAACTTATAAAGTATATAATCTTAATAGTATATATAGAGTTAAGTATAGCTAAGGAATTAGTATTTATATTCCTTAAGAAAGTAGTCTTAAAATATAGACTATTTAAAGAGATACTCTTAGACAGAGACAAGCTCTTTATCTTAAACTTTTAGATCGCTCTTATAAAACGATTAAGTATAAAGAGAAAGCTTTCTATAGCTTTCTACTCTTAAACAAATAAAGAAAATAAATAGATAAATTAAGTAGTTAAAATATACCTTTATTATTATATAAACTACTAGTAAGACAACTAGGTAGAGCTACTGCCTTTAACACAGTTTACTTATAATAGTTTAGTAATAGAAACAACACTTATTATACTATTCTATACTAATTTTAGGTATAAATTAATAGTGTATTAAGAACTACTATCTATAATAATTAATAATTAACTTACTCGTGTTTATATCTTAAAAATTAAGAGTCTATATAGAGAACTTATAGAAGACCTATAATTTATAGTAGAAAGAAACGCGTACTACTATAATAAACGACGTAGTTAGAAGCTAACGTTAAAAGAGAGAGATAAAGTCTACTTAGTATAGAAAAACATTGACATAAAAAGACTAAGTAATAAACTAGATTATAAAAAACTTAGACTATTTAAAATCAAGTAAGTTAAGAGACCTTTAAATTATAAATTAGTACTACTAAGAATAATAAATATCTATCTAGTATTCTATATATCCTTACTCGAACTAGTACTACTAGGAGTACTACTAGCTCTAATTATAGAAATTTAACTAATAAACCTAAATACTAAGTATAAAGTTAAGAGGATTCTTAACTATAGACTTATTAGAGAATAGGTTAGGTATTTAATAAAATAGTTAGATTATCTATATTTAGAAAATACTTAGGAACCTAGAAAAAATATTAGCTAGTACTTAGAGGAACTTTAAGAGTTCTACTGTCGAAACCTAAGTCTGCTTATATTATATAGTTAGTAGGAAAGAACTTAAGAAAGGCTAGGTCGAGGCCTAGAGCGAGAGCAGGGTCGGAAACGTCGGGCGTAGGAAGGGCGGCCAGCCTAGCAGCCTCTTCTTCTATCCACTTCTTTTCTTCCTCCTTCTTCTTTTCCTTTCTTTCTAATTCTTTAATAGTATCTAGCTCCTTAAAGAAGTTAAGACTAGCTACTATCATTCTCTGCTTTCGGGTATAAAGCAGCTTCTTCTACTTATTAACCTAGAGGACTTTCGCTATAGCCTTATTAGCCTTATCCTCTAGTCGTTAGATCTAAGCATCTATAGACTCCTAATCTTAAATAGTTAGTATACAGTTTACCTCGCGAACGTCGTAAGTCTTACTATTCTTTATATAACAACTATAGCAATTTAGACTTTTATCTTAAGAGGCGATATATTTATTTATAAAACTAGCTTTTAAATATTAGGTATAAGGTACTATTTTTATTCTAGATAAGTTAATTTCTTTTCTAAGAGCGATATACTTAGTATATTTTATTAAATAATTAGGTAGTATAGTAAAAAGAGAAGAAGGCTACTAGCCTTCTAATAATATTTCTTAGGTCGTACTTAAGTATAGAGACACGCTAAGCTAAGAAGGGGATAGTATTACAAATCACGTATATATGTAATAAGTAAAGACTAGGCAGCGTTCTAATAGGTTAAGCACTATTAGAATACTCTTATAGTAGATAGGGATCGGTTAGGTTAGCTAAGCGATCTAAGGATTTTATTATAATAATTACGTGACGAAAGAGACCGCTAGATCGCTAAGTAAACTAGCTCGTTAGATCGCTAGCTCGACAAGCGAGTTAGCTACCTAGAAGAACGAAGGTTCTATATATACTAGCACGTCTACTATCTAGATAGGAGCTTCGTACTCAACTTTAGTTATTAATCTTATTATCTTATTTAACATCTTTAATATAAGTAACGAGTTCACTTCTAAGTAAATAACCCGGCGTATCTATACTTCTTACCTATATACTAACCTTCGAGACTTAGTTATCTTTGTCTAGTTCGTTTAAGTTTCGTTATATATAGAACCTTCCGTTTATATTTAGAGTCCTGCTTAGTAAAAGCCCCGAAGATAGAGTCTAACTCTATTTTCAAGGCTTCTTAAAACTAGACTCTATTATCTAACTACTTCTAACCGAGTTATATAATATAACTATAATAAGATCCTAGGATTATATATCTTACTATATTTAATCCTTTCTTCCTTTTAGGGTTATAATAGTACTTGTTCTATTAGAGCGTTACCTAGACTTTACTTCGTTACGTACTAGTATATAATTTATAATACTATCCTCTTCTTAGCCTAGCGTGTCTCTACGCTAGAATATAAACCTAAAATATATTATTAGAAAGATATTATCCTTCTTCTATATATAAACATATCCTCTTCTTATATTAAACGAAAAAAGCGTCTAGCTCTTATTATACGAATCGAATCTATATAACGTCTAGTAGAGACCTATTCTTTTTATTAAAAACAATCTCGTTACTGTTTCTTAGAGCTTTCTAAATCCTCTTGATATTCCTTCTCCTAGACCTAGAAAACCTATATATCGATTTTTCTTTAGTTCTTTACGTAAACGGTTTCCTATTACTTCTCTAAGTCCTTCTTTCTCGAGTTATTCTCTCTTAAGTCCTTCTCTCGAGTCCTTGTCTTCTTAGTTCTCTATCTTTAAAATAGCTTCTTTTGTTAAGTAAGTGCTTTCTAATAATACTTCTCTATCTAACTCTAGTCTTGAATTCTAGGCAGCTCTAGATTTCGTTAGTAGAATTCCTAAAGTTATATTAAGTAATAGTTAAGGTTGTTTTTTAGTTCTTAAGTATTTTCTAAGTATAGGTAATCTAACTATTTAATTAAGTATTTGATTTATCTTCTAATAAATCTATAGTTAAGAATCCTTTTAACTTTATACTTAGTATTTAGGTTTATTAGTTGAATTTCTATAAGTGAAGCTAGTAGAGCTCCTAGTAGTACTAGTTCGAGTAGGGATATATAGAATACTAGGTAGATATTTATTATCTTTAGTAAAGCTAATTTATAATTTAAAGGTTCTTTAACTCGTTTGATTTTAAATAGTCTAAGTTTCTTATAATCTAGTTTATTACTTAGTCTTTTTATATTAATGTTTTTCTATACTAAGTAGACTTTATCTCTCTCTTTTAGTATTAGCTTCTAACTACGTCGTTTATTATAGTAGTACGCGTTTCTTTTAGCTACGAACTATAAATCCTCTATAAGTTCCTTATATAGGCTTTTAATTTTTAATACTAAAACATAAGTAAGTTAGTTATCGATAGTTATAAATAGTAGTTCTTAATATACTATTAATTTATATCTAAAGTTAGTATAAAATAATATAATAAGTATTATTTCTATTACTAAACTATTATAAATAAACTATACTAAGAGTAGCAGTTCTACCTAGTTGTTTTACTAGTAGTTTATATAATAATAAAGGTATATTTTAACTACTTAATTTATTTATTCGTTTCCTCTATTTATTTAAAAGTAGAAAGCTATAGAGAGCTTTCTTTTTATACCTAATCGTTTTATAAAAGCGATCTAAAATTTTAAAGTAAAGAGTTTATCTCTATCTAAGAGTATTTCTTTAGATAGTCTATATCTTAAGACTACTTCTCTAAGGAACGCGAATACTAATTCCTTAGCTATACTTAACTCTATATATACTACTAGAATTATATACTTTATAAGTCGTTCTATAATAACTAGAATCGTATTATACTTAACTCCTGTTATTAGATCTTTAGATTTAATTAGTTTAATAATAAAATCTATAGATATTGATTTCTAAGGTATCTATAGTATTAGAGTAGTGTTTATCTGTTTATAAGAAGTATAGTAGAAAGCCTTATTCCTAGTATAGGTATTATATTCTACTATTACTTTCTTAACTATTATAGATAATTAATTAATATAGTAGTATTATCTTCTTCTCTAGAAAGTCTTACGAATTCCTTAGTAGCTATAAGTAGACGTAGTATAGTATTCTTATATAAACTCTCTTATATATAAGCTAGGAACCTATAGTTTCCCTTTTATATACTAGTTATAACCTTTATATAGGTTCTAAATTTTATCTATTTAGATATTATTTATTATAGCTATTTTATATATAGTAGGTACTAAGTTACTATTTTTGTTATATTTTAATATTACTATATTAATATATTTCTTATTTTTCTTATAGCCTAGTTTCCAGCTTAGAGTATCGGCTTAAGTGTTACTTATTCTACTAATATATCGAATAATTATCTTAAATCCTACTAAGGTTTTAGACTACCTAGCTAGGTATCTTATAATAAGTTCCTTAGTTATAGTAAATGTTTTTAGGTTTAGATAATTAGTAAGTACTATTACTAGGTATATTATACTCTAGAGGTAAGTTCTCTATTTTTTAAGAGCTAGAATAATAGCTATTAATTCTTTGTTATAAATACTATAGTTCTATTATACTATATCGAACGTTTTTAAGAAATATACTATAGATATAAGTTTTCCTATTTTATTTAGTTATAGATATATAGTACCTACTACTATATCTAAGGTATCTATTTCTATTATACTTAGTTTCTTATAATTAAAATTATATAAGATAGGTTTTATTATAAACTGTTCTTTAATTTCCTAGAAGGCCTTTTCAGTCTTCTTATCTTAGATAAAAGCTATAGCTTTTCTAGTTAGTATTAACATAGGTTTTATAATCTTTATATAGTCTTTAATAAATAGTTAATAGAAATTAGTAAATCCTAAAAAGGATTATATATCTTTAACGTTTTTTAGTAATTCCTATTTAATAACTATATAGATCTTTTCTAGATCTATTTCTATTTTCTCTAAGCTAAATACTTATCTAAGAAAGAGAGTTCTCTTAACTTCAAACTCGTATTTCAATAGTTTTAAATAAGAGTCTACTTTAGTAAGTCTTTATAAGACTTCCTTTATATAGCCTTTATATTCTTCTAGATTTTTAGAGAAAATTAATATATTATCTAGGTAATATATAATAGTTACTCTTAGAAGATCCTCTAGAATACTATTATTCTATCTCTAATAAGTAGCTAGTATATTAGTTAAACTAAAAGATATTACTATATACTTATAGAGTTCTAATAGTAAGACAAATATAGTCTTCTATTTATAGCCTACCTTAATTCTAATTAATCTATAAGCGTTCTTTTAATCTAGTTTTATAAATTTCTTTATCTAGCTTAACTTATCTTATAAGTACTAGCTAGTTAGTAATAGATAAGCGTTCTTAATTATTATATTATTTAATTCTTTATAATTAATATATACTTATCTATTTAGATTATCTTTTTTCTTAATAATAAGTATATTTAAGAAGATAGACGATTTAGATTTTTAAATATATCTCTTCTTTATTCCTTATTAGATATAACTTTCTAATAAAGCTAAGTTATTCTAGTTATATAATTAAAGCTTCTACTTCCTAAGGTTATAACTCTTTATTAATTTAATCTTATAATTCTATAGCTAATATTTAAGAAGAGTACGTATATCTTCTAAGTCTTTGAACAACTTTGTAAATTCTCTATACTATATAGGTATTACGTTATTAGCTTCCTTACTAACCTATAGAGAACTCTAGACAAGGTGTTCTAGTACTTTAGAAGAGGTAGCGCTAATCTTATTCTAGTCTTAAAGTTATAAACGCGAACCTATGTATTTATATTAACTAAAGGTTATTATTCTAGCTTTCTAATCGATTTCTAGATTATGTTTCTAAATCTATAGTATACTAAGTATTACTTCCTTACTCTCTATTTTAATAATATTAAATTATATATCTAAGTAGTATTCTTTAATATTAACTTTTACTAGAATAGTTTACTAATTAATAATTCTATCTTAGTAACGTATTTCCCGGGTGAGCCGATTACCCGGGTAAGCCGATTACTAAAATACTAAAACGCGACACTTAACTTAAAATTAAAATACTACTACTTAATTAAGCCTAACCCTCTAATAAAGAGAGTCGTATTCTTTTAGCTGTCTAAGCCTTTAATTCAGGTTATTTTAAGAGTATATAAGCTTATGTTAAAGCCTACGACGTGTCTTATATAACTCTTTATAACCGAATACACGGAATCCTTTTACGACGCGATACTCCTTCTAATACTCAAAGACTTACCTCCGAAGAAGAGCGAGCTATTATACGATATATTCTCGACCTAGACTCGCGTAGATTCCTACCTCGGCTAGTAGCTGTTCGAGAAATAGTAGACCTTCTTCTCTCTAAACGCGACGCGCCTCTAGTAGATAAGAATTAGACTTCTACCTTTATTAAACGCTATATAGAGATTAAAACGAAATTTAGCCGTAAGTACGATTATAAAAGAGCTTAGTACGAAGACTCTATAGTTCTTAGAGACTGGTTTAAGCTTATACGAAATACAATTACTAAATATAGGGTTATAGAGGAGGATATATATAACTTCGACGAAGCTAGGTTTCTTATAAGGGTTATTACAACTGCTAAAGTTGTTATAAGCTTAGAGTTAAGGAATCGTTCAAAGACTACTTAGCTAGGAAATAGAGAGTAGGTTTCGATTATATAGAGTATAAACTCGTATAGTTAAGCACTTCCTTCGTTTATTATTTTCAAGAGATAGTACTATCTCTTAGCTTAGTACGAGGAGTTAGGTCTTCTATAAGATTAGGTAATTACGCTAAGTAAGAATAGATAGACGATAAACGAGATTAGATTTAAGTAGATTTAGTACTTTAATAAACATATAAAAGGTTATATAGTTAGACGATATAGACTCCTTATTCTTAATAGCTACGAGTTATATATTTCAGTTTAATTTCAGTAATACTATTAGGATAATAATATTATTACTCTTTATATACTACTATACTTATCTTATATCCTTTAGCCTCTTAACGTTAGCTGTTTTAGCTCTCTAAAGGTATTATATAGTAAGCAGATTAAGAATCTCGTTCGAGTTAGAATCTAGTATATTACTAAGCTTAAGTTCCTTCCTATATTTAAAGAGGTATTCAAAGCTATATTTATAGAGTAGAATATTAAGAGTAGATTCTAAGCAACTAGCTTAGTTCTATATAATCCTAAGAACGTGCTTTCTTACCTTAATCTAAGGCTAAAGACACTAACTCCACCTCTTATAAACGAGCTAAACTAGACCTCAAAGACGCTATAGAACGTAATAGAGCTTGGATTCTAGACTATATATCTTAAAAACCGTATTATACGATACTAAGATAGCTCTCCGATATTAATCAACGAGGCATTTGATCGGCTTACTAAGAGAGCTCAAATTATAATACACGGAGCTACTCTTATAAGAGCTGAAATTAAGATACTATAAGAGGTAAATCAGCTTAAAAAGAGAAGAGAGAGAAAGCGAAAGAGGCGCATTTACTAAAGTAGAAGTCTTATAGTTAAGAAAGGCGAGGAAATTATTCAAAGTATTCAAACTTAGTAGAAAGAGAGTAGTAATAATATATAGCGCCAGCGCTTAGAAGGTAAGCGGCGACGTTATAGTTTATATAATCAGGTTAGATATAATACTCGTATATATAAGACACCTTAGGAATCGATTAATATAAGTAGCTAGAGGTTTTTTAATAGTATTATTATAATATATTTAAAGTTGTAGTATTATCGCGTTTTAGTAATCAGCTTACCCGGGTGATCGGCTTACCCGGGAAATACGTTATATAATATCTATTCTATTAACTACTCCTAAGTAATATAGTCTTATTCCTTTAATTAGAACGTTTAGCTTCTCTTAAGCTATTAGAGAAATAAAGTTATTTATTACTTCTAAGTCTATTATAACTTATAACTTCTTCTCTTATATTTCTATAGTTATTACTAACTATCTTTCTCTTAAAGTAGTATTTAACTTTGCTTTAATATATTAGACTTTAAAGAATCGATTTTCTTAATTATAATTCTTTCTCTTCTTATTCTTATACTATAGAAAGAATCTTACTCTTTCCTTATTAGTATATACTACCTTATATACTAATCTATATTCTACGATTCCTATAGTCTTAGGAATTCCTCTTATAAATCGTTTTAGTAGTTGTTTATAATTATATTAGATTTATTTATAACTGGTTTCTAAAATAGCTTCTATAGACTATAGTTCTCTTATATATAAATAATCTAAAGTAGCTTCTAGTATACTTATTTCTAGTTTTATATATTAAACTCTAAATATATAGTCTCTTAAATTCTTCTTCTTAACTGTCTAAATCTAGGACTAAGAAAAGAATACTACTTCTTCTTTATTAGATAAGACTACCTCGTATATCTAATAATATTCTACTATTCTAGTAGGTTCTAGTAAGATTCCTTTAAATCGCTTCTATAATAACTAGTCTATAGTTAGGCTTAGTTTATATTATATCTATTATACTATTATTTCTTATACTGTTTCTATAAACTATAGTTCTCTTATTAATAGATAGTAAAATTCTTCTAGTTCTGTTTTAGTCTATTTAGTTATATCGAGCTCTCTTTATTCCTAGAATAGTATACTAAATAGCTACTATAAGTTATATTTTCTAAATACTAGCCTATTATTTCTAATTAACGCGACTATAATATAACGTTTAAATTCTTTTAGTATAATATCTTTAGATAGTATTCTAAGAAAAGAGGTTTTAATTCGTCTCTTAAATCCTATTAGAACTTACTATATCTATATACTAATTTTATCTAAAATATTATATATTCTCTATACGTTCTCTACTTTAGAGTAGCTAGGTTTTTTAATCGGTTATTATTTACGTTCTAGTTCTTTTCTCTTAATAGTTTCTTACCTAGTAATTAGACTAACTAGAGTTATTATTTTAGAGTTATTTCTTATAACTATATATATTATTAAGATAGTTAGATTATCCCTCTATATAGTATAAGAACTCTAGAAGTCTAGCTTCTAGTTATTAATATATATCTATCGATTTCCTTATTTAAAGATTCTAAGAAAGGCTTAAGTTTCTCTAACTTTAGGATTTTCGTTTCTAACTTCTCTCTCTAAGCTAGAGAATAAGTCTAATATTTCTAACGAACTAGTTAATAATAGTAATTTGTATTTTATTTAAAGATATTACTTAGATACTTCTACTAATTATATATTATAATTTTCTTTAAGAAGTAGATCTCTATTATTATTAGTATCTTATATACTACTAAATTCTTTATTAATTTTAATCTAGGTCTTATATTCTTATACTTCGAGTTTCTTATTTATAAGTGTAATACGATTAGTTAAGGCTACCTGTTATTAAATAGTAGTATTAATTTATTTCTTTCTCTTAGAGTCTTTCTTCTTACTATACTTATTTACTCTATAGCTAAGAAGGCCGTAGTTATAATATAAGTTCTACTTACGTCGACGATTTCACTTCTTCTAGGAAAGTTCTTCTTTCTTTAGAAAGGTTTTCTTTTATATAGTATTTACTTCCTTACTATATTTAGTATAGGAGTGCTTCTACTTTCCTAATCTCTTACTCTTTTCTCTATACTTAGAGTTACTCTTTCTAAATTCGTATAAGTAATTATCTAACTAGACAACTTCCTTAATTATACTTATAATAGTTAAGAACTATATATTCTACTTAGCTATTTCCTTATAGATATATACCTTTAATCCTTTATAGAAGAGTTTTATAAGAGTAATAGTATTCTATTCTAACTTTGTTCTATATTATTAAAATTTATTAACGTAATCTATTACTAATCCGGTCTAGTATAACTCTAAAAGCTTATATATAGCTGTTTAGATTATATTAAAGTCTCTAAAGACTTTTCTAATAGTTATCTTAAATCCTCTCTAAGATTTAAATATAATCTTAATTAATTCTATCTTTCTGTTTTTATTCTTATTTTTAAAGAAGTCTTCTAAATATAGCTAAGCTTATTCTAATACTAATCCTCTAAGGTAGGAGATAGCGAAGATAGTTTATAAATTATAATTACTTTTGAATTTATTAGAGTTAAAGTTAAAGTAGATGTCTATTTAGAGAAGGAATAAGTCGAGTTTCTTTCGCTTCTTATAATACGTGTCTAGTATCTTAACTTTAATAGATTTAAGTACTTTAATCTTATAAAGCTTAGAGACGTCTAGTATACTAATATTATCGTCGTTCCTAGTTAACTATATACTAGTAGGTGTTCTTCTAGTAGTACTTCTAGATGTTCCTACGACGTTGACTTAACTAGTATTCGAGCTAGCTACTACAGAGGTTGCTAGAGCTATAGTAACTAAACTTCTAAGCAGATACTTAAAGTATAATAAAACTTAAACGAACTAAACAAAGATAACTAAGTCTTAAAGGTTAGTATATAGATAAGAAGTATAGATATACTAGGTTATTTACTTAGAAGTAAACTCGTTACTTATATTAAAGATATTAAATAAGATAATAAGATTAATAACTAAAGTTAAGTACGAAGCTTCTATCTAATAGTAGACGTGCTAGTCTTATATAGAACCTTCTGTTTATGTTTAGAGTCCTACTTAGTAGAAGTCTCGAAGATAGAGTCCGACTCTATTTTCAAGGCTCCTTAAAACTAGCCTCTATTACCTAACTACTTCTAACCGAGTTACGTAATATAACTATAATAAGATCCTAGAATTATATATCTTACTATATTCAATCCTTTCTTCCTTTCAGAGTTATAATAGTACTCGTCTTATTAGAGCGTCGCCTGGACTTCACTTCGTCACGTGCTGGCACGTGATTCGTGACACTATACGACACGCGTTCTTAGACTTTAAAAAGTCTCTATCTAAGCTTAAGGTATATACGGTCTTTACTTCTATACGTACTCTTTCCTCTTAAGTCTCTATTCTTAAACACGAGAACTAGAGGCTGCGAATAGCTATTATTCTTAAGAATTAGAAGAGAAAGAAGGGTAAGAGACTTAATCTTTGTAGGGAAATTAGCTAGGGAGTAGAGGTATACTCCTCTAGGAAGGTTATACGAGCTCGAGAGTATTAGACTAAGGAAGAAGAGGTAAGAGAGGCTAAAGAACAGGCAAAGGAAGAGAGAAGAGAGATAAGAAAGGCGAATGCTCTTAAGAGACAACGTAAGAAGGAAGAATTAGCTAATAAGAGAGCAGAAACCCAGCTCTATAAGAAGCTGGCTACTATAACTTCAAAGGTCTTAAAATAGATAAAATATATATATATCCTACGAAAAAGGACTACTCTACATATGCCTTAAGTTAAGAAAGGAGCTAAAAAGGGATAAAAAGAGCTAGAAAAGCCAACTTTAATACTTAAACTTAAGGTTAGAGTTCTAGCTAAAGTGGTAGCTCTATAATTAAAGGAAACTAGGTTAGAACAGCAGATTAGGCTGCCACTCCGTGCCCGTGCATAGTTTTTTGTACTTATTCTCTAATTAACTACCTTTTATCTATATCCCTACTTAATTATATACAAATTCAATAAGTGGTTGTTGTAATATATAACTTTTAATATAGTGGGTGACATTCCGAGGGGGCGGGCTTTTGCTAGGACCGTGCACGAGGCCGGGATATCGGTTACTTGAACTTCGCAACGATAACGAAAGCTCGTTATCAATTCGGCATTTCGGTTTAGCAGTGTCCAACGTGCAGCAGCGAAACTGGATGTCGAAGCACCCTCAAGTCTATTCGTTACAAATTTGCATTTTAATTAAGCTCAACATCCGAGAAGAAGTATCGGCAGAATAACATTACCCGTGGCAATTATTATGTAGCGCGGGGGGCGCAAAATATGGGTGATCACGGACTGTTCCTCGGTGTACAATTACCCATTGACACGTCTCTCAATGTTCTTCAAATCCTTCTACAAAGCCACTACCAAGATTTAGGGTTTCGGAAAAACATCTAATGAAGTTGGTACACTACCCAGATGCCTAGATGCCTCCCCAAGGAAGTTGGTCAAGACATCATCTTGGTGTATTGTTTCTCCGTATACTTGCAGCGACAACCAGTCTCTCGGCTCTTGTCATCGCAATAATTTTCAGTTTGAAGGAAAATGAGAACAATGTATTTCTCTACTGTGCGGTAAGGTCTTCGCTTCCTTGCCAAGAATGGATACTGAAATGGATTTTAGGCAGCTTGGGGCATGTGCCTAAATGGCATTGAAATACATTGTTTGCTTAGCAGGAGATACCGGCTTCCGCTCGGTGCCATTCTCTCTCTGGATATCATTGAAGTGGCAATCTCAATTGGTAGTGTAATTGTAGAAATGTTTTATTATCACTTTGGGGCCATTTCTCAATCTATAGTTGAGGAGCTTCATTTTAGCAAGTTGTTTTCTGCTCAACGATGGATTGCTGTTATTTTAGCGTTCGTTATATCTTTTCCCCTTTTCCATACAATCTCAGAAGTGAACAATTGACTAATTCTAACTGGAACTTAGGGCCCTTCATGTCATCTTGGCATTTTCGGGATGTTTCGAATGTTGTTTGTGGTCCAGCAGAAGACGCAGAGAGGACGAAGCATACAATCTGTCATGAATCCCTCGACCTGAAAGAACAAGCCTCCGGGCTATTCCGGCTCGATTTAAACCCAACTGGCCTTGAAACTAGATTGTTTAACGCCAACCGATCCTCACGTGAACTTGAAAACGATGACAAACAGCACGCCATGCAAAGGTTTATGGGCCAGTAAATTCGGTTGGGAAGGACTCTAGATAAGACCATGAACAAGAAAACATCACACGAGAACCCCTCAACATCGACTTCAACATCAACTCATTCCGTCTTGCCACTTTCAATACTCAACAACTGCCTTGCCAACTCCACAAAAGTATCCTCCTTACTCCTGTACTTGATCCCCAAAATCTTCTCGGCTTTCCCACTACTAGCCGTAAACACATTCGCATCCAATCCTGGTCTCCTCGGGGTCCCCTTCGGTGTTCTCTTTTCCAATTCTGGTATTTTCTCGCGTAGGAGGTCGGAAATTTCTTGGCTGGATACTGAACCTCCACATATGAGAAGTCTAGAATTCGAAGCCGAGGGAGTTATGGAAGCGATGAAGTGGGCTTGTGCTATATCCTGAAGGATTTTTAGATTTTGGCAAGAAGGAGAGGGGGGACGAGAGGGGAATTTACCCTGACGGCTACGTAGAGATGGAGACCATTTGGTGGCTCTGATGCTTCTTCGGTGGAATTGATGAAAAGATTATAAATTCTTCCATTCGATTCATTGAGATCTTTTATACTCTCAACAGAATGTCTCAACGGTCCGTAGACCATCGGGGGTGCAAGAGTCACGAGATCGAAACCCGACTTTTCGGTTTCGAGAAAGTCCCAAGCTGGTAACCATCAGCATCAATCTTCTCATCCCATAATCTCGAACATGGAGGAAAGTACATACCAGACTTCTCAGCAAACTTTTTACTCGCCTGATAAGCCGCATTAGGCGTCCCACTCAATGCCTCCTCCCAAGTCCTAGGATTCCAGTCTTCCTCCGTATACACCCTCCTCGGCACCTTCACAGCAGGAGCATCAAAATCAATAACCGCCGCACAACTACTCGTAACAACAACCCTCTTCACACTCCCCGCTCCCTCCTGAACCGCCTTACATGGTGGTTTGAGGAGAGGAGGAGGGAGAGGATGTGGGAGCCTATGAATCCATTGGCGCCGGTGAGGAGGATGTTTTTGGACATGTTGATTTCTTCTGGTTCGATGGGAAGCTTTAAATGAGGAGTAGTAGAAATTTTGAAGAGGAGGTTTATAGTAGGACTAATCTAGGAGGAGATTTGAGGCTGGGTTGAAAAAAAGCGAAAGACAGAGAGGGTTGAAATTTATATAAATTCTGTCAGCGATAGTGGTATTCAGACTCCAATGTGAATTCGGATTTCTCGCATGCGACTGAGGGGCAAAGATTACAAGTGCATACCTAAAGTGCTATGGCTGATTTCATGTGGTGTTGATTCGCCTACCGAAAAGGATGACCTGCGTGTAGTAATCGCGTTACTCATCTTCTTGCATACATACACATTGGGCTTCAAAGAAACAGGAGCCACATATTTTCATTACTGATATTTTTAAGTTAGTCAATGATGTAAATATACCTTACCAAAGTTCGTTGCAGACAACCCAAACACCGTCGGACATATGATCCAATCATTGGGTCGAAAACGAAAACTTCTCGAACTGATTTCCAAACTCATATCCCACCCCTGAATGAATAGTTTGATATCAATCGAGTCACAAATCTCGGGTAGCTCAAGTTCAACATCTAAATGTCTGTCATCGCCAGGACCCAGGTATACCAAGTACCGCAATCAACCAATTGCTGCCTTGAATCGTAATCGTCCTTGTAAAAATAAGACTCTCACTGACTCGAGACACACTACGCACCACTCCACACCAAAACCATCCAGGAACGCATCTCTTGGACATTTATTAAACATTGGTTGGTCGTTCCTGACCTTGGCGGTGGTGGCTCAGCAATCGAGGTCTAAGCGAGCCCCCTCCTCCACACCTCTCTTCACGATCTTCAACCTCAAAATAAGGGTTTGCTTCACGTATATATGTTGAGATTCTCGAGTGAGTGAGTTTGTAAAACCAACTGGTTGTTGTAATAGGTGCCTTGAAACTTAGTAAAGCTAAACTTTCAGACGTCAAAGTAGACTTGAGAACTGCACTAAAAAGAACGCCTCGTCACACTACCCCACACAGCCTCACGGCACAGTACATAAACACCAAGGCATAAAGAAGTGCGAGTCGAGACTTATATAGGACTCCACATCCAAAAGACACAGAGCAAAGGTCTCTCCAAAATAAACCTGAAAAGAAAATGCTTTCTTTCAACAACCCAACCATAGAAATCACAATCCGCATCCTCCTCATCCCCACCGCTCTAGCAACCCTCGCCCTTTGCATCGCCTGGGCAACCGACGGTCACGAGTATGTATATACGGACTACGACACGCATTACCCAATCACGGCTTATGTATTCGTGAGTTCCCCCATCTATACTTAAACCCCCAGACGAGCCCCCCCTTCCCACAAACCCTCCACCCAAAAAATCCAAGAACAACAATACTAACACCACCCCTTAGCTCATTCTCTCCCTCCTCCTAAACCTAAAATCCATCCTCATATTCTACACCAAAACCCCAGTATCAAAATGGAGAAAACGCTACACCTTCCCCATGAATTACTGGTGGACACTCAGCTTCGACGTCCTCCTCTTCGCAGCACTATTGAGCGATGGAGTGGTTGAGTTGTTCATTATTTATGGGTGGGTGAATAACATGGGTAAGGCGATGGGGATTTTATGCTGGGTCGTTGCGTGAGTCTCCCTTCCTTCTTTCCTTTCTCAAATCCTTGTCCCCCTAGTGAAAAAGAGTGAAAAAGAACAGAGATCCCACTAAAAATCAACAACTAACTCCCAACCCCAGAGCTGGACATCTCACCCTAGCAGTCCTAAACACAATAACTTGTTGTCAAAGAAGGAAAGGGAAGAAAGCCTTAAAAAGAGGTTCCACCAGATTACGCGAGGAAGAAAACGCAACTGCAGAAAGTGGGAAAGCGGAGGAAGAGGTTGCTGTTGAATTAGAAGGTATTAGGAAAGCTTAATTGTTAGCGTGATAATTCAGGGGTAACGAAACAATGGAAACCCGGAAAAAAAGGGGATTCACCAAGCAAGGAAATAATGGAAGGTAATGAGGAATCAGGAATAATGTATAATAAAGACGAAGAAGTAATATAGATAGAAAAGACACTCGTTTTGCTAGGCACTAGTTAGCTGAAGTATCCTGAACTAGCAAGACCTCTTCTGGGACGATTCTTTTTTTGAGAGAATAAATAGGTCATGCGATTGCAAAGTCCCTTAACCCAGAGGGACCTCGTCTATCTTACCGAAATCTCATGAAAAAGCGAACAGGGAGGAAAAAGAAGACTACATGTACTTGATATGAAAGGTCATCACAGAAAACAAGTCAATGTGAGTGCAACTCAAAAATGCGAAAAAAAGGTAGTTGGCAAAATCTCAATGGTATAATCCCGCTACGTGAATTCCCTCGACGTGAATCTCAACATCTACGCAACTATACGCTCGGTATGCAAACGAACTGTCGCTGTATGCAATGGTATTTTCTCTTTTCGCTGGAAATGCCCATTCTCCCTCTAAAAAAAGGATGGAAATTTCCCAACACCAATAACTCCGCCCAGAATGGTATCATAACTCATAGAAACCAATCATTTGACACATGTTATCTACTCACGATCCGCTTTCCACAATCCATATGGACCTGTACAATTCTTCCACATTTTGATGGTCCCGTCCTCACTACCAGTAGCGTAGAGACTTCCATCTGGTGAGAAACTGATGCTCCAAATCGGACCGTGATGACCTTTGTGTACATCTAGAAATGTTAGCTTAGCATAGGAAATATTGGAGGGGAGTATATACCCAATTCCTGCTCAGTATCATAGTTGTAAACTTTTGCCCATGTATCCTTGATACCACCAGTGACAAATTTTCTTTGTGTAGGATGTAACGCAGCACTTGCAACCTCGTATGGTAAATCAACAGATTTGATCAGATTTCGGGAGTCTGGACCTCCGTAAAAGTATACAGTCTTGCCTGCCGCGATAACAAGAACTGGATATCCACCACCGATATCGGTAGGTTGTGGCTGATAGTTTGTGAATTCGCAGGAACCGATATCACCTTGAACAGTCTTCTCTTGAACAACTGATTGAGTTCGAAGATCCCACCATCTAATAACCTTATCGTCCGCGGCAGTAACGAGAATATTTGGGTCCTTGGACCAAACAATCGCCTTGATTGTACCCTTGTGAACACCAGGTCCGATCTCGAAACCTTCCTCGGCTTCGATAAGAGATCGATCAAGTGCGCCGTTTGCCTTTCCCTCGGGATTTGCAACCATCTTCTTTGGGGTGGACGTCGTGGTTGGGAGGATGGCTGCGTGTTTTGAGAGGTCGAAGAGTCGGAGCTTCTTTTCCATTCCTCCAGTCGCTAGAAGATCGCCCTTTTCGGGGGGGAAGGCAATTGCTCGAACGATGTGGTTGTGCTGAAGAGTGCAAAGCACTTCACCACTATGAGTGTCCCAGACCTTCCTGAATGATTGTTAGCTTCACAATCGAGATTGCAATGGTATAACTTACGCAGTGAAATCCGCAGAAGCAGTGGCCGCAGTGGCAGCATCGGGGGAAAGTCTTGCTTGATAAACCGCGCCTTTGTGACCAAAAAATGTGCCAATCCTTGAGTTTGGGGTTAGCCAACAGTCCGATGCGACCAATTGAGCATACATACCAATCGCCCGTAACACCATCGCGAAGCATAGGGTTATTATCTGTTGTTATTAGTTAAGCCATGCCTTCTGCTTGCCCCGCTGTACATTACATACCCTTGCAAGCGGAAATCATGTAATAATCCTCCTCTCCATCCACGAATCCAGAAAAGTTCAAATGTGTGACAGGTCGAGAATGGCCATGGCATGTCAAAGGAACAAATTGCTTAGAAATCTCGGGGGCTCCCATGTCTGCGGTATTGGAAATGGTGAATGAGAATGAGACGTTTCGATGTGGTAGTGATATTCGAGTTTGAAGACTCGAGAGACAGTTGGTGAAGATCGCGCGCCGTGACACGGAGTCGGAGGGAACGAGAGATTGGAACCGGTGCGGTACGCCAACGATCGTTAGGTCCCACTGTTGGAAATAGTGGGAGGCGGAGGGGGATGGCAGGGCGCCGTTTTGAAGAAGGAGAAGGTCGAATGGAGGTAAGGAGAGGAGCGGAGTATGGCAAGCTGCGTGGAGCTTGAATATTTTCCAAGATAGAAGATTCGTTTGACGGGTCGTAACGGTCGTTAAAAGAGGCTGGATGGTCGGTGGGGATTCGAGAGGAGGGACGAGAAATTTGATACAAGAGACACAGAGCGTACTTGGAGGGGTACTTGTATTTGCTACAGTCCAAGGACTCTCTATGTTGGAAAGGGGAGGGGGGAAAGAGGAGCGAACGAGGTCCTGTCCTAAGGTCCTAAGGTCTTAAGAAAAGGCAGGCCAAGCCAAGCCAAGCCACAGGCACGGCGAATTTGTGACAGTACAAGTACGGAGCCGTAGCGCCAAACGCCGCTGCAGGGGTAGGCGATAAGAGTCACATGACGCTTATCGAGCTCTCCAAGCTTCAGGTTGGGGAAGCTCATCGACAAACATGGAATGAGAGCTTCAAGCCAACCCAACAATCCGAGGACTTTATACCAATCTGACTTCGGACCAAGAAGGATTCCAACTCTTCGGTTCCATCTGCCAATATTCGACCAACATGGCAGAGTACAAACTTTCCGCCTCTCTCGTCGGCCATGGAAATGATGTGAGTTACTTATAGCAGCCCCCGCCGCAACAGCCCAGCTCCAGCCAGTCCAAGAGAAACATACTAATTAATTCTCCTTTCTTAGGTCCGCGCCGTCCTTTTTCCCAGCCCAAAGACTCTCCTTTCAGCTTCCAGAGACGGAACGGTCCGATCATGGAAACTCCTGTCCGACAACCCTCCAGTCTTCGATGCAACCATCTCCTCGAAATCACCCATGGGCAGAGATGGGCCGGCGTGGCTTCTCAGTCTTGCCTACCTCCCTCCCAACAAACAATTTTCGGAAGGCCTGATTATTTCCGGTGGAAAGGAGCCAGTTATTGACGTACGGCAACCATCAAAAACTCCAGATGATAATGCCGAGGCTTTACTTCTTGGACACACCGATACTGTAAGCGCGTTAGCTGTTGACCCCGCTGGCAAGTATATTGTTAGTGGTAGTTGGGATAAGACCGCGCGAATATGGCCATTAGGAAAATGGGACAGCGAAGCCATTCTACAAGGACACACGAGCAGTGTTTTGGCAATCTTGCTCTATGACTCCGAAACGATAATCACGGCCTGCCCTGACACGTTCATTCGAATATACACCACTAATGGTCTTAGTGGCAAATTATTGAGATCTATACCAGGTGGTCATGGTATTGTGCGAGCGCTATGTGTATTGAAAAACCACCCCTCTGGAGCAGACTTTGCCTCGGCGGGCAATGACTCAGCCATTCGACTATGGAAGATATCAGGAGAGCAGGTTGGGGAGCTGAGAGGGCATGATGACAAGATCATCTTTCAACTGGCATCATCGCCGTCTGGTGAGATATTCAGTGTTGGTGATGATGGGGCTTTACGGGTCTGGGGAGGGTCAGAATGTGTTCAGACAATCACACATCCAGCAGCCTCTGTTTGGTGCGTAGCGGTGTGTCAAGAGACTGGAGATGTTGTGACAGGAGCAAGCGACTATATCGTCAGAGTCCTCACTCGAGAACCCTCTCGAGCAGCAGATGCGGAAACAATACAACAATTTGATGCCTCGGTCAAGGAATACCTGGATTCCTTGAAGAAGCACGAGATACCCGGCCCCGAATTTTTGAAGGACCAGTCTGGTACGAAGGAAGGCCAAATACAGAAAATTCAAGAGTCTAATGGTTCCGTTTCTATACATCAATGGACAGCTGGTAAGTTTGAAACTCCATACGAGCATGAAAAGAACTGATGTTGTTGAAGGTGAGTGGAACCTCATTGGACACGAGCCCGATCACGTTATGGCTACCCAGCTCGTCATGCCTGGCGGACAGTCGAAGGCACTTCAAATCCCATGGTTCCGATCGGACGGCATATCGGAGACTGCCACGAAATTCCTTGAAGAAAATAAAATCACTGGTCAGCATCAAGAGGTCGTCGAATTCATCATAAGCAGTCTTTATACCGAAGGGAAGCTACCCCATGACACATTCGAAACCCTACCCCAAAATCTAGTAAAGGCCCTACCCGACGATCTTAGAGAGAAGATTCGCAAACATGCATTGGCGAAGCAACCCAAAGATGGTGATACTTCCCTTAGAATCTGATGGGCGTCAGCTAATATACAATCGCCATAGAGCCACAACCACAACCACAGAAAAAAATCCTTCCTCAAAAAGCATACCTCAGTATCATGAACGCCGATGTCTCGAAATTCAAAGACCAGATCACCAAAATAAACAAATCATTAATCGATGATGCCAGAAAAGACATCTCACTCAACTCTAAAGAACTTCAGGCCGTCTTCGCTTGCTGCAACGATATTCAAAATCCAAGGCTTTCAAAGAACTACAAAAATACTCGCGATACCCTTGACACCTGCGTCAAAATTATCACTCAATGGCCATACTCCGATCGTGTCGGGGCAATGGGAATCCTTTTTCTCCTCGGCGGTCAAGTCGAAACCGCGAATTATCGTCACAGCCAAGGGCCATCAGAACAAGATATCATCAACATCCTTCTTAGTTCTTGCAAAGAATCAGACCCTCCGAAGGAAAATTACATCGTGATGACCATACGAGCAATCGTCAACCTCTTCGCGTCTCCCTCGGGAATCTCGCTGGCTAAATCCAACTTTCTTCAATACCAAGCATTAATCACCTCCAGTCTCGACAATGGAAGTACGAATCGAAATCTTCTAATTGCCATCGCAACCCTCTATCAAAATCTCAGCGTTGTTTTTCATGATGCTGGTCTCGCTGGAGCGACACCGGATTCTGAAATTGTTTATGAAGTTCTCACGACACTACCAAAGATCCTTGCAAGGGATCCAGTGGTTGCTGAAAGGGGGTTGACAGCGCTGGGGACGTTCCTGGATATCGGTGTGGGTGTCAAGAAGTTGGCGGAGGAGCTTAAGTCGGAGGAAACTATCAATGAGGTGGTGAAGAAGTACATCGGAGAACCGAAGATTAAGCAGCTTGGGGTTGAGTTGAAGGGGTTGTTTGTGATTGAGAATGAGGATACCAAGATGGAGGGATAAGGAGAGGGATGGAATTTTTAGACTGAGAGTTAGGACAAGTCTAGATTCTTGCATTGAATCGGAGGGACTGAGCTGGAGTGCTAAACAGCTGTGGTGGTGATGGCTCTGATTATCTGAAGATGTATTCTTGGTGGTAGGGAGAAACTGAACCTCCTTAATTACATATTACGTGCCCAAGAGTATTTATGATGACGAAAAATCAAAGATTTGCTTCCTCTCGTCTATTCTTCGCGTTTCCTTCCTTCCAACTTTTTTCTTCTCTTCTCTTCTCTTTTCCTCTTGCCGGCGTAATACTAGCACAAGTATATATTAATTCTTCCATGCTGGTAGAACCATGTCCCAAGTTTACACCAAAACGGCAAGGCGGGAACAATGAGATAGATGTCTTCAAGACTCTCCTTCCACTTTCCAGCTTTATTTTCTATCAACCTTTCTCTCTCTTCCAGACCTAGCTTTTACTCCCTTGTAAGATTACAAATAAAGAGAAAGATAACGCAGCAACCCTAGTTTCTCAACCTCTCTATTTTTTAAGTATTTTTTTAAAAAAAAAGTTTTAGGATTTTTTACGTATCTCTTAGACCCTCTATTTACTACACGTGAGATCGTGTTTAGAAGTCCGGTTAAAAACTACTTCTATTTAGAGTAAGATTATACTAAAATCTAGGTAGCTTTAAACTACGATACTACTAAACTAGTTTAAGAATACTAAGATATAAAATTTCTTAAAATATAAGAAATTAGAGCTATCTACTACTTACTTACTAAGGTCGAGATTATATTTATTATTTAAAAAGACGTTTTTTAAGAAATAATTATTAGATATTAGTAGACAGCTAAGATATTTAGAGAGAACTCGAGGTTTAGTATATATAATAGACGCTTTTAATACTTTAGAAGCTCTTTTTCTATTAGTATATAAATTAGAATTACTATTAACGTGTTTTATAAGCGAGTCGCCTATATAAGCGAGTCGCCTACTTTTTCAACCTAGTATTATTATAATATAAAATACTTAATACTATATAAAGTTATTATTACTATAGAAGCTATCTAGTATTCTTTAGAACTTTCGCTATCTTCTATATCTAATATTTCTATATAATAAGTACGAGAATTATACCTAGTTTTACTATAACAGCTATAGTACCTATCTACGCGAACTCTCTTCCTAGACTCTTTATCTTATTTCTAGCTACTATTTTCCTTAGATATAATTAAATCAGCTACGTCGTCTACTGTTAATATCTCTTAACTCTTAATATACTTCCTCTTATAACTTTTATACTTAGTTATAGCCTTAGTTATTATACGAAGACTAGTGATTTTCTTATATATTAATACTATATTATATATTACTCTAGTTAAGCCTTTTTCGAGTTAATTAAGAGACTGAATAATAGAACTAGGTAACGAGTCTTAATATCTTTGAATCCGATCTTAAATAAGTGTTAATTAAGCTATTATTTTATATACGTTACTTAGTATTTTAAGTGTCTATAGAGTATCTTCTAGTATTATTAGTATTAGCGTATAAAGCCTTAAATCAAGCTTTAATAACACAGCTTCTAAGCTATATAGAACTAGTCTAACTCTTTTAAAACTCGTATAGATATTATTCTTTATAAATGCTTTATAAAAAGCTGCTTTAAATACTAAAAGAAAGGTTTCTTTAATAATATAATTAATATAATTCTATACTAAGCCTAATATCTCAGCTTTATACACTCGCTTTAATAGCGAAAAGTAGACTATATTAAGTAGCTATAGTAGATATAATAAGTATAGAGGTATATAAAGAGTAATAATATTTAAGTCTTTATAGAGTTACTAGAATTTAAGCGAGTTATAGCTTTTATAACTATTAATAATTAATAAACGATATTCTTCTATACTTTATACCTTTATATACTTATTAAAATACTTTAACTATATAACTCTAAGCTTATTATTTATCTAGCTATTATTACTAACCTTAATTACCTAATTATATAGTATATATATATCTTAGTACTAGGTAGAAATAAGTACTTTGTCTATAAATATAATAAATAGTAGGATTATCTATTCTATTATATTAACTCTCTAAATAACTATAACCTACTCGCGATTACCTAGCTAAACTTACTTTCGCTTCTTATACGTTTCTAAGCTTATAATAATAAGCTAAGATAAAATAACTCCTATTATAAAGCTACTTTCGTTAAAGTTATAAATATTCTTATCTTAAATACTATATTTCTCTTTAATAGACTATATAAGCGTAAACTATAGGCTAGTAACTAGTAGATCCTTAGTTAAAGCTCGCTAATAATCGTATAAACGACTCTATCGAGTTTTAAGCTTAGATATACGTTTTATAAAGTTATCTAGCTAGTTCCTACTTATAAGCTTTCCGTCGCGCTCTCTTAGTAGATTATTAGCTATATCTCGTACTATATCTCTTATAAGCGAAAACCCTCGTAAATCTAACTCTAATATATATCTAACTATTACCTCCTTCTCTAGCTTTATAAGCTTTTTCGAATTAGACTAGTAATCGCGTCGTAAGAGCTTTTTAATACGTCGATCGAAGAGAGTCTTTTAAGAAACATAGTAAATCTTTATAATACTTCGTTTAGTTAATAATACGTTGTTTTTAAGTTCTTAGGTTACTAAAATAATATTAGCTTCTTAAGAAAGTAATTAAACGTTATAGTATTAAGCTATTATAATTTAAAAGTAGTATATAATATATAATAAGAAAAGTAGACGACTCGCTTATATAGGCGACTCGCTTATAAAACACGTTAATAGCTTTCTTCTATTCTAGAGTCTAAGAAGATAGATTAGGTAAAAAGAAGTATAAAAGAGTAAAGAAGAAATAGTAGAAGTAGAAGTAGAAGTAGTAGAAGAAGTAGAAGAAACGTATCTAATATAGTACTTAGAATAGAAGTAAATAATATACTAAATTACGAATTTTTTAATTTTATTTTTATTATATCTCTTTAATCTTTATATATAAGATAATTCTTAAATTTTTTAGATTTTTTCAGATTCGATATCTATATCTATTTCTATTCTATTTCTATTCTATTTCTATTCTATTTCTATTCTTTAAACTTAATATATAAGTATTCTCTCTTATTTTTTATCTTTTACTTTTTATCTTTTTAAGTAACTCTCTTCTTATATAGCTCTTACTAAAGCTCTTTTTCTTTCTTTCTTTCTTTCTTAAATCTATTATAAAATAATTTAAGGTTTTTTCTTAAGTACTTTAATTATTAAAATATTATAATATATATCAAAAGATATCTTTAGCTAAGGTAGACTAGTAAGAAGAGGGATTTATATAGTATAGTTAAATCAGATCACTTACAGATTAACGTGTATATATAGCGAACCGGCTAAATAAGCGAACTAGCTAAAATTTTCTACGCTCGCGATTAAAATTATAGTAACTCTACTATAACGCTTCTAATTAATTAAAACTACTTAGAAATCTCTTTCTTAGATACTTCTTCTATAATATTATAGATACGCGTATTATAACTAGTCTCTCCGTAGTTACTATAGCGCTATATACGTGATTCTTCTCTTAGCTTCTAACTACTACTTCTCTTTATTTCCTATATTACCTACTTACTAACGTCTCTATTATCTTATAAGTCTTACGCTTCTTATTAGCTAAGTAATTCTCCTTACTATAGACGTGTTTTTTCAGCTCTATAGCGCTTACTTAGTACTTTATTTACTTATCGAAGTCTCTAGTTCTTAGCTTTTAATAGTATTATCTAGTATATTACTTTTAATATACTCTTTATAAACTAGTTAATAGGCTTGTAAATCGGGGTTAGAGAGCTACTTTAGTAGCGGGAAATTTAATCTTTAATAAATATAGTCTATAAGAAGGCTTTAGTAGAGTTATTTAGTATCTAGGAAACCTAAGACTAAGTAGAACATAGAGAGGAGTTTAGAGATATTAACGTCTTTAGCTTAAGATTAAGTGTAGAAATTACACTTTCTAAGTTAAATAGAAGAAGCCTAGCCTCTTAGAACCCTTCTTAGATATTACTTTCTATTATTATAATATTAAATACAGCGTAGAAAGTAGGAAAGAAATTATTCTTAGTAATATAGATAATCTAAGCTTATATTATATCTTTAATTTACTAACTATATACTTTTTTTAAAGAGCTAAAACAGCTAATATTAAGTAGCTAGAGTATATAAGAAAAATAAGTAGGTATATAAAGAGTAATAATATTATTTTTCTTATAATATTTCTTAAACTTATTAGAGTAGTAGCTTTTATAGCTGTTAAGAACTAATAAGTAATAACTACTAATAGATTAAGACTTAGTATACTTCTTAAAATATCGAATCTAATTTATATCTTTCTTATTTATTATCTAACTATTTTTAGTAATAGTAATTACCTAGTTAAGTAGAAATCTACTATTTTAGTACTAAGAAGTAAGATGATTTTTCGTAGTAATAATTATAAATAGTAGAATACTCTAGCCTTAGATATTAACCTTCTAGATTACTATAACCTATTTCCGATTACTAAGCTATACTCTTTTTACTCTTATACGTTCTTCTAAGCTTATAATAACTATTATAGTTAAGATAACGTCTATTATAAACCTAGTCTTATTAAAGTTATAGATATCTATATCGTAGATTCTATACTTCGCTACTATACTTTATATAAGCTTAAACTAGCTACGAATAACTTCTAGGTCTTCGTACTTAGCTCTCTAGTAGTCGTATTTTCGTTAGAAGCGTGTTTAGAGTTCTAGGCAGCGCTTAATAAAGTTAGAAGCCTAACGTGTCTTGATATATAACGTGTTATATACTTTAAGAAGTCGATTTACTATATTCTTAACTATAGATATCTACAGAGGAAATCCTTTTATAGCTAGGCTAAGAATATATTAAATAAGTACTAATTCCTCTAGCTCGGTTATTTTCCGTAAATTAGCTAAAATATCGTGTTATAAAGATATACTAAGTAAACGTCGACCTAGCTTCTAGTAATCTATAGAATAGGTTCTCGTAGTAGCTTAAGCACGTAAATTTAAGTCTTTTTATATAGCCTAGATGTCAGGACGTGTAGCAAATACTCGTGAATTGAACTACAGAGGTAGACTTTGTACAAGGACGAACAACTGCTGTTCTAAACCAGAGTCCCGACCCTCTCTATATACTACAGAAGTGGCTACGTGTCCTCCATGAGTATTACGTGTTACGTCATGAGTATTACGTAGATTGCCACCATCATGCCACTGCTATTGCCACCACCTGTCGCTGGGCAACCAAGACCACTTCACGGGTGCAACCCCTAACACTAGATAGCTAAGACTAACCGACTTTCGACATTTTTCTAAGGCATCGTTCGTTATAGAGAAATTTAATATTTAGTAGAGGTATAGTAGAGGCGCGGGGTTTTGGCCAGTTCGCTTGTTTAGCCGGTTCGCTATATATACACGTTATTAGAAGTTCTTTTTATATTATATAGTTTAATTTCTCGAGATTTTTACAAGGTGTGTTAATTACTAGGCTTTATATATTCTAGCGATTTAACTGATTCCAAGGTATACCTTTTTAAAGTAGTTCAACCACCTAAAATATCACGATGTGTAATAATATATTTTTAGACTGGTCACATGTTCCATCCAAAGTAGTGGAGGTGGTTATGGATTTTTTCCCCTTCCATTCATCTAATCTGGGTATCAAATAAGCCATTGAAAAGCCCTCGACCTCAACATAAAGTTCGTACGCTGTAGTACTTGTATGCACCAAAATCGGCACGATTCAAATTTTTACTCCTCCTGTCGACTCTTGCTCCAAATCCTTTTCTTCCGCTGCACTTCTCAATTCCGCAGCTTTGGCTTCGGAGAGAAGTTGTGCCTCTGGGGATTCTATTGATTCTTCTTCGACGGGTTTGGCGACTTCTTCAACGGGAATTTGTTCTTCGGTCTTTGGCTCCTCAATTTTCGGTTCTTCTGCGGAATTTGACTCTTCCGCAGGTTTTGATCCTGGAGCATCCGCCTCTGCTGGTAGAGGCTCTGTCTTCTCCTCTTCCGTGGGGATCGTCTCTTCAAGAACTGGTACTTCCTCATCTCGTCGCCAGTAGATGATGGTATCGGAGAAATCACTTCTGATTTGTGGAAAGGGGATCTTTTCGTATCCATCAACCATGACTTTTAAAGTTTTGTTAACCTCACTCTCTTCTTGTTCTCTGTGGTTCGAATTAGTAAAAATTGCAGAATTCCGCATTGAAGAGAGGGTCGGAGGGAAAACATACATCCTTGAAGCCTCAAACATTTCCATATCGGTACACATCATTACAGCAGCATTTTCCCTCTTGCTGACTTTTTCGTAAATGTCGGCATAACAGTGGATGGCGTAAACCAGTGTGTTTCCATCGATATGCTCGAAAGCTTCTGGATCGGGAAGGACGGTGTGTTCGAGTTTTTGAAGGAATTGAGTGTCGAGGGCTGTGAAGGCTGGGTCTTGAAAGTAGACGGGTATTTTTTTCCCCCTTCCTGTGTCTCATTAGTATGTTTCCCTTTCTTGATCGCCAAATCGAAGGGGGACTGGAAGACAAAGCCTTACCTAAATTCTCCAGAATAGATTCCAAAGCAACAAGCTGGGTAAAAGAAGCCTTTCTTCCCTCACCCCTCGCATTCTGTAAGCTCCCGAGACCAAGCACGACCACATTCTTTATTTTCTCTTTCTCCCCCTCTGTTTTCTCTTCCAGTAATATCCTCACTCTTCTGCAGGCTTCACTTTGCCCCCAAGCTTTTCGTGCCCTCGTAGATTCAATCTCTAATTCATCCTCTGTGCGATTGACGTAGTATGCATTTCCGATTTTGAAATCTGCTGCAATGGCCCATAGCTCTTTTGCTTCGTCTTTCTCGGAAGGAGGGGCAATGAAACGAGGTTTGGAAGGCTTGTCGATTACGTGGACCCAGCCCTCTTCGTCGAGGACTTCTTTTCGTTTTGTGTGGGTGATGAGAGGTTTCTTGTGAGCGGCGCTGGTGCCCTTCTTTTTGCGGTTTGTGTGTGGCATTTTCCGTCTGTGACTTTTCCTGCCGAGGCAAGAAGTTGATTGTGCGAGGTTCTATTCTTGGCCTGGCTCTTTTGCGCAATTGAGCCTCTTCTGCAAGAGAAGTTTCCAAATGCAGCAAACAATTTTTTTGCTCCCGTCCCTCGGTTGGATGGGGTTACACTCGTTTGCGAAGTGAAGTATGTAGGGCGATGACGAAGATCCGGGGTAGATGCTGACCAAAACAGGTAGATGTCGAATATATCTGGCTCTCCACTTGACCGAATTAGAAAATGAGTGCGATCTTTCTGTATGGTATGCCGATATGCAGGTTTACGCGATGGTGGGATGGGTGAGATTGTGTGGTGGGGTAGATTTTATTTTTGGAAAAAGTCATGAATTAGCTCACCGCTTTGGGGTGGGTTATGGCCTGAGGCTTGCGAGCTTGTAGTCAGGCACAAGACGGAGCGGAGCGCCTGCCGGATTTCAAAGTCGGGATTGTCGTCAGGGAGCCGGTGGCGAAGCGCTGAAGGGATTGTGATGAATGGGATTTGAGAGGAAGTTTGGGCGGGTAGAGAAGAAGGACTTTGTGGAGTGATGAAGGATAAAACGGACGATGAAGATCACGTTCAAACAGACGCTCCTTCAGTCTTGTCTCTTGTCACTTGTCACTAGTCACTACCTAGGTAGGTATCCACGGCTTCGTCTCTCGTACCTGGCAGGTACGATGCGAAGAGCCGCAGGCAGAGCTAAGGTATAGCGAGAGCTAAATTTGAACATGAACTAGATTCAACTAGATTTCTGTCTATCACCCTCCCGCCGTAAACATACAGGACGGCTCTGAATAGACTCAGCATGGAGATACTCGACTCAATTGGGATCATCTGCCGTGCGACGAGATGCAGGTCAGAAGAACAGTTGAGGATATCGCATCGGTTACATACCACCAGCCATAGAGGAGACAGCTATCGATAGCAGCGGCAGCAGCAGCAGCAGCAGCAGCAGCAGTAAGAGCAGCACAAGTGTGTCCCAATTCCTTGGTTGTTTCCCGATTCTGCCTCTGCCTCTGCCTCTGCCTCTGCCTGCCTCTATTTCGAGAGCTTCACACCTCCCCACCCCAGCAGGTGCGTCGATGCTGCACTACATTATACCAGCGCAGCGCAGCGCAACCAGGAAGTGGAACCCCGCAGAGGACCAGGACCAGGACCAGAACCAGAACAGCAAACGACCCTGGAGATCTCACAATGCTGACAGAGGTCACAGTGGTCCAGGTGTTTGCCGACGACACCCCCCATCTCCAGAAAATGGTCCCATTCGAGCGAATGTTTCCTTCCTCTTTCTGTTCCATCTCAATCTCCATCACCAACTTCATCCCAACAAATGCGACACTACGCAAAGCGATGAGCAGATATCACACCAAATCGAACGCTGCCCAGCGGTTACCCACACTACTGGGAGGGATTTTGGTGACAGTGACACGATGGTGTCGCCCTCTGCAGGCGCTGACCTCTGTCCATTTTTTTCAGTGCTCACCTCATTCCACCCACCACCATAGAGCGTGGCAGTATTATAAGTTGCCGCCGAAGGTATCTTGCATGAAATCCCGGGCGCATCCAGATACCCCTCCATCCCCCTCATTGGCTCCTCTTCCTGCAAAACATTCGAGGCTATTCCGGTTGGGGGTCACCAGTGGAGAGATTACCCGTCGCCTCCCCTGCCAGAATGGGGAATCATGCTGGCTTCGTCTCCCCATTGGTCCTCTCCAACCGCTGGCTGCGCTTTACCCTCCATCTCCTCCCCTCCCTCTGCTATTCGCTGCAGTGGCCGAAATGCCCTCAAGTCCCTCACGGCGAAAGAACAAAAGGGCGCTGACAGCCAAGATGGCTGCATTTCAAAGACCTCGAGCCCCAGTACCCGAAATCCTGTCCTGCTCTGTTCTGACTTTGATTCTTGACTGTTCCTCGAGCCAGCCTTCCGTTGCAACTTTGCCCTCACTTCACCAACTTGCTCTTTGTCTATCCTCCCCCGCCTCCAACATCTTCAACCTTGCAACTCGCGAAGACCCATCGTCGATACTGGATATCGATCTCGGTCCATTCCGACTTTAGCCATCAAAGAGAGATATTATAGGAGAGAATTCAAACACACACATCATCAACATGTTTTCAAGAATATCATGTCTTGCCGTGGCGGCCATCTGCTGGACCTTGGTGGAAGCTCACACCGTCATCACATACCCGGGCTGGAGAGGAGATAATTTGATCACGAACGATACTTGGCCCTTTGGGATGCAATGGATGTATCCTTGTGAGTAGCCCTTATTTCTTCCGTATTTCTTCAGAAGCACCGTTGTTGGATTGTTCTCGGGCCTTCCGGGTTTCTCTTATTCTTTCCTCCCAACCTTTTTCCGTCGCAAGTTTCCTTTGTATCATCCCAGCCACTGTATTTCTTTCCCGTCAACCCTCAATTGTCCAACACCAATCCCAAAAGAACTCTTCCTAACATTCCTTCCTCCCAGGCGGCGGACATTTCACAACCACCAATCGAACAAAATGGCCAATAACCGGAGGAGCCATCTCTCTTCAACCCGGATGGTTCCAGGGTCACGGAACGGCTTTCTTCTACATGAATCTCGGATTCGGAACCGACGGACCAGATAATGGACCACCAAACATGTCTTTCCCAATGGTTCCTGTCTTTCAAATTGCTGGTCCATCAAAGAACCCCTACCCAGGATCCTTCTGCTTGCCACAAGTTCCATTACCAGCGAATACCACAGTAAAGGTTGGCGATAATGCGACGATTCAGGTCGTCGAGACGGCATTACACGGAGCTGCTTTGTATTCGGTATGTTTTTCCCCCTCTTACGCACATAGAAGACCAGAAACTAACCAAAAATCAGTGCGTCGATATCATATTTGCCGACCCGAGTGATCCGGAAATCAATGATGTCAACGAAACGAATTGTTTCAATTCGTCGGACATTTCCTTCAACAACGTATATTCCATCGCCGCATCCACAACAAGTGGTGCACAACGGACACTGGAAAAAGCGAGCTTCCTTCCCTTGCTCGCACTAGGTTTATGGGCGTTGTTATAGATGATGCCGTGCCTTACCCTCGATGGGGGCTTGCTTTTACGAGCGGTATGAAGGGAAGAAGAACGAGGATCGGAGTGGAAGTTTAGTACGAGGGATGCGTATTCTCTTTACGAGCACCCTACCTTGTCTTATTGCCAGCTCACTCTCTACCTCAAACTTGTATAAGGACGCTGCTCGCCTCACTGCGAAACATTTGTTCTCGCCTCGCCTTTACCATCTAGTCGTCGGCCGACCTCACGACCGCGTCGCAACATCTCACGACACCCATCATCCTGACATGACATGACACGACATCTCGTCACCTCCAACCCTCACATCATTAACCACGACAAACTCTTCAGTCTGTAGATATTTTCGCGTCGCCCTATCATCATATCTGTATATTTTTCTGGCGTTTCATTGGGGATAGGGAATTCCTAGGCATGGGAAGGGATGGCTTATTATCTTTGTAATTTTTTTCCTCCTGTCCTGGTGTAAAGGATTGGAGCCGGGACGAGGTGGGAGAAGGGGAGAGTGAAAGAGATAGAAAGAGGATGATGGTTTCTCTAGTCATATTGACTGACTGACTGATTGATATAAAGAAAAATTCAAAAAATTTAAAATATATCTGAGGGGGCTTTTGATTTTCGATCCTGGTATTTTCCATTCTTCATTGTATAATTTCTCTCTACTTGTTTTTTCTCAGTATCGCTGTTGAATTTCCTCGCCAGGACACCCAGTCAATCCTCTCGTTGTTCTAACTTTGCAGGACAATGTAAAGGATCTAAAATCCCCCAGAAAGGTGGAACGACGAGATAGGTACGCACCTGAAGTATTTACTGACGTTGCTACTGTCTATCGCGAGACTTGAGTATTCTCCATATTTCGCTTTCTCTACTTCTCTTTCTTGTGCTTGGAAAATTTCCCCGTCAACTGCAGCTTCTCTTTCTCACCTCGCTGCATACATCTTCGCATAACCATACAGTTTATAGGGTAGCACTAGAATTTCGAGATCCTCAACAGGATTTCCCTTCACAGCCCCTGCCTCAGCCCGCCCAAGAACCCACAAATGGAGCAAAGTGATCCTCCGCGAAGATCTACCATATGAAACGCAGCCTTATTTTTGCATCCCACTGCACCACTGCACTGCACTTTTTGACGCGACGTATCCACATCCAATCTCGATTGACGGTACCGCGTACCGTCGCAGGCTCCGTAAGGCTGGGAGATTGATGGACTTACGTATGCGAGCTCGAATGGCGTAAGATGTACGATTTTGCTCGGGTAGGTAGGTTACTTAGTAAGTTTTGTTTCTCTTTGTGGTGACAAGGCGCCTTCAGTTTTCCTGTTTCCGTACACAGATATTTTGTTTGCTGCTGCATTGAATCGACGATTGAAAAGAACGCACGAGGATTGTAGGACTTGGAGGGATTGAACGTACGACTGCAAGATTATCGAGGATCAGAAGATTGGCGAGAAGACGCGGGAGAAACAAGACGAGAAATTAGAATTCCCGGCGATTCGAACAAGTCACGACAGGAGAAGACGAGAAGACATCCTTTCTGGAGACGACACGAATACACAAGCTACACAAGTTCTCCCAATCAAACAATGGCCCTCCCATACCCAACGGAGACGTCTCCTCATCTCCAGTTTCCGGAGGAAAGAGAACATCGGTATCAACATCAGCAAGCTTCGCAGCAGCAGCAGCAACAACCTCGAAGACCATCACAACCACAGCAATACCAGCAACAGCAGCAGCAGCAAGCGCCATATCCAGGCCAATCGCAACAATATCAACAGCAGCAACATCCAAGGTCTCCGACCTCACCACATGCTACTTCTCCTCATTACACCACCCCTCCATCTCCGAATGGGCACAGGGACAATTCGAATGGAGCCTTGCAGATGAGCAACCCACACGCGCAATCGAATACACAAGCACCTCCCAATTCCTCACCTACATACTCCGGTGCGGCTACGAACATACCTAGGAAACAATCCATCCCCTCGCAATTCCCACCAAACCCACCTCATCCGCAAAACCCTCACCCCTCCCAAACCCCTCACGATCAATACAAATCTCAACCCCACCCACAGCCCTCCCCACAAGCTCAGCCTCCGACATACACGAATAACCCACACCATCCCCAACTTCGACCCCATGATCCAAGAACAAATCACAATGAGAAGGAGGAGAAGAGGTATGGTGATATTAGGGGGGGTTGTTGTCAAGGACTGGGACAGTGTTGTCAGGGGTGTGGGCAGGCTTGTGTTGTCATGTAAAGCAGTACGGTATGTTTTATAGCCCACTTGGAAGGATGGAGAGGCGTAGATGCTGGATTTTGGGATGTAATGGGAAGGATGGATGGGTAGGGATAGGGATAGGGATAGAGAGGTAGAGAGATGGAGAAATTTTTTTTCACTTTGTTGTTGGGTTTCTATGGTTCTACACGACATGATGTGATATTACATTTGATAAGGAGTTGGGGGAGGAGGAAGGGGGGGGGGATTGAAATATTTTCCGGATCGGGGTGGTAGGTGAATGAACAGGTTGAGCTCTTGGGGGTGGATATGTGGTTTTTGTGTATGTGAGTGGGGAGTATGTTAAGGGAGGGGAGGGGGGCGCGAGAGAGAGAGAGCTTAGGAGAGAAAGGGTGGAGTTTAAGTGGTTTATGGAGTAATATATAGAGAGATCGTAGCCGACTTTCTCAACTCGTGCTTTTTTTCTCGTCTCTTCGACGATAACAACGTAATTCAATTTTTTTTCTTCCAAGAACTGGTACTGGTTAGTTATTAAGATGTTTCAATTCAAAGTCTGTCTAATTTTATTTTTTTTAATATTTTTTTGGGGGGGATTTTTATAGTGTATATATATACCTTACTTTTCGGAATAGAGTGTACTCTTACGGACTTACGGAGTGTAAAAACGGACACTTTTTTTCTCCTTCTTTTCTTTTCTTTTCTTTTCTTTCTTTCTAGATTGAGAGTAGAGTGTGAACTTTGCAATAATAGAAAGTGAATAGTTGGTTATAGACTTGGGTATGCTATGTACATATTATCTATAGGCAGGGGAAACAAAGGAGAGAGCTGGTTTTTTGGTGGAAATGCGTGCGGCACGTGCCTCTGAGAGAAGTACTCTTGTTTCTTGGACGTGGAGTTCAAAGTGGGTTGAAAGTAAGTGGGTTGGAAGTACCTAACTCGACGGCAAACAACATAAAAAAAGTTTAAAACTCAGGGGAAGAGTCAATTAGCAATCTGCGCATTTAGTCGTATTCTTGTTATATTTTTGCAATTAGTTATTCTTAAGTTTTTACGTTGCGATTTTAGTAGGGGTCCGAAGTAATGGTGCCACTTTCCGTGTGTCCACCGCGAGAAAGGTGTACGGGGACCCATGGAAGGGATAGGAAGATAATAGGAAGTAAGCAGAGAAGGAAAACAATTCGCTTCGAGAGTGTTGAAGAGAATCCGGTTCATTACGGCGAAGAGGTTTCTTTCTTTCTGGAATGCAGCCACGTCGAATGTGCTTTCGTTGAAGCGGTTTTCAGGGATACTCCAAAAAATGGAGAGAAATAAGCGAGTGGTGATTTGAGAAGAGAAGATGAGCAGGAGAGAGATTGAGGAATTACAAGATTACAAGATGGAATGAACGGATGGGAACAGATGCAGGAGAGGGTATTTCCAATACTACAGCGCTTCGAAGGCTCCGCGTTGCATTTCCAGGGTGGGCGACTTCGTTGGCATCGCACAGCGTCCAAACACCGAAAAGCAGAGGCACTGAACCACGCTGTTGTATCACATTCGAAGTGAATAGAAGGACGAATTGAGTAGTAATGTCCTTATTGTTCTTCGCGCGTTTGAGTTTTCTCATGCGGTTCTTGAAGAGAAGGCTGAGTCTGAAAATCGCTTGTTCCCTCAAATGCTAGCTAGCCAATTACACGAAGAAGTGAGCGACGAGTGGTCACAAGAGAAGGGGATAAGTTAGGAAGTATAGTAGGGGTTACAAGTTAGAATCAGTAGGTGGAGATAGAAGTGACTAATCCAAGAGAGAAAAGGGGAGGGTGAAAGTTGTTTCTGAATCGCGAAGGATATTTAGGATATCAAGGCAGACTTCTGAGCCATTTTTACAGTGGGTGAGAATACAGAATACCTGCGCGCTGCAGGTCGACAACTCGAATACCCTCTGGAGCAGACGCAAATTTTTCTCTTCGGCCCCACTTTTTCATAACGACTATTTTCAACCTTATATACCTATTCTTGGTTTCCATGCCTTCCGCTAAGGGGTAATAACCTCTGGACACCTAGTAAGAGCCACGACCGGCGCCGACTACTCAGAAAACGACGAGAATGAGCCTTAGGGAGGGGAAAACAGGGCCGTGGGATAGGGTTTTATATAAGGGCGGAGGTTGTGAGTTAAGGGAGACCGAGGTTTAAGGAGAGGGGTTAATAGGAGAGGATCGGGAGCCATGCTTTGGTTATATGTTAGGACTTCGATCCCCAATATCCCCTGGAATACAAGTAGGAGGTTAAAGGGGAGGTCAGTAGAGGCTACTGGTCTATTAATATTGGCCAGTAAAGTCCTCGACGGGTACTTGTGCTCCGACTTCTTGTTCAACTTTCTTTACGCTGGAATACCACTATTGTCATTTAGAATTAATAAGGCCCTGAGGCTGCCTTATACGTCTTATATAGTCTACGACTCAAAAAGGACATTAAACCAAAACAAAAACAAAAAAAGAGTGCCTAAATCGGGGGGTTTTAGTCGCTATTTTACGCAACCACAACCGCTTGCTGAACACTGACCGCAGCGTCCGTGCCTCGGTTCTCTTACGAGTAGCGCGATGACCCATCGTGTTCCCCTCCCAAAATTTGCTGGTTACTATAGACACCGCGCCAAAAGAGGCAGAGTGGAAGTAAATGTACGAGCTTGATAGTATTTTATTTTTTGTTGCTATTTACTTACTCACTTAACAGCTTTCCTGCTCGTTCTTGCTTATATTACATCAGAGCTTGAACTTGAGCATCGCTCGTTACATCTCCACACAAGAAACGGGCTTTCCAGTCCACGTAGGGAAGGATATCCCCATCGTCCCAAACACAGCTCTTCCGCAAGCCCAGGAACAGCGACTCAAACTCTTCCCTGTCCTCTGATATCCCCCCCCCCCCCCCCCCCAATGAAGTAAAGGAATCGCTGCCATTGGCGACCCCGGCGTACCATGTCTCCGATATCCTCACGACTACGGGCATCAAAGATGGCAGCGAAGCGGATCTCATCTTCAGCTAGGTCGTTATTACCCTCGTAGAATTTGCCGACTGGCCACATCATGCATGGACTACTAAATGCAAGTTCTTTGGAATCCATCGACGCGAATTCCCAGTCGATGATGCCAGTAATGTTGTGTTTCTCATCGACGAGAATATGGTCGCCCTTGTCGTCGTAATGTTTGAGGTAAAATGGTCCTTCACGAGATGCCGAGTTGGCAATGAGTTTAGGAAGAACCTTGAGCCGCCAAAGGAAGGTGAGGTAGTTGTCTAAGGGCAGACTAGAGACTTCATGGTTGGCTAGTGTCTGCATTTGCTGGTGGATGATGGCCGTATATGCCGCCTCGAGCGTTCGGAATGGGCCTAACCCTTGGTTTGGCGTCTCGAAGCACGGCAGCTGTGCGAAGCTACTGACTTCGATCTGGTCTCCGTCTATTGCCGCTTTGACCGCTGGAGCTTGCAGTGACATAGAGCCACTCAACGGTAGTGGATGCCTCTCAAGCTCTAGATACACATCCGCTAGTTGCTCCATCACCCGGAATCGCTGTTCCGTGTTGGCGCCATTCTAATCCAAAGGTCTGCCAGCCAATTTCTCCATAAAAACGTACGAGGTGCCGACGGGGTTCTTTGGAGACTCCAGGGCAGAGCCATAAACATGTGGCGCCGGGACCTTGGTACCGGCGAGGAATGTCAGTGTCGCGACCTCGCTTAAGAAAATTCGGGCCTGGATATCGGGCGGTGGGAGCATGGGGTCATCGAGCCGAATCCGTGCGATCCAGGTAACACCGTCAGCGAATTCAACATCCAGATGGCAATTCTGTCCACCGCACTGGCTGGACACCAGCGAGAGGCGACCAGCTGGGTCATCAATATGGTCATCCAAAGCCGGGATACGACAGGAAATGTCCTCTCCTCGGGCTCTGCTGGCCGCCAATCGCAGGGCTTCCACATTGATCTTGGTTAACAGTGCCTCTAGGTAACGTTCCTTCGCAGCAGCATAGGCGGCATAGTATGCATCTGAATCGCCTTCCTAAATTTTCGACTGTATGTTAGTAGTATTCGTCTTTGTCCTGAGGTCGGAAAAACCTACGCTAGAAGGGCAGGTATGGCTGTTTGCTCGAAAGTGATTGGCACAGAAGTGCTTTGCGCACAGCATGCAACTTCCAATGCTTCGATCGGCCGGATTGGCGCAATGGGCAACATTGCAGCTTCGAAGAGGCATTTTGATATCCGAATTCAATGGAAATCGTGTGTGGGAAGATGGCAAAATGTTTATGGAAATCGTGTGTGGGGAAGATGAGGAAATATGTTGACGGATGTAGCTGCGGAATGGCTTAGAAGTTGCCTTGAGAATCACGATCACGGCGTAAACAAGGACTATTCTCCAACAAGGCTTTGGGACAACCAGCTCCCCGGAACTTCGCCTACACATCAACGATAAATCAGCATTGCCGCAGCCTATACACTATGCTACTCTCAGTCATTGCTGGGGAAAGGTCCATATTATCAGCTTACTAAACTCAACCCTTTCCTCCATGATGCAAGGAATAGCCTTTAGGGATCTACCGAAGACATTCCGAGAAGCGATAATCCTCGCTCGTCATCTACAACTTCGATATCTTTGGATAGACTCTTTGTGCATCATACAAGACTCCGCTGAAGATTGGGCTGAAGAATCCGCACAAATGGAATTGGTGTATAGGAATTTAGTCTGCAATATTGCAGCAGCTGCAGCAGCAAATAGCGAAGAAGGATGTTTTGTCAACCGAGACCCCAAATTCGCTCAGGCCTGTAGATTACACATATTCACGGCAAGCCACCGAGAACTGAATACTAATATCTACGACCCAATTCTCAGACCAACTTATGGCGTTGGCCATCCCCTGAGTGATTCGCCTCTAAATAAACGAGCCTGGGTGTTACAAGAACAATACTTGTCGAAGCGTATTATATATTGCACAAGAAATCAACTACTCTGGAAATGTGGTAGTTTGGCAAGCTGCTATTTTCAGGCCCCAATCTTTTACTTCACGCTTCATCTTTGATAGCATATACATATCACTAAACATTAACTAGTCTGCATCCGAAATGTATCCTGCGGGCGAACCTGGTAAATCCGGAGGCTATGAAGAGTCAAATCTTTACTCACCCGAACTAGCAATTGGCGGTGCCTTTAGGTACCGAATGGCCACCGATACGACGTTCGCAGACTATGATTTGGATTCCCGCAGAGGCCTGGCGATTTGGAACCGAGTGGTTGAAGATTATTCAAAGCGATCGATGACCAAAGAACAAGACAAGCTGATAGCAATTTCGGGACTTGCCAAGGATATTCAACCAAACGTACATAGAACGCAAGGTGATGGTGACTCAAGATATCTGGCAGGCCTCTGGGAAAGGTTTCTTCTAGAACAGCTTTTGTGGAGGGTCGACTCCCTCCCTTCAAACATCTCAGTTCCTGTCAGACAGAAACTTACTGCGCACCAAGCTGGTCATGGGGTACGGTGCTTGTCTTTGTCTTGATTCAAAAACTACAGGTGCTGAAAGCTTAAACAGCTTCCCTCCACGCGCCGGTGAGAACTCGCAACGAAGTGGTGAATGACGAGCCTGGGTACATGATCCAGATTCTCGAAGCAACTACAATCCCGGTAACATCTAATAATATGGGACAACTATCTGGCGGCTACATTTTCCTTCGCGGGTGGCTGGGACCATTGCATTCTTTGCACCCAGGTCGCGTATCAGTTCAATTCGATGAAATTCCCGAACCCTCAACAGCGCCCCCCAAACTTTTCTGCCTCCCAATACTACAGTTTGAAAACCCCACAAAGGAATTTCCTAATATTCAGGGATTGGTACTCAAACCCGGTGGGAAGCGAATGCATTACCAAAGAGTGGGTTATTTTGCCTCTTACCACAGCCAACTTCCTATGGTTAATTACCCTCTGGTGTCTAAAACGCCAATAGACGATAAAGCATTTAATTAAGGCCCCTATAAACAGTGTAAAAGATGGTCTAAAATAATAAATAAGCATAGCTATTATTATTTTAATAATAGCGAAGATAATGTTAATTATAATAGCTTCGCTTGTTAGGTTAAGTCGATGATTACTCTCGTTTGAATTTCTTAGGTTTCTCTCTTTTATGTATAGCTTTTTTATAATTATTATGTTTTATAATTTTGTTTATTTAGTTATAAAGAAACAGGTCTAGAGGAGGTAGTTTTTAAGATTAGTTTTCTCTAATTTATATTAAAAGCTTCAAGAGAAGGCTAAACACATTAAACAGGAGATTAAACTTAGAAGCTTTTCAATAAAACAAACCTTCTAGCATGTTCCTCTCAACAAAAAATGCCTTATGATCCGCAGGACTCGGGAAGCTACGCTTAGCGAGGGGGACACAAGTCTTGAAGAGCAAAATAGAAATTTGACTAGGAAAAGAGAAAAAGATGGCCCGCCACGCGAGTTTTCTGGTTGAAAACAAAATTCTTTTCCCAAGACTGGACTGATGCCTCCATCCCTCTTAAATCGCGGTTTAGCATCGCCAGCAACCTGTTACTACTCTTATGGAGTGCAATATCCAGGAATGATTAATAAAAAAATAACCTTAATTTATTATACAGTGAGTTGCGAGTTAAGCTTGAATTTGCTCACTTTTTTTTACAATCCGAGCTTTTTGAGAAAATCCTTGATTTCCCCCCTTTTTAGGTACTCTTTTACCTATTAATTAATAATAATATATAATATACTATTTATAAGAATAGGAAAGAAGAGGCTTATATCTCCTCTTATACTCTATAAACTTTATAAGACAAAAACAGACAATTTTATATCTATCTTGATTTTTATAGAGTCTTGGCATAGCCTGTCGACCTTATAGGGGTAGTGAATTCTTTTTTCAAGAAAAGGGGTTATTATTTTAAGAATTATTTATCTTTTAGTTTACTTTTATTATACTTACTTTGAATTAATAAATTATATAGAAGAGAGATAATTAGATGTAGCGCTTCTTTCTAGCTAGGCCTCGTCTCTTTTAGAGTACTTTTATTTTCTATCTTCTGAAGAAAAGAGGGAGAAAGCCTTAATAAAAAAAAAGCTTAGATTACAAAAAAAGTGGGCAAATTCAAGCTTAACTCGTAACTCACTGTACTTTTAACGAGTCATTGGTCAGAATTGCTCTCTGTTAGCCTTATCTTGGTATATATTGAGTTTTGACTACTACCTTATGAAAAGAAATGTAGTCAAAAGATAGTGTTTGTAATTGTTGAATACTCAGATAGTCTAAATGATTTAAGAAGAATCTCGTCACGCAAGCGATGAAGGCCAACACACATCGAAAATAGATTATAGTTCAAATGAGTGAAATCTATGTAGATGCACATGACCGAAGAGTTTCTTAGAGTTTCTATACTCAGTAATTTAGACTCACACCTAGTTCAATAAAAGTGCTATCTTCACCTATGCTTTTTAGGTATATCATAATACATATTAGAAGACCAGAACAACAAGAACCTCAACCACCCAAGCCAGAACTTAAACATGGCAAACACACTCTTCAACAGCCTTCGCACCCTGACCCTCTATTACCTCGGGATTTCATAACAATTTATAATATTAAACGAGAACCTTTAGAAGAATGGAGGGTTGGAGTTTCTTCCAAACCTTCTTAGACAATGAAAGTGATTATCGTCCTAAACTAGTACGCATGATCAGAATAAAGGAGGTGAACTCGGAGTAGAGCCCATGCTTATTACAAATAATCCTCTCGCTCTCCTCTTGCACTTTGCCTCGAAGTTTCTTCATTCAATTCTCAATTCCTCGTTTACGAACTCACACTCCCCCAAAAGATCTTCCGTAGAAAAGTTAAAGGCCTTTCCACGGAGAAAAGCAGATCCAACACCTCAGCATTTTGAAGTATTGACTTTATAGACCAGGAAATCCAGAGTCTCCAATTCCATTTCACATTTTTAGGCCATGATACGCGATTGAGCGACAAAACACACTTGGTTGCCCGAAAAATTTGTTCAGTGAAGATATATATATTAAATCATTATCGAAAAGGATCTTTATATACTGACCCCACCTGTAGTATTTCTTACAGACAAAATTTATCCATTCATCCACTTCATGCAGTAGCCTGTGAAACGGCCAACAACTTGGTATAGTTTGGTGTTCCAAGACCAGTGGCAGGATCCCATCCCTATGAAAAGTCAGTAACCACCCAAAGCAAAAATCAAAGTCTCAAAACCATGAGAAGAAAGGGGAAAAGCTCACAGCAATCGCCGAAAACCCAGCCGCAGAAGAAATACTAGAACACCCCGTAATCTTCCCGGTAGAAATATCATTCACCGCCCCCGCAGCAGCCCCATACAACCACGGATTCAAGAACCCCAATCCCTTCTTCCCAGCCGCAATCCGCTGACTATTCAAAAGCTGAATAATACTAGCGAAAGTAGGAGTTGCAGCACTAGTTCCGCTAACTCCAGAAGCAACACCATTAAGCACAACAAGGAAATTAGTAGCTTGAGCAGAAACATCTGGGTATGCGCGTCCGGAGGAGTTGAAGTAGGCGGAGTAAGTTGTGTGTGCGGTATCTTTTGTGAGCCAGGCGTTGACGGTTGCGTTTTGGTATGCGGGACGGGCGAAGACTTCGGAGAATCCACCGCCTCCTGAGGACCAGGCACCCTCGGTGGTGGTACCGGTTGTTCCACCAACTGTGGTTACCCATGGGCAGCCACCTGGGAAGATGGTGTCGAATTGTTTCTTGCCGGCATTGGTGGTGCATGTTGACCCTACCCCGCTGTCTCCTGAAGCAACGAGGACTGAGACCCCACGGGCACCGAGTTGAGCGAAGAGGTTGCATTGGGCGATCATGTAGTCGTTGGGGAGGGTGGTGGTGTCATCTCCGTAAGAAATAGAGACTGTGTTTGGGAGGGAAGCATCTGGGAGAGCGAGCATGTAGTTGAGCCACTCGAGCCATGGCTCGTTGGTGTTTGTCCCGTCTCCTACCCATGGCCCATTTCCACCAGCGCTGTAGTAAATGTTGGGGATGTTGGAGGTGATGGCACGAGCGTATTGGACATCGAGGTTGGCTTCCACAATGTTGCTTGTGGAGTCGGATGTAGGGCAAGTGCCTCCGTTAAGCAATGCGCAGGTGAACTTTTGAGCTTTGTTGGCGAAATAGGCGTATTTGTTCATGAAAGTGGTGAGATCGGTTTGGATAGGGTGTTGGGAGAGAAAACCTGCAATTCCCATCAATCCAACGGATTCATTGGCTGCGCTTGCGAAGCTGTAAAGGTTTGCTAGGCAGGTTGGGGTAATGCTGCTACCAGTGCAACCGGCAACGGCTTGTACGCCAACCTCAGCTTCGAGAAGACTGTCGACATCCTCCTCAATGTAAGGCTTTACTTCTTTGATCATGGATCTCATAGATCTTAGACCGAAGAAGGTAGTTGGTTGAACCACGTCGACATGTCCCTTGAGCGCGTCTGGAAGGCTGTACTCGAGAGTTCTTACTACTCGGTCATGGCTCTCAGTGTGAACTGTTCAAATGTTAGTACATCCCCATCCCATGTACAAAAGTCATCCCCAAAAAGCCGCAATCAAGAGGGAAAGGCGTAGACTTTGGAAATTTGACTTACTAAAAGTGCTGTATTCTGTCTTGAGGAGCTTCTCAATTTGCTTGATGCTCCCTTCCACGATAACCGAGTCCAATCTTGGAGAGAGTGTAGCAATGTCTCTCAATCCCTCGCCCTCCAACCATTGCATCACAAGGTCCTTAGACTCCGACTTTGGAGCAATGATGTTATCAATGACATGCTGGGCGAGATGTCCTCCGTACATTTTGTCTCCTGGGGTTGCGATCTACATTCAAGTTAGCTTTACTGAAATCATGAATGATTCTTGTAAAAAGGGTGGCTGAATTTTGACCCAATCCCGAATATAGAAATATGACATACCCTCATGGCCATATCATGGAATTTGTCCATGTTTTCTGGAACCAAGCCAATTCTCAACTTGATCGTCGCCTTCTCCTTGTTAATCTTGTTCCCATCATCCAACACCCACCCAAAAGGTGGTGCAGAAAGTTTCTGTGCCACACTACATTTTGGAGCAGCAGGAGAAGCAAAAGTCAAAGAAGAAACAGCAAGAACAGCGAGAAGACCCTTGAGGAAAACCATGATCACAACCAAAAAAATCCACAGAAAAGCAGAAAAGCAGGAAATGTACCAGGAGCGACCAAGAAAAGATCTTCAACGTAGACATCCATTCCTTCTTATATTTTCCAAGAGCGGGGTTCTCCAGTTGTCAAACCCAGGTACAGAGTGACATGGCATAGTACCTGCCGGCATCACTCGATATTCCAATCCAAACAAGACCCATTCCATGGATGTTGCCCCCTAGTAACCCCATCAATCCCCTGGAGCTTCCTGACGCGGGACCTATCTCCGCCCTCGCAGCCAAGCCAAAAACCTTATGCTTATCTATTTCGCATGGGTTAATTGGCCACTTTGCATCGAGGCGCTGGCATTGGCGTGATTTTTCGTGCTGGGCGCAGATCCGTGATCGCCTTGGTGTGCTTAATCCCCCCCTTACCCCAAAGAGGAAAGTCGTTCAACAAGCCGCGGAGAGAAGCATATTTGGTACTCATTAGGTCGTATTACGAGGCGAACTCCTAAGATTGAAGGATTGAAGTTCAATTGATCGAGGGCGTTTATGCAGGTATGTTTGACAGCATAATAGCCCATGGTTATTCGGTCGGCTGATATTAAAACAAGAAGGTTGATGTCGTGCCCTGTCCTGTCGCACACCCACAGAAGATGTTAGCCAGACCGGATTAAATATTTGCTAGAGAATCGCACCTTGTGGTATCATCCGAGGCTATTAAGTTGTGCACATTTATCCTGAATGCATATCAGTTCTGGGCGCGCAATTTTGCCTGAACGAATTGTTTCCGAGAAATAGAACACTATGTCTGCAACTTGGAAAGTGTGGCAATGATTTTGGATGGTACATGTATGTATATGCAGCGATATATCTTGGCTGCTTATATGTAGTCTAATCCTCGTCCGTCGAGTAGTTACTCCAATGCTGTGCCGACAAAGCTAAGAATCTAATGCGATTCTAGGAATGGGATGCCACGATTCATTTGTTTTCAATCCGACTGAAGTTGATCAACCCCATCCCCAAACCGAAGCATATCTGGACCCAACAGCACTTCTTATAATCTCCGAGAATCAATTGGTAGTTCACACATAGCAGTTTTCCGCCTGAAAGCTTCGAGCTCGTATATCCTTTCTCTGTTCGAAAAATCGCCCGAAAGTTCAGGAATCTGCTTATCACCCGCAAACTCACTGACAGGACTGCAAATGTTTGATGTTGAATCATGAGGCGGCCAACATTGACGTCCCAAAAGTTCAGAATCTCTACGCCGTTTCTTATTCCGTCTCACAAAATAGAAACTGGCTATCACAGAAGACAGTAACACAAAAAAAGATACAGTAATGAAGGCTGTAAATGTACGTTGTGGCATGCCAGCAATCCTTGCAGGTTCTGCCAGAGCTGAGACGGGAGATGAAGTAGGAGCTGGCGATGAAGCTGTCGAGGTAGGTGTTGGCAAAATGGAAGTCGAAGTGGGAGAAGACGTAGGTGAGGGGGCAGAAATAGTTGTTGCAAACGTGGTAGTGGCAAATGAAAGGGCAGTGGTGATGATAGGGCTGATCAATGCAAGTGAGACAGAATCTGGTCCTGAGGCTCGACTCGAGATTGCAGGGAATTGGGTGTTTGTCGAAGAACCTTCAACGGAAGTGGATGTCAAAACAGGCGCAAGGAACACTGGTAGCCGTGATAGTGTTGTACTTGAGTTTGTGTTGGGCAATGTGAGGTTCAAAAGCGGTGTTTGGGTGATGTTGAAGAATCCAGATGAAAAGGTTGAGCTTCCTGACTGCGAATCTGTCGCATTCGAATCATGCACCTCTAGGAAGAAAATATTGCTAGATGACAACAATAGAGAGCCCGAGTCAACAACCCAAGAGTAATTATATGTCGTCAGACGTTCTGTCAGAATAGGATTTAGTTTTGAGATGGGCAAATAAGTCCAGGCTACATACCAGCAATTTTGTATGGGCCTGCTATACATCCGCTGCAGTCATTGGCCTTTTCCTTATTCAACTGCTGGAACAGATTCAAATCCATTGTTGTGAAGCTTGACCTCCATGTCAACAGAATGGTAGAGCTGACTGTGAGTATTGAATTCCCTAATCCATCCCCACTCAAGGGAGGAGGATTAAGAAATATGTTGGTTGGCTGGTCTACTCTTCGAAGAGATCTGAATACACCATAAGAGTCCATCTGACATGCCTTTCCAGCCCAGCCCAGCTGTTCCAATTCAATCAATATGCTGCTGAAGGAGGGGATCGAGTTGAAGAATCAAAATTACACAAAATTCTGCAAGTCATCGGCCCCCAAGTTGCCATTGGATTATTGGAACGTACTGAAAGAGATTTCAACAGAAAAAAACCTTAGGTACGGAGCAGAAGGATGATTTGAATGATTTAGAGGCATTCCTTACCAAGTTCTGCATGTTGACCCAACAATGCAAACCAGGATCAGATTGCAACATTTCCAACTGCAGCGGCAATGAGTTCATCTCATTGGAGTACTGTAAGGATCTTGCCGGGCTGCAGGCAGGAGGATGGGATGCCTTGGCCATGGGCCAACATGTAATGAATCAACTTGATGTTTGCAACCCAAATACAGCCATACTCGTACAGCCGAGTAGAGTACATGCTCACTGTGTTGATCGAGTGAAACTTTCACCACTGGTTCAGACTATTAGAAAACCCAACAAAGAAGATCAGATAGAAGGGATGAAAAGAAATCATTTCTTCTGCTATTATTATTGCTTTCCAAAGAGCATTGAGAACCTCTGTTCCGCGGCAGTGGGGAGAAATTGGGGGACGAGCCGTTCCGCCAACATGCATAAACGCTCAGGATTGTGACAAAAAGCAGGTCGTTAGAAGGCCAAGTGCAAACAGACAGAAGACGAGATTCGTGTATGAGCCACGTTATTCCCAGGTCTTTTGGATTTAACCGTTCTTCTCGTGCTACTCTATTGCGGCGGAGTATAAAAGTCGAGGAGACGAGGTTGCAGTTGTTGGTGTTGTGTTTCATGGCGCATTGAGGGCTGGGGCCGGGGCCGTGGCCAAAGAAGAGAAGCCCTGGACTTAGGTTGTGGATGGAGACTGTCGCATCTTGCCCTTGATTCCAGTGTTTGCCATTGCTGACAGTGAATGAAGGGACCCGCCTTCCGACAGGGTGCTGTGGGTGCTGTTGGTGTTGAAGAAGGAAGGTTGAAGTTGGAGTTGCTTTGCGACAATGAAGTTGCTGATTCAGGCTTTCGCTTGCCTGTCCTGTTTCGGTGGGGTCGAGCTAACCTCACTGAACCTCAACCCTCACTACAACCAACCTCACCAACAACACCACACAACACACCGAGAACCCAAACCAATCAATGCGACCAAAAGCTGCACCCAAACCCCGAATATAGCTATACCAAGAAGGTCAAGACCTGCGTTGACCACAATGTCAGCAACGGAACCAAAACTTCCCTCTCAGACTGCGGCCTCTCCAAGAGCGCATATCATCAAAGCACCATTACCTCTCCCATCACCCCTCGAACCACCATCCATCTTCCTTTCCGGCTTTATATCCCCAGCCGATGACTGCTGGCGTGACAAGCTGTCAGCAGTTCTCTCCCACCTACCTGTTACGATCATCAACCCTCTCCGTCGAGATTGGGACCATACATGGAAAGCGAGCCTCGGAGATTCGAAGTTCGTCAACCAAGTAACATGGGAGCTGAATGCTTTGGAACAAACGGACATCGTGGTGGTAAACTTGGGAACAAAGACAGAGGCCTCAATATCTTTGATGGAGTTGGGATTCGTCGCTGGACTGCAAAAACGCATCGTGGTTTGCTGTGCCGATGAATACAAAAATAGTGGCAATGTGCAGGTCTTCTGCCGCAAGCTGGGGATAACGGTTGCCAAAACCCTGGAGGAGCTTATCAGTAGTACTGAGAGGGCTTTGGCGGATTTCGTCATTACATCTGGGTAATGTTCAAAACCTGTCTTGCAAGAACACAACCAAGTGTGTCTTCGGCGAGAGGACTGTGCTGGATACTACAAGATAATGCAAGATAAAGCGTTTCAATTTGGTACCTTGATTCGGATTACACCAACATACCTCCTTGGCCAGTTCAATCTTGCTTGACTTTGAGTACCCACGCCCTCCTACACACATATCGATAGCACCCCCAAAATATCTGGATCGTATCTGATTCCACAAAGTATCTCCCAGCGCTTCCATATTTTCCAAACAAACTCAAGGTCTGAACCCACCACCACCACGCTGTGGAATTCTCCCAATTTGGATCGATAGTAAAGGTCTTCTCGTCACGGGAATCTCGGCGAGCACTGACTGCAGCTTTGTCTTCCTTGGCCGTGGACCAGTCGTGAAGACAAACACTGGAAGCTTTCAACGATTGCTTAGCTTTCAATGGCTCAATCATGGCTGGTTTCGATTCCTATGACCGGTCAGCAGTTTCCTTCCCCCGCCGATACTTGGATCACAGGCATGTCTTACTTGAAAGCACTCACCCAAAGGAAGCTTTTCTGATCCCATCGCACTAACCATCCCCATGCTGCTCGGTGTTTACCAACCCTCTCAATCATACGAGATTCGTTCTCCCGTGGGTTATTCTTGGAATAATCAAAGAATTATTGGTCTCGTTACGACGAGTAGCATAGTCTCTAATCATCGCCGCAATCTCCTGCAGGGTATCCAAATACTCCTTCGAAATATGGTCTCCTGCTGCCCCGTTTGCCGGGAGCTCAAATACGTCTCTGGGACGAGCGGCGATCACCAAGACGACGTGTTCCAATTCTCCAAAACAGTCCAGCGCTACCTTGTGGTTCGGATCATATCTCGACTCCGTTATCTGGGAAGGAATTGGCTCGTCGATCCAGGCAAGTGAGTAGATGTACAACTTTTTGATTCCCCTAAAGGGGTTTTCGGCGGCTTTCAATGATTGTCCTAACTGACTGTAGGTCCAGAACTTTATCAACAAATCAGCAGGTGATTCTCAAGAAGTTGAAAGGAATCGGGTCAAGCAGCCCATAAAAAGAAATCAGAGAAAGAAAATATGCCGTACCTGGTATTCAGCAAACGCAAAGCGGGCATGCACATATAGAGTATCTCCTTCTGACCTAAACCACTGGGGCTTCCTGGTGAGAGAGGACGCCAAACCAATGCATCTATATTTGCTCAAAGCCGCTTCTCTGCTGGCTTTGCAGACGTAAAGACTCACAGGTGCCTCTACCTCATGCTCTGCCTCTATATTGACTCTGCTCATGCGAACCCTTTGCCCCGCAGGCCAGGCCAATTCAAAAATCATGAATTGAATTTCAAGGGGCAGTCTTTGGAAGGGTTTGAATCCAGACTTTTGATATTGGTGGTTTGAATCTCTTGCTGGCGCGAGAACCATCCTCTCTCTGCGCGTTCTGGTCAATTGTGGTGGGTGTGATTCCACCCTACGAAGGCCGGTTCTACTTCTGGGATTTGTTTGGGAAACAAGACCGGCCATGGTCTGGGTTCCTACAGATATCCTTTGAGAGGCCATCGTCGACTGTGGGTAAGTGTTAGGGGTGTGTGGCTGTTGAAATGGTTATTCTCGTTACCGCTGTCTGCCATATGCCAGTTCACTGGGTGCTTATCGTTATGGGAACCCAAATAAGGCAGCCTCGCTTGCCGCTTTTGGCACCCACCAAAAAAATAGTTATGTCCACACGCGGCACAAAAGTTCCTCCGATTGAGTTATTCATTCAATTCTTCACCATTTCGGTCTCCCTTCCCATACTTGGCCAACCATAATCACTCGCTATTTCGCAGAAATACACGTCGGCTTGAATAACGACCCCCCCTCCTCCAGCATGGATTCCCTCCTCCCAATCAACGATGCCTACGAAAATGCCCTCGCTCAAATTGGCGGAGAGTTACCTGAAAGTCTACGCTACGCGATCGAAGAGCTCCAAGCACAAACCCAACGCATATCGCTATTCCTCGAGCTTCCAGACCTCCACCAGGAGCTCCAAGGCTATGACCCTGTTCTTCAACATCCTCCCGAGTTCACTCTCTTCCAGGAACTCCCTGTAGAGATTCGATTGAAAATATACAGAATGATGTTCCCACCAGGACGTCACATTGATCTCGTCGTACAAGCCCTGGCCCCTCGACATGAAACTTGCAATCATCCGCCACCTTTACAAATCTGCCGAGAGGGCCGTGAGGAAGCTTTGCGACACTACAACATTGTGAAGAGACCTTGGGCAGTCCGCGGCAGTGGGGGGATCGGAGGCAGACGATTGTGGTACTTTAGTCCAAAGCGGGACTCGTGCTACTTACACAGCAAAGATCTTGTATTTGGCTCCCTCGATACTTGCGGTCTCGGGTTTCGTCTCTGGCCCTGCAAGGATTCCACCAACAGTTATATCTTGGCTGGTGTGACTCAGTTGACGATATATTCAAAGGATTGGAGCAGGGACGTACGTCGCTTCAGTAAATCCGCTAGAATCTTGGACTTCGACCCTGTTACTTGTGGTGGAAGGGGACATCTTGTATTTCTTCAACATGTCAAACACATCCGCCTCTTGCACGTTAATAACCTACCAACAAATAAGAAGCTTTCCCCAACACCTTTCCAGCTTCGCCCCAGAGCTCCCGTCTCCTCTACCGAAATGGAACAATGCGCTGCATCTATTCAGGATTATCACTGGCAACGCCACAACGATCGCGATACCCTCGTCGGCCCTTGGGGCAAACAGCTTTACGGCAACAACAATTCTGGCGTTCCCAAGGTTACTGCTGCTCACAGAAGTACCCCTTTCGCTACACGGAGCGAGGAGACTGTGGAGTGGGAAGATTTGGCTTCGGCAAAGCTTTTGACACGCCTCCCAAGTGACCACGAGAAGGATGAGCTTGATGATAATGATTTGTTGGTTGGAAATGGCACTAGGGGAGTTCTGGCATGGAAGAGGGGCTCTACTTGGGAGTGGAGATGATTGGACTTGGGCTGGAAACTACGTAGAATCAAGTGTAATGGATGTGATATTGGGGTTGTTTTATGGACTCTAGAGAATGAAATTGTCGGACCTACATCATTTTCTTTGCCCTTTTTTCCTTCCTGTGACAATTTTACATCGTTTTCATTACCCTGATTTCTTTTTCTATGACAATACTGTGAGACATTGTACTGTCGTCTGAAGTACTCTAATTAGCCTATATAAGTGGAATATCTAAGTTATTCAAAGGATTTTACTAGGATAAGTATATACTATCAGTCTTCTCTAATAGCTTTATTATAGTAAGTTCTTTTAGATCTTTCATTTCTCCTATTAAATCTAGGAATCTAAGACCCTCGGACGTTTTTACGGAGATATTTGCTTTTTCTAAGCTATCTAAGTCTTAAGATATCGTCGGAAATTCTTCTAAATTATCTTAATTTCTTTGTTTTATTTAAAGATTCAATATATACGAAGGTTTTAAATAGAATATTTAATTTCTACTTGCTTATTTTAGCTAACCAATGTTATAGTAACTTCTTCTGAGATAACTTGATTCTTCTATTGATTTTTAAAACTAGTATATTAGAATGTTTTTACGAGAACTACTACTAAAAGAGGAACTCTCTTCTCTACTTAGCACAAAAACACTATTCAATTTCCAGCGTAGTACACTGAAATTTCCGGCTTTCGACACATCTGCTGCCTAATATCACAATCCAATGGCTTGGCCCCTCCGCCTGATTATCATGACCGCCACAGCACTCCCCAACAGCCTCATGGATTTATTAGGTTACGCTGCTTTATTTTTACCTCCTAGCGATTTATGGCAGTTGGCAAAATAGGGTGTTGATGCGAAGGTTAACCTGTACACACTTGACGACAACCACCCCGCTGCTATCTTGCGGTTAACTATCGTGGCTTTTAAGCAATTTATAATCAGCAACCATGATGAAGAAGATCGTCACCGAGATCCTGGCCTCCAGGCCCTTTACTTACGCAAGTTCTGGAAAACACGAATCCGCCGCACCTACGTTTCCCGGAATCCCAAATATCCTAATGACTACAAGAAATTAATTGGTGACGGAATGGCAAGTTTATTTTGTCGGCGTCTCGTTTTCACGAGGATGATACATTGGATGATAAGGATATTCTAGTCTGAAATAAGACTCGCGGGTGTACATAGGTATATCATTTGTTGGAAAATTAAGCTATTTGAGGAAATGGTTGGAATCTGAGATGGGAATGGGATAAGAATTAGATGTAGATGATATTAGAATTATTTTATAGACTTTAAAAATGAAATTTTCAGATTTACATTGTTTTCCTTACTCTGACTTATTTTCTTATAACGCTATAATAAGAAAGTATGTCATCATCTAGTTTGTCGTAATTCTCCTATAGAGCTTAGTATTCCACGTTATTCGAATAGATTTACTAGAATATCCGTCTCCTATCAGTTGTTTTATGATAACTGTGTTAGCCTGATTTCTTTCAAAGAGCTTATCTCTTCTATTCAAGTAGATATTTCGATATATTCGAATATTTTCATAGATATGCCTCCTCTCATAAACTCGATCTCCAGATTCTCAGGATTCCATTCGCCTTCCTCGTCCTCGAAGACAATTATTTGGCCGGCCTTATGATGTAAAATAGTCTCGGCAATCTGTTGAAATGATGCAGCAAGAGCACCAGCTGGGCATGAAGGATCATCTCGGCGGCAGAGAATGAATCGTTTGTTGACTTTATCTTCAACAACAGCAAAGTCAGGGCAAATGCATGTGTTCTCTGGATCTTATTGTGAAAGATTATCGAGCATCGCCATTGCAGAGGTGACACAGGTAGTATCGTCGTAACTCTTCTGGAGTATCTTCGTTCTTCTATTTCTTTTGAGAATTTTATATGCTCGAATCATTTTACAGGGATTTTTACTTTGAAAAAGCTTACTTCAATTGAAGTATAATCGCAAGATACTCTAGAAGATCGCTATTCTTCTGCTTGGTCCGTGATTCTGTACTAATAGAATGCTTTTACTAAAATATCTACTTTGAAAACACTGTTTTAAGGTTGTTGAATTTTCCAAAACAAAAAAAAAAACATTTAGAATCTCTATGTTCTTTTGTATAGTTTGAGATTACATGATTCTAAATGTTCTTACTGGAATATATATATATATATATATTCTTGTTGTTGGAAACTCATATTTCTCATTCTCACTTGTTTAGCGCCCGTTCTTTAGATTGGTGATTAGGCTTGGTATGATATCAATTACGAATTTTGTTCATGTGTATGTCGTAGGTGAGAGTTAGATGTTGCTACTTACAAGTCCAGGTCGTCAGTTCAGGTGCCAGCGGATCTCGTTAATAATACCTGAAACTTTAAAACCCATTCATTCTTTTAATTTTACTTATACGTCATCGTCTTTTTTTATGTTCCAGTTACCGGGCTGGGGATGTTCTGCGACGAGTGCGAATCATTTAGTCCAGGTTGTTTGTCGAGTCTTGGTTGTTTCCGATGATTGGGGCTTGTTGGCTATCCCCACCCTCTTGTTCTCTAACTGTTTTTTCATCGAGTAAGCTACAAGTAAGCCACCAGTAAGCTAAGAGTAAACAATGAGAAGAATCAGCCACTCACATGGCACTCACCCCTCTAGTTCCAAGCTGGAATTAAAGTGTATATTGCTTGCCGCGGTCGCGATATCACAATGACGGGCCAAGCGAAGGCAAAGATGTTAGGGAGGAACTAGGGCGCTTCTGAAAGCGCTGAGGCCATACATTGGTGGATTTCTTGAGGAGTCGACCGTTCTCGGTCTTCCTAATTACCTTGACATATGGACGTTGGAAATGCACCATAGTGTGGAAATGAGACGTGCCTTGATAAAGTACTGAAGCAGGTCCAGGTTCGGAACAAAGTATTCATGCTTGTAAGATTAACAATGACTTTTGTATGCATTTGACTCCGCGCCATCTCATCCGTTCACCCTTGACCATATCGAATGGCCCGTAATTAGTCTTGTGAGTATCGCCATAATAGACGAGTGGGAGTATGTTTTTTCTTTTTTGGATGAGTCAAGGAACATTGACATTGCTTGCAATACCAAACCAGCGGGGTGGGCATAAATGAATGGTGACGTTTTTTTCGATAGGCAATCCTTTCTTGGTTCGATCTTCTCTTTCGAAAATCATCTGTATACGCATTAGCCAGGTTTATAGGAACCTTCCACACTCAAAGCAAATTTTCCTAATCGGGTTTATTCAGAAAAGAAAAACTGTCCATATTTCCAAGTTCGTTCATGACTGCCCTCGCAATAACGGATGCTCAACTTCTGATCGAACGTTAAGCCTTATATTGAATGATTTCTTCCGATTTGTGAAGAGACTGTCGAGACATCATGCCAAACTTTACATTGCCTCTCGAACGTTTCCTTCCGATTATCATATCGACTGTTTTTTTCCGTTTGTTGAAGAGAAGTTCGAAGCGGCATCTTGTCAAACTTTGTATCCCTTGTCGGATTAAGATTCATTTAATTCGAAAACATTCGTTTAGATTCTATCGAACGTTGAATCAACTATCGGATGTTAAGATTCGTTTACTTTTGAAAAATTCGTTTAGACCTCAAATTGAATGCTACGTAGTAAATAGACCGTTGAAACGACTAGCGAATGCTTGACCTCGTTTTGAACTACAGTTTCTCTTGAATACTAGAATTCACTTTGAGATCTGACCGCTCTATGATTCTCGGCTATTTTCTGGTTTGAGTTTAGGGCTAACCCGAGTCTTTCTGCTATCAGTTTTATGATCACGATTTACGATTCGGTCCAGAAAACCCTTCACTCTGTAGTATATTCGGTTTTCATTTGTCGAGCTTAAAGTCCTATTTTGATACAATTTGTTTAAAGGTTCCGTGGCGCTGCTAAGAGATGCCCACTGCTCCCATGAGGCGATGAAGGGGAATTAGACTTTGGCATATGCCGACTTGGGTTTTCTGAAGCCACTCCAGAAGATTTCCACATTTCAATCACATATCAAAAATAAGTGAAATGGGTCGCGCCTTCAAGCTACCTATCATCTACTCCACCCGCGACAAGTCACCCCGCTAACTTACCCAAACAAAATCCCTTTTCAAAGGTACTTGCTCATAAGAGAGGAGTTGCACCAACGCTGCTAAGCGAAAGAACACAACAATGCAACCAAAACAAACTATTACGGCTGGTTGCTAATTGACTAAAATCGCAAAGAGAAGCTGCCGCACCAAAAGAACTGCTGTCGCAATCCAACTTCGCTGCTTCGCTGCTTCACTGGTATACCCAAGAAGGCCAAAAACCCAAATCCTACCTTGAGCCGGTTGGAGATTCTCGTTCATATCCTACATACCCACCAAAAGCTATTGCGCCGGAAGTCGTAGAACAACTGATTGTGCCAGGGGACTTGAAAATTGACAGATTCTGCTGGACAATGGGCACAATGAACGTCATAATATGTTACTTTACTAAAACAATGGTTGGGTCTCTTGAACTTGTTAGTATTCTCTGATGTGCTCTATCAAGCACAATTATACTAACGCATTCCAAATAACTTTATAGAGTGATAGATAGATAATATCTAAAGACTTAACGAGGATAAGAAAGAAATTTGTCGAGGGGTTGAATAATTGTGAAGTGTGGGGTAGTTCCAGATCTCGCTTAATATATGTCTGCATTGGTGTTCAGCATACATACAACCATAGCATTCCACAATTAAACAATTACCCTCGCATCATAGACAGGCCCATTTTGGTATAGTACAACTCGTAATTCGTCAAATGTTCTTATATAATTAATTTACACTATCCTGGGATTTCTAACACCATATATCCTCATAAGTGTACGTAAACCGATAATTTAAACTCCCCCGCTAAATCAAGCGCTAACCCTTTGCCTTCCCAAACCACACTTTGAAGTTAGACGAGGCTTCTCTGCTGTCAAACCCCTCAGTCCATGCAAAATGCACTTTTCCATAAAATCTTCCAGACCTGCGAAATCATCGAGGGTGACTCGCTAATTCCTGAGGGGCAGTCTCCATTGGCGCCTCATACCTGGGGGCAGAATTCCATTGATCCGGCTTTTGTTGCGTTGCTACATATGTCTGCGCTGGGGAAACTTGAGATTGATTCGTATTCGCAAGCGGAACCTGTGATTGATACCCATTACCAGCCATCCCACCGTCCTGGTGAGTATTATCCATATACTGCCCTGTCGTTCCCCCAGTCGCACCATTGTTCACCGAACTCATTGGTGTATCGATTCCCTTATACGATCTCGTCTTTTTCACCCTCCAGAAGCCGAGTGCTAGTGCCCCGAGGACAAGAACTCCGAGTGGGATACCAACCCCCAGCCCTATTTTCGTTCCTAGGTCTGAGTTGCTTGTTGATTTGGAATCGGGGGAGTTCGTCGCGGTGGTGTTTGTTATCGTGGGGTCGGTTGTAGCTTTTGCAGATGTGATGTTTGCGATGAGCGCGTCGTAGCCGGGTTTGAATGATGCTCCCGTGGAACCAAGAGTGAAATTGTATTTACAACAGGATGAGAAATCGTAGCCACCTGTTATGAGTCAGTTTGCTGGCTGAGGAAACGAAGGGGGAATTCGCTTACAGCAATATTGTTTTGCCTCAACTCCTGGGTTACCACATGTCCATAGGGAGACGAAGAAGCTATATGGCTTGTTTGTGACGGGGTCTTGAGAGAAAAAAGCATCAGCTAATCGTTTTTCAGTTTGGGGGAGGGATGGACTTACTGCTTACGCAAGCTGGTTCTTGTCTTGCGCAGTTTGGAGAACCCCAGGTCTGGTTATCAATTAGCACTGACAGTCAAAGTTATTGAGAGATTCTACGAACCTGGTCTGTACAACTGCCCCTGTACGGCCATCCTGATCTCCCCAGACAATAACCTGACGTCGAACATGAATCTAAAGGATCACAACATGAAGCCGGTGCGGAACCTGTTTGGTTACATGGCGAATGACCCGGCACTGTTGTCACCCCATCCGGATACCAACAAGTCGCTCCGGGTGCAGCAGCGAATGTTGATACAATGAAAGAAGAAATTAAAACGACCAAAAAAAGGGATCGCGACATATTTTCTTGCGGTTACGAAATCAACAATCCAAACTGGAAAAACGAGAGAAGGAACCAAGAGGATTCAGAACAGGAAGGGAAAGGACCTTTAAGACGAGGTGGCTGCGGAATAAGCGCTGCTGGGTGGTGAGAAATCGTATCGCTCCTCGAATCAGATGGTTCCCAAGGAAGGATGGGGGTTTCCAGAGAATCTAAGCTTGTGAAACTAGGACGAAACTGTGGAGTCCAGATGCGGCATGTTGATCGGCTGTGCGGCGCGGAGGAGGAAATCTAATTTGATAGGCACTTGGGATCCCCATATGAGTTTCATAGGTCTGTAGATGAGAGGCGCGAACTCGTATCAAGTAGTACCACTTTGAGGTTAGTAATTTGGGGCTGAAGTCATATGCATAATTGAGCCCTGTTTGAAATTTGTACTAAAAGCATCTAAAATAACCTGACAGTGAAATGATGTGGCGGGGGAAATGCCAAGTAACGAATAGACCCACCATTGCGGGGAACATGCAAACGATGTATTTTACAACTTTGAAAATTAGACCGTGATGTATTAGTTTCATCTGAGATATCAAACTTAGTTCCTGGGAAATATTCTACTCGTACCTTTTACGATGATTCAGCGAGACAATTTTTATGTCAAGAGCTGAACTTTAAACGGGACTGACCTATCGAGTCGATTTTGAAAACACAGCAAAGCTTGTTCGCTTATGCTTAGATTCCTGTTCCGCTATGAATTTTTGGGGAAATGAGAGATTGCACTTGTGGATATTCACTGTGTTGATCAATTTGTAATTTTGGATCTTGATTTCGTGGTTGATCAATGGATCGTGATAATTGAGCTAAGTAGACGCTAATGACTCCTTCTCAGGGGGTTGAATCCTTCCGCAGTCTAGCTTCAAAACCGGTTTCTGGGACTGTACCAGTAACGCCAAAACACACGCCTTTCCTCAGCCACCGCCAAAGCCCGACAATATATAAACACCCGATTCCGTTTTAATGGCGGTGGAATGGCTTGCCTTGAGGGTTCCGACGGTTGATTGTTCGAGATGTTTGTGCATTTCTTCAATTTGGTCCTCTGGATCATTGAATTGCGAACCAATTCCATGAAGTCCATGACTCAAATCCATTTGGAAGTTTTCAAACGGCGCCGACGAAGTGTAAAAGGATGGTGATGGTGGGTTTCTATCTTCCGTTTCTCTTCTTGTTGTGGATGGCTCGGCTAAAAGAGAGGAGATTTTGGTGGTTGAACTATCGCTGGGAGCTTCGTAGTTGTTTTGTTTCTTCTTCTGTTTGGTACTGCCTAGGGTAATTCGGCCTACGTCATGAGCACGAAGTCGATTGTCCCATGTTGTTGCTCGGTCATGATTGTTTCCTTCAAGCCCAATATCATCTGGTGTCGCTTTTGTCTGTTCGTAAAGGAGTACCGACAAATCCTTGTTAATGTCAATGACCGGCTTTCTTAAAGTCGAGGCTTGGTGTTAGTAATTTTTTGGAAGGTCATTTAAGGGCAGCAAGTGCTAGGCTGAAGAACTTACTTTGGTTGGTCGGAGTCTTTGGGGTTCTGGGACATTGTGATTGAGTGTTCACGTCTTTTGCCAGGCATTCTGGTCTTGAAGTAGAAAATTGACCAAGCGGCGACGTAGACCTGCTCTAATAAGCAATGTATCAAACAGTTTAAGATAGTCGCTGTTATGAGAAAAAAATTTGGCGAAACAGAAACTATAGCTGTTGATTCTTCTAAACCTTACCAGAAGAAGCCAGACTTATCTGAGGGGGATACAAAGAGAAATGAATGACCTTACTGTTTGAATTTTGGGGTATGGCTTGATTTTGGCTGCCGTATGGTAGTGTGTTTCTTTGATTTCCGTGGAGATGATTGATATATATAAGCCGTACCAGAGGAACTTCTACGGGCAGAGGGGGATGACCACATACATACCCCTCGATGCCCTCAAGATATGCCCAAAATTCTTCAACGGGAAGATCCGTTTTGCACCACCATTGGCTCTGAAGATAATGACTACCCCCAATATTGACAGAGTTGAAGCTGCAATTGGACAGCGGTGCCTCTGCAGTGTTCATTTCTTCAACCTTTAGCCGTCAAGGGGAGGTGTGGAAATCCGGGAGACGTCGCATCCTCTGCTGCCTCCCTAATTTTCGTCAAGCAAAGCCTCATTTGAGCACAATTTCTCACTCCTTTCCCGATTTAATTCGTGGTGGTGAGGGGGATGTGAATGCCATTGGTGGTTACACAAGAACAATTTCGGGTGACACCAGGCGGTGTAGGGGTGCTCAACCACTTGCAGAGCGCCTTCTGCACGTGTTGGGGAAAGCACAAATCAGCTGGTTACACAAAGCTGAAAGTGCATGATGCTCTCAATTTATATCCCTGGTTACACAGGCAGTCTGTCTTCGTCGGGCGTTGCACAAGGCAGATGCAGATTCCTCTCGCACTTCGGCGCCGTCTGGGGAAGCAGATCTCCATTTTTTGGTTTGAAATCTGGGAAGGTTGGAATATGAGGGGGGCTTTATCTAGGTATACTCTAAGCTAACCCGCTTTGGGTTGCGGTTGTGGGTCTTTCAATTCAGACTCCTGACCTCGAGGTCGTTCTTTCCTCAACAAGGAAACACCGGTCCCGGAGACAAACTGAAATACCCTCCATTGCAGTTCTTGCCTCATCCCACATCACGTGTTCAGGAGAGCGACTTAGCCAGTTCAACTGATAACCTGGAAGCTACCACCTAAGAGCCACGGCCGACCTCGGGAAGGTTTGACCCTCTAAGTAGTTTCTAAGTCTCAGGTCTCAACTACCAACTCAACACAGCACACTCCCTCCACTCGTTTTTGAGGATGGTGTCGATGAGAGCAAAAAATTGAATTTTTTTGAATCCGGGGTTGGGAGGATACTCAGGCCTAGGTCGGACATTGAGGTCGTTCCTTCCCCAAGCAATGATCACAAATATTTAAATCCGAGAAACCACACTCTCAGTTCCGAATGTTGAATCCCTCCGCTATTTTACCTCAACTTCAGGCAAGGAATCTAGTCACGTGGTAAGTCTCACTGGTGCTGGACAACACTGCATGTGAACCAAAGAGTGATTCGAGTATGATTTGGATTCGAGTGTGAAGAAGGAAGGAAATATGCTGGTGGAACATATGTCGTCCCCTAAGATTTAATCCAGGGTTGCAGTGAGCTTGCCCGACCTTCTATTGAAAAAGAAAACTTGAACACTAACTTTTCAAACAATGAGGGTAGCTTTCATCTCTTGGCATATATTTCCTCTCGTGACTCTCGTCCAACGTTGCTTGTAACGCATGTAAAGGGTCAAGTTATCGTTCTACGTACACTTCTGAGAAGGTGGTTTACTAGAAAGATGAAAGTTGATCATCCAAAATCATTTATCTCATTAATTTGATTGTTTGACCTTTCTTAGTATAATAATCTTTTTTACTGAAGTTTACCTAAAACAACGACGAAGAGTCTTATAGGTTCTGCGACAAGTCTACGATAACGAGTGGTATTACAATCCTAGGTACTGGTAAAACAAGCACTTCTCGCTTGCGATACTTGAAAGTTGCAGAACTTCTTACACAACGTACTTGTCATACTTTAATATTGAATTTCGGGTGACTTAGCAACTTCAGTATCGACCACAGCGTTATGCGAAACTACTTTTGTACAAGTAGAGATTTCCCAAGCCGTCCGTCATATTAAGTTGTTCTATGTCACTTGAATCTTTCTGTTTTCTAATTCCAGTCAACTTTCTTCTCCTTTTGGGAACCTCGAATTTCTTCCCTTTATTGACTTTCAAAGTCTGGTCCTCCTCAGTATCGCTCGTCTCCAACGATCACATACAACAAGATGCAGTTCAAGAAGATTTTCCTCTCCGCCCTTGCCTTGACTGTACCGTCCGTCAAAGGGTCTGGGACGTACTGCTCAGAGACGCTCAAACTATATTCTTCTGGAAGGGGCGTGACTTATGGTGAGATTCGGCTGTGCATCCTTCTTGGAACTGGAAGCGGAAACGATAAAAATAGGATCCGCTTGTCCGTCAGTAAAGTGCAGTACAAATGGGGTGCAGACTGGTGGAATCCAAACACAAATTACAAATGGGACGCGAATGTTAGGGGCCACATCTCGGGCGTCTCTGGCAACTATTTTGCCTACGTCGCGGGGAGTGACCACCCGCAGGGAGGAGGCTTTGGCGACCTTCCACGCGAAATAAGCGGCGGCCTGCACAATGTCAGTGTCCATTATTATCAACGAGGACCTTACTGGAGTGACTCCATAATCGATTACAAGGGTTTTGTCAACATCACACTTCCCTCGAAGAAAAAGGTCACATCTTCAATCACCAGCGCAACAGAAGTTAAACCTACCGCTCAGGCACAATTACGCGAAGGACTAAAACTTTGAGCCTGGGAACGGTTGGTGTATGTGAGTCATATCTCCTTTCCCATCACGTATTCATACTACAGAGAATCAGACTAAAATTTACCATAGCGCTGAATGACGGTGTGAAAACGATTGATTCATACGGAGGAAAGAGCTTTTCTGGCAGCCTTTGTGATGGATCTGATTTGGTTCCATCCATTTTCAATTATCTTATGTCTTCTTACTGTTTTGTAGTAGCCACGGTTTGGTTCCATCTTCTGTCTGCTGGCTGTCTTGGGGTGGATTTACTTTGGTTCATTTAGTGATAATTTCTTTCTGCACTGAAAACAAAATGTGGAACTTGTCCATTCGAAAGCCCACTATCGGTCCCGCCTTTTTGCAGAATTCTCATATCGAACAGAGTGTTGCAAGCTATGCCATGGAAGGGTGTGTGGTTATTAGATTTGCTTGTCGAATCGCTATTGAGAGAGACATTACGTGATATTATGGCGGTATGGGCTGTTTCATATTGGTTGCCACGAAGATCTGTCTTCGAGAAATAGTGTTTGTTTTTGTCACCCTTATGGTAGAAACGAATCATCTAGAGCCTTATCGATCTTAAACCCCAATCATTCTGTGCCATTGATCCCAAGGTGAGTTGACACGCACTCCAAAGTAGACTTATATTATGGGAAGTTTAGGAAAGCTTGGTATTGGGGTAATCGATCCTCTAGTGTTCATTCTCAATACAGATTTCATGATTAGGAATCGCCCACCGTGGTTGTGGTGCGATGTGCTGTAATATTCTGCACGATTCCCATTGGCAACTGTCTCAAGTCCTACTGTTCGCTTTTCACCTTAATTTCCAACAAAATTCGATTCGCAAACACAAACAAATCAATCTTTCTCTTGCGATGGAATCGATTCAGAGGTTTCTCAATATCTTACCTGGGCGCCAAGTCAACCGCTTGGGACTATGGGGAGCCCAGCAAGAATGGGGGTTTCTCGCTACCTTTTGAAGAGAAGCATCATGAGATTTCCAAACTACGAGATTCAGAGGTGGTGGAAGACAATTTTAGTGGAAAGGGGAAGTCGATTGATCCCTCATGGGTCCCTCATGGGTTGATATTGAGATGATGGGGCGCTGGCTTCGCAATTGTGACGAGGACATGGAGCAGAGTGTTGTAAGCGTCTTGGTGTGGACCCTTCTAGCCTTCCACGCCCAACGCTACTTCTTGATGTTCAAATGAAATGCGTGACGGTAGCGGAATCTGGCCATCGGTGCGCATGCTTGAGTTATGTATGGGGTGGTGCTCCCACATTGAAAGCCCTGCGAAGTAATATAGATGAGCTGATGGTGGAAGAATCACTGGAAACTCGACACAGTGAAATTCCAAAAACAATCAGGAACACCATTGGTCTTGTAGAACAACTGGGTATCAAATACCTCTGGGTTGATGCCCTTTGTATTGTTCAAGATGATACGGAGTCGAAACATGTTCAAATTCAGGCCATGGCGGGGATATATGCTAATGCATAGGTTACAGTTATTGCCGGCAATGGCTGGGACTCGAATTATGGGATTAGAGGCATACCTGGGGTCACGGAACCTCGCCAGCTATCAGTATTTTCAAAGATGGACTATGAAGAAAATATCCAACCATACTCGAGTATCTGGTACTCCAGAGGCTGGACCTTTCAGGAATGTCTGCTTTCACCTACGAAAATAATGTTCCAATACCAAGGTATAATTTGGGAGTGTAATAAAGCTTCCTGGCATGAAGGCTCTTTATTACCGAATGCAATATTCTCTCGTCCGAACAAGCCAGATATTACCATCAGCCCTTGGAGAGATCGCGGAAAAATCACCTCGTCCCCTGATATCGAGCAATACGTTGATTTTGCTCATGATTACACTATGAGAAAACTGGGTTACGCCGAGGACGGCCTTCCTGCAATCACCGGATTGCTCGCTCTCATGAGCTCCTCGCTTCATGTACCCTTCATTGGTGGACTCCCAGAAATGTTCTTTGACGAGGCATTACTTTGGCAACCGGTAGAAGTCATGTAGAGGCGTCGAGCAGCTAACTCTGCTGATAGCCCTCCATCCTGGTCGTGGGTGTATGCAACTTTTCCCTATGTTCCCTTTTTTTGAATTTCTATCTTTAGTGGTCGGGGAGCAAGTTTTATTCTTACTCACTGCCCTCGGCTTCTCATCCAAATAAGAAAAACGTAGGCTAATATTGTTGCAGTGGGTGGGAAGGGGAGATCATGAAGCAAGAATGGCTCGACCACTTCAGCTATCTGAGATCTAGAAGTTCTGTGCGGAAAAGCATCTTATCTAACAGCAAAATGCGCCCCCTCAGTTTGTCTTCACAGCCCGTTCTCCAAGTCACTCCCCTCGTTACGTGGCATTATGGCAAGGACAAGGAATCGGTAGAACGAACACCAGTACGACAGGTTCTTCCTCATCGTACCCACACACTTGAAAAGCAGTTCTCGGGTCTTTATTTACCGGGAACGATTCATGATATCCGCGCCAGCAAGGAGAAACAAGACATTACAATCACGTCTTCATCGCCGTTCAACGAGGACCCAAAATTGTCGGTCTCAGCTCGATATTTATTTTGCCGCACCAAAAGATGTTTCTTTTGGAAGCTACAGTTCTACAATACCTGGACAGTGAATCCTGGCCAATCTATTGTGGATTCTCCTCGAGTGGCGTTAAGGGACGACAGTGGGAATTGCACAGGGTCGTTGATCGTTGATCTTTTTGACCAAAATATCAAAGATATAAATGAGTTTGAGCTGGTTGCTATCTCAAAGGAAAAGTGGTCGACCATGGGATTTTTTATTATGATGACAACAAAAGGTTTTGCCAAAGTTGTGCTCTAAATTGGGGAGGATTTGAACTTGACGGTAGGACAATGACGACGAACAGACTTATCTCGCTGGAGAGTACTGATAAGACTCTACAACGTGAAGAAAAGATTGTCGAGTTTTATTACGTCCTGTGGATTGGCTGGGAAGACGGGGTTGCCCATCGGAGGCTCCTTATACGACTTTGCTTTTTACGTTATTATAAAAAAATACCAGAACCAGTAAAACAACTCACCGTTGTTCATATTACCAAATCATACCCCTCGGCATTATTGCAAGAGAAAACCCTACTTAGCATCGATTGTACGTAAGTCGCTGTTCTAGGAGACTGAGAATAATTAAATAGTTGGGTTTTTGTCAGAGATCTGCTTGAGCAACGAAAAAGGAGAGAAAATGGACTGAGTCTCTTACTTGAGATACCTCAAACACGTCGATTCACTAGAATTTCTTCAACATATTTTGCAGAGTAGTAACCTCAATTCACCATTTCTATGCTCAAGTCTCAGTACAACCACAAAAGTGGACACACCTCAAGTGAAGCAACAAATGTCAAAATTCAAAATGCATCTGCTTTGATGCCTCACTGAGAAGAGTACAAATATCCTCGCCTCTGCGAACATCCTTCCTTCCACTTCACAACCTAACAACAAACACCAACATATTCTCAGATATTACCAAACTGATTATTGCGAACCAAAACATTGTGACCGACAATGTCTCAACCCTCTACCAAGACGAACGACGGTACAAGCCAACAAGGAATGTCTCTACAAGTCATGGGCCCTGAAAACTCCAGCACCACGGGCCAAGGCGCTGTTATCCACCTGTCCAATATTGAAGGCAACTTTCAAGCTACACGACAAGCACTAAACCTTCTCGAAATCCTCACCAACATCCTTTACCATGTCGAAGTCAACGATCTCCTCCTCAACGCAATGCGTGTCAGTCATTTCTGGAAAGCAACAATCGACACCGCTCCCTTACTCCAACAAAAACTTCATTTTGCACCCATGCCTCTAGAGAAGCAATTATATCAAGATGGAAAGCTATTATATTCACTTTGTGGTCTCATGGCGCATAGATTTTGCGGCCCAGGGAAGCTTTCCGCACAAGGACAGGAAGAGAGCGCCAAGGGCAGAGACTGGGAAAAGCCACGAGTCTTTAATAACGCAACTGTTCAGATACGCTTTTCGTTAGTAAAACATGTACCAGGAGCCGCATATCCAAATGCTAGTTGGAGAAAAATGCTGCTTATACAACCCCCGCGTCCCCTTGTGCACGTTCTTTCCCAGCCTTGGAAGTCGGTTACAGAAACTCGCAAGTATAAGGGAGGTAATTCAGGTGAAACCATGGGGACAATTTACGACAATTGGAATAGGTGGTGCATGGATGTAGGTGAGGGTACCGAAGGGTATTGTACCGATTCGTGGTTGTCCTCAAAGATAGCTCGGATGGGCGAGGATGGAGAAGAAAGGTTGACCGTTACCTTGCATTCCCTTGGATTTAGATATTTAGGTCATTGAATAAGGCCTTATCTATAGTACTTGCTTCGCTCTTTAAGATAATAAACAAAACCTCAAGAATTCTCGCACCTGAACCTTTTTGTTGTGACCGCTGAATAGTGTCATGATTTTGGGTTGTATTTGCTTTGCTTTCTTCTGCCTATGCATAACTCGGCTAATTTCCTTGTCCTGTTATCGTCATCTATATTAGCAAATCGGTCATGTGCTTTACCTGACCTGACTGCATCAGGGGCGGCTCGCTAGAGTTGACAGCTCATCAATAAGCAGATGACATGCATGATACACCTGGCTAACTCCTGGAGGTAGAACTGTTCGAGGCCTTTGTAAGCTTGCATAGGTTTCTTTCCAAAATAGGGTTGTGCCAATTGCAATCGAGTTCGTTCCTCAATCCAAAACTGGCGTTTGAAAAGGAAGATGATGGTAAGTCTTACGGCCGCCTCATTTTTGCAATGCTTGCCAACTCAACGCCGACATCGGAACAAGTTTGGAAAAAAATGTCAGCAAACCGAGAATACCATGGCTATATTTTTGATGCTATAAGCAACCCGAGTAATTCGGAAGAGTTGAGCCGCACCTTAAACTCTTCGAGGGTAAGGACTTCCAGAAACTTGCATGTTCTCAGATACCGGAGAAATAGCCCTTCATTTCTAAACAGTTCTACCATGTAAATTAATCACTCAACCATCGACCCAAGCAATGCTTGGGATAAATGATCGGAGAAACACTTGCATTTACCAACCTAAGGCTGTTATCGCTACAAAACATAAGGAGATTTTAGCCGATGATGATGACAGCTACATTTGTAACAGTTATTATTGGCCACAAACGAGATTTGGGGGGTATGAGATGATTGGTGTGGCATCCATAAGGCAACTAGGAAAATTTCAATGACATATTTGACTTAAGGTAAGTAGAGTTATGGATTATTTCTATCGAAGGCTCTCGGTTTCCAATTACAGATTGCCGGAAATTCGGAAATGTATGTCTCTAAACTCCGTTCATGGGCGAGATGTAGAATATGACGTGCTACACCGATTATATATATACACAGCCAAAGGTCAACAAAGGTAAGCTTCCCCAACTTGGGGGGAGCGGGTGGGGTACTGACGTGAGTAGTTCATGCCCCAATCTGACTCGCATATCGAGATAACGTACCTATAGATCATTATAGAACGTTACTACATACGTTGTCTTACCCCATGTCTCTCTCCTCTGGTAGCCCCCAAGTTTAAAAGTGAGCTCAGTAATAGCACAGCATTGGTCAATCATTTGTAAAGACCTAACACGAATACAGTCAGCGGTGAGAGTATATAGGCAGAGAATCTCATGATATCAATCCAACTCTTGAATTGCCTTACGGCCAACATACAGAAGACCATCTGATTGAAAGATACTTCTGTTGCATGATGACTATTTCCTGTCGGTATGAAGAAGTTCTCCCACACTTTATGACAGCCCTATTCTCAAATCTGATTGTGATGCTTTTCAAAATTTGTAAGTCCCACTAAGGACCGATGAAGTCACAGTTGGAGACACCTGATTCTGTGCGGCTGAAGACTACGCTTTCTGCCTGTTGAAAGGCATCTCAGACACCAGTCATGCCCACGCATCGTTTTGAAACCATTTTCAAAATTTAGCTCGTCGTCACCACTGAAACGAAGTTTACGATCTCACCTGTTCAAAGCCTCGATTGAATTTGACTCAGCACCAATCATCTTCACCGAAAGGCTGCAGATGCTAATCTCTATCCAGCCTTATACGGAAAACGACGGCTAAAGAAACGGCTAGTGAGACATATAAGCGAGCCCGACCAGTTGGGGTTGAGCTTTTTCAAAACTACCGATTGATTGCTGCAAGTCTTATATGCCCATCTTCTAGAACAACATTGATTGAATCTAGAAATCGAATGCACGTCAAAGGCTTCGAATTCTTGATCACCAGATAAGTTCAACCGACTTATCCGGCGTTCGTTAATGTTGCCTAGTAATGGATGGTGCCTGGAATGTCCAATTAAAGTGACATCCGCAACACCATCACTGGAGAAAAGGCTGATAAGCTTGGAAAAATGACACGCCGTAAAGACACATGGAACGAAACAAGGACAATTAAGAAAAGAAATAAAACATGAACGTCCCTCGAAAGATGTCACTTTCTAATACTGATAGGTGGAGAAATGTGTGCTCGAAGCGTGAGCCTACCACGTGGGGTAGCGGGGAACTTGTAGGTTTGCTGCCCCCAAACAAACCAACAAATAGCAAGGCTGGCAGCCCTGAATTTTGTGGATTGGTCAGCCAATCAGTTGGGAATTCCTTGCGATAAGAATACTACTCCGTATTTACCACAAATCGGAATGCAATGCTATGATTCCGTCTCTTGGTAAAATATGGCTGCAATCTTTAGGAAAGGACGGATCGAACCATGGCTATATAATCCTGCGGTGACCGAAAAAGGGCTAGTCGCTACGACATTGATGCCTCGTTTGCCTTACGGAGCATCTTCTCCAATAATCCTCAAGCTCACTCTCGACTGGCGTTATCGACATCCTTCGGACAGTGATCTGATGGTGGTGGGATGTCGTCTTTTATAGTTGTTGAAGAAACCTGAATTGAAATGAGTTTGGAGTTCATCATTGAGACTGTGTGTTGTGAAGGAAGGTTGGACCGAGGTGGCGTCCAGGTTCAATTGACCAATGCCTGTAGGTTGCACCACATTTATACGAACCCCGCACCCATTGAACAAATTAGCACTTATTCTATACTTAAAGAGCAGGTACATTTCCCAGCTTCCAAAATTAGGACATAATTTATCCCTGTAAAGTGCAAAAAGCCAACCAAAAGGCAGCCATGCGCCCGCCCGACTTGCGGTGAAAGTTTTATCCGTATCTAGGCTTCCTATCTCCCAGCCTCGCATGAATAGTTACGCTTTGGATTTTCCTAATAAAGGTATGCCTTACGCCCCACCGATTCCGATGGATAGCTCCTTCTCACAACGGAGAGTTGCACGACGGTTGATGTTAATTCAAGTTGTTGAGCCCCGAATCAATTGCCGGGATTTTGCGACGGGATAGGCCTTTTCTTAGGAGGATTTGGCCGCCTCGTTTCATCTATGGAAGGCAGTTAAATGAATGATTGTTGGCTTCCGAAATCAGTACACCTGCATGAGCCGTTTGAAGGAAGCTGTGTCATTTCTCAAGGTCGATCTAGAAATGGATCTTACCAGATCTGTGTTCCTAAATCGGTCATAAATGACGAGAAATCGCATTTGTACGGCACAGTTACATACATACCGACCTATCATATGTAATTTTATAAGACAAAAGATAGAAGGAGTCTGGCGGTGTACCTGGCGGTGTGATAAACTTGCTCAACAATGTATGAATATCTTAGCGATAGTGGATGTAGACTGCAAGGCAAATTTGCTGCCTTCAGTGAAATGCAGCGTTTTACGTAGAAACAATGCGTCCTGGATTTTGCGATTTGATGTATTTAGTCATTCCCGGGTTCTCCATTTCAGCTTCCAGCCACAGGCGAAAAGAAAAAACTCAAATTACAGGAAAATGCCGAGCCTCAATTCCGCTTCGAAACAACATCGCTGAGTTGAGGTTTTGGCACCAAGTATGGCTGAGCCTTCTCGCGTGTGTGAGTACGTTGTTCGTAGGCATATGCGAGTCCGATCAAAAGCTCTTCTGACCATTTTGGGCCCATGAATGAAATACCAAATCTAAATGTATTAACCTAGTTCTTGGCTGAAGGAGAAAATGACTTACGGGATATTTGGAGCGACGTTGACCAAGCCCCAAGGCTGTGACTTCTCAACAGTACTATTTTTGGGATAGAACCCCATTGGAACAGTCACTACAGGAAGTCCACCAAAGGCCGGAAGGGACCAAGAATAGTCAGTTGGGAGAATTAAAGCATCGAAGTTCCCAGCATTGAGAGCACCAATTACTCCCCCTTCATTGCCCCAAAAAGATGTTGTTTGATAAGCTTCCCAAAATTCAGGGCTCGTGTTGTTGAAACCCGACAAGACCGCATCCCAAATTCCAGTATCTCTTTGTGGATACTCTTCTATAGGAGTGTTATGAGTGTATTTGGCTTGGTCCGCGAGGTTCTTGATATTATTTGGGTTGAAAACGAGTTCGGAGAGATATTTCGGAAGGCCAGAAAGAAAGTCAGCACCAGCAACCTTGAGTAAATGTGAGTTGTTATCATGAGCCCAATCATCATAAGATGAAAATGTGGCGTTGGCCATAATTGCTCCTGCTTTGTTCATAACCACGATAGCATCCTCAAAGGCATCGAGGATGGGTTGGTTCGACTCGTTGGGAGTCGGTAAAGCATTCCTCACTATTCCGATCCGGGCTCCACCAAAGCTCGTGAAATTCAATGCCCGAGTGTAGTCTGGAGGTGTATCGAAAGGTTGAGCCAATGTATAGTTGTCACTCTCATCCTTCCCGGCGATAATATTGAGGAGAAACGCGGCATCAGAAACAGTTCTTGCCATGGGCCCAATGGTGTCCTGACGCTCACTAATAGGAATGACCAAGCTTCTAGAAGTCAACCCTACCTATTTCAAAGTAAGCTTCTGCACCAAGGTATGTGAATGCATATCCATCCTCAAAAGGGGTATTCCTGACTGGCTTTGTTGTTTGGAAGATTGATTGAGACAGAAACAAAGATGCGTGAACCGAGTTCGCCTACCGTTGGTTTTATTCCGACAATATTGTTCACACTTGACGGGGATAAAATGCTACCGCTCGTTTCCGTGCCTAAAGACGCAAAGGCAAGTCCGAGAGAACTTGCAACCCCGCTTCCGGAAGAGCTCCCACTTGGGTCCATGTTCTCAAAAGAAATTTAGCGTTTATACTCATGAGTCAGTCCGATAGGGTACAATACTTACAGGGTAATATGCACCAGTGGCTTGCCCTCCATGCGACGACCAACCGTTGGATGAATTGAAAGATCTGAAGTTTGCCCATTGGGACATATTGGATTTGCCTAAGATAATGATTCCGGCAGCTCGCAATTTTGCAGCAATAGTAGAGTCTCGAGGGACTTTAGCCCCAAGCAATGAGTAGCATCCAGCTGTGTTGTTCATCGAGTCTTTGGTGGCGATATTATTCTTGATCAAAATGGGGATTCCGTGTAAGAGGCTTCGAATTGTTCCATTGGCTCGCTCAACATCAAGTGTTGCAGCTATAGACAACGCGTCGGGGTTCAGTTCAGTAATTGCATTGAGGGCTGCATTTACGTCATGGATCCGAAGAATGTAAGCCTACAACTTGTTAGCATCAGTTTTCAAAGAAACGCAATTACAAACTCTAGTCAAGTCCACACTTGTCCAGCTACCATTGTTCAGTCCCGCAACGAGCTCTTCCGCCCCAGCATCGAGGAGATTTGGATATTGAGAGAGAGTTGAAGAAGACTCGTGTTTGAGATAGGGGAAGCGCAAAGCTACCGAAAGAGGAAATTGCCAAGTGAGGGCAGCTAATAGAGTAATGATGGAAACAGTGAATGCCATTTTGTACCGTGCTGTCGTCCAGGAGTAAAAGTACTGGAAATTACTCTGTCTCCTGATTTTCTGAATGTTCACTGTCTTTTCATCTTGATTGAAAAGTGGTGATGCCCCAGAAGCAGAGCGAACTTGCCTTGCTTTCAGCGACATCGGAAGGGTCTCTGCGGAAGCTCCTTGCCACATCCGCACAGTATTAGGCTATTGTTCCAAACCTAGAAGAACCTTCTGTGGGAGATCCAAAAGCTCATGGAATTGATGGAACAGTGAAAGTGAAGATATCGCCAATTCTCAATTGTTATGAAGCTGTCCACTAGCTTGAAGAAAAGGTAAGTATTGTTGTTACTCGCTGGAGGTTGGAAGGTGCGGACGGGTTTGAATCACGCTCTCCATCACGTGTAAGTGGCTTGGGACGCATAAATATTCTTCCGAGACATTCGTAAAAAATATCTCCAACCTTCATTCCACCCACAAACCACCATCATCCAAATATTATAATACCAGCGTCACTCCACAATTCCAGCTTACCAAGTCGCTACCAACACCAGCTACCTTCTCCCGAGTCCCCGATTATCGCTTCGACCATCGGTGTGACAACGAGGTGCACATGAACACAAGCAGCAAATCTCACAAATATAGAATCACAGAAAATTCGATTTCACAATTGATATCTGAAACCTTGGAATACAGTTTTCCAAACAACAAAACCTCGGAAATAGCCAAATTCACCTCGCCAGAGGAGTTCTATATCCCCGAGTACTCGGTCAGTTGCCTCGTTTCAAATTTAATAAAAACTCCAATTCGACACGCTCATTACACGGCCCGAAAAAACATGATGCAACACTCTCCGCATTATCACCTGCATTCATCAGGCGGCTCTGCAATAACACGCACCCGAGACCCCATCGCCGCGACCCGGCTTGTCCCTATATAGGTGCTATGTTGAGAGAATTCGCCGTGCCGTTGGTCATACAAAGTGTTACCGCTGCTGCTTTTCTTTGCCGTTTAAGGTATTCGAATTCCATTTTTGTAATGTGGCTTTTAAGCTGAAAATTGTTGTCTACTCGGTGATGGGAGACTGTTGATTCGAAATTCTTACTTTGCTGTCACACATGCTTAACCTTCTATGTTGTATGACTTTGTATTCATCAATACAAGGCAGCGGTGCTTTGCAATGTGTTCTTTTTTTGGTTTATCTAATGGTACCCGATGCCAGTATTCCGCTTTCCGCTTTACACAAGCAAAAGCCTTGACGCAGCTCTCTCGCCTTCACACATGGAGTTCAATGTTCGGTCAATGCTGGTAGTTTCCTTCACTCAAGGTAGTTTGATCTTTGGGAAATCTTGAACAGTGACAGGTTCCCCTTGATTGACTTAATTACTTCTACAATTTTTACTAGCAAACTTCTTTCAAATGTATAGTTTAAGCATCAACAATGATCAGGTTGTATTGTTGATTATCGATGACCTCCGGTCTCGGGTGAAGTCCCGACGCCCGTTGTGTACCCGGAGAAGTTACCCGCCCAATCAACAATTTATCCTATTTTGGATTCGACGTCCGAGATGAATCTGAAGCAAAGATGTAAGCGCATACAAAGAGATGCATACTGCAGGTCGGTATGGTTTTATCGCTTAGAGTTTCATACTTTTAAACTTCCACACCCTGCAGCAATAATTTTCTTGTCTCTCAACAATAGAGATCATTAATATCTCATGAGGTATTTGCAAAAAGTTTCGCTGTACCGTAAAACCCTCACATCTCACATCTGACTTTACCCGATAAGTCTCGAGATGTTGTCATATGAGCACAAGTCAGCTAGGAACATATTATCTGGCCTGCTTCTCCGGAGGTATAGGTAGTACTAGAGGTTGGGCATCCATGAGGAGGCAAACAAAAAGGTCATTTGCATATATATTTGTGGATGAAAACACCTTTAAATAGCAATGAGGGTGTGAGCAATTTTTTTCATGTACAATGTGTTGCAAATGTCTCCCTTTTCGTAGAAACAAAATAGCAACAACCGAATCTCAAGTGAAGGCACCTAGCAAAGAAGTGATAGCAATGCATATTACATATACATGAACGGGAGGGGGGAACCTTCGTGTTCCATTGCATTGTTGTGGAACACAGCTTAACGATGTTCCACCACTTCCAATGTTACACTATTTCCTTTTCAACATCCATCCACATATTCAACGAAATCGAGAGGTTGAAAACCACTTGCTTGTTGTAAAGTAAAAACACATCTGCAATTAATAAGATTGTATTCAAGCTTAAATCAGGGTGATGTTCTCAACCAATAACCTTTCGCATATGCCACGATGGATCCACACTACTACCCCACAGTGAGTTCGTGCCATCGAATCTCGCACACTCCTTAACGTAATTCAAATATGCACTTTCATCCAATAGATACCTGGTTAATTTAACAGTGCGAATAAAATGGCAACACACTTCCCATACCTGCAAGCCAGTCAGCCAGAATACTACATATTTACTGCGACCCTTTCAAAGGAGTTATCCTTGATGCGACACTGTTTAACTATAGTAATGATTAAGAAGTGACTCTGCCTTGCTGCACAACTCTTCCTATTTCCCAGGACTTCATGCCCAAAACAAGCACAATATACTACACAGACTGACTTGCACTTCCTTGTGTTATGACATGCACTTGCATCATGCTAGAAGCCAGAATAGATGAATTCTTCCTTAACTCATGCGCTTTCCATTGTTTGCCTTATTTTCATCACCATTGACCCCACAAATGACAGTCATTGACGCCCGACCCACTGTCGCTGCCAGCACCTTGATGAACCCAACCAAGCCAGGAAACCCCGACCCCCCAAACAAGTAACATTAAACGCTAACCTCAAAACTCGACCTCACCGAGCTACCGCCTTACACTACTGACCAATGGAATCCCTATAAAACTACCTCCAAATAATAAACCTCACCCAGAAAGACAGATCCCACGCAGAAGTGAAGCAAAATCAACAAGCAATTTAATGCCCAGCCTACTCACCGAGAACCAACAGCCTCATCTCTTTCCCTACCAACAAAGATATCTCAAACCAGCAAAAAGTCCCGTTTTAGAAATACCACGACCGAGTTCCAGCCATGTGGCCGAATACCTGGCCACCAACGAAGCCCAGCAATACCAGCCTCACCCACAGCCCCATAATAGTAATAACACATCTGTTCATCATGACAACAACATCAAGTTGCCTCGTTTGCCTTCCTTCTTTGTCCTTTCAATTGCATCGGTAGTGAAGTTAGGGATGAAGTTTGGGCGCCTAAATTTAGCTGAAAACGTATGTAGGGCGGTTATCTTTAATTGGTTTCCAGAAATTCATCTGGAATATTGGTATGATGTTGGTAGACGGGAAATATAAGTGAGGATAAGCTTTTCTTTGTGTTACCAACTATCCAACTGAGGCAGACTTCGGTTTTCGAGTTTAGAGGGGATCCATCATGTGATCCACACTTTTAAGTTTAATTGGAATTGGGTCAAGGCGAGCATTTTCAAGGTACTAGGAATAAGAATTGAAAAGTGAGGCTGTTGTTGATATTGTCCATACTAGTATAGGCTTGGTTTCAACAAGATCGACAGTTCAATGAACCGGGAGACCCTGCCCCTATGAACCCCGAAATCCACGTGATCTAATCGGTCAATTCTGTGATCTAATCAGTCGACCCGATACTCAAATCTCAGTAGCTGATATCCTCGTAATTGACAAATACTCCTTCATAAATTTAAGAGGACTAAATTCGTAAACCATCAATACACGCGCTTACTCGTAAAACCGCCGCAGACGCCGGTGGAGTCATACTATAAGATCTTAATACTAAAAACCACACCGAATATTCAGAAATTTCAGGTCTCAGCTCAATCTTATCTCACAATCGGATAATATCCACCCCCCAGCCCTCGTACAACCACCAACCCCCCCGAAACCCCCAGACCGCCCTGCCTTACCCCTGAGAGCATTCCTTGGAAGCCCAAAGCGGCTGAGATATCAACGGGAAAACCCCCACAACCAAAACCTCAAGGGAGAAGGGGAAAAAAAAGAAAAGAAAATCCAAATGCCTCACGTCTTCTAAATCCAGCAATCTCCCCTGTTTTCCAAACAATCCCGCCCGTCATAGCGAGATGGTGTCTAGTGGGACGCCACGTCTTGAACTCCTGTCCCTTTCCTTAACTCCGCCCAAGGCAAAAAGAAGAAGAAGTAAAACACTCATATTGATGAACGCGTGTAGCAGCGAGGCAACCAGACTAAGAATGTAGTCCGAAACAGATACAGTAAGGAGTGAAATTTGAAGCTTAATTCTCACGCGATCGCCCCTAGTTCAGGAGTTTGCGAGGTAGCCTAACAGACCAGACTCCTTAATGATGACCCATTTGTCATTGCTCACCGACAAAACTTTCAGCAAGCTGGACGAAGTGGGACTTTGGTGTACAGCTCTCGAAGGACAAACATGTAGAAGCAATCAAAATGCATGCGAGGAATTGAAAAATCAACGAGGCAAAAATAAAGCAGACGAGAATTTACTGCACGGCCTGAGTACAGTGACATTTCAGTCCGTTTTGATTCGATATCGAAGTATATCCTTGATACTTCCATGCTACAACGTACTTCCTCGGACTCGCTCACCGAATTTTCGCCAGCTCGCACAGAGACAAAAAATTTCTCAGTAGCAAGCTAGCCGAAATAAGAAATAGTAGATGGCGTATCGAACACAACAAGTTAACGCTACAGGGTACAGCAAGCTCGCAAAAGCAACCGCCTCAAACCACCACCAAAGTCAAAAGAATGAAGGCATATGAAAACAATACTCACCATCTCACCCAACACATTCCGCTCCAATCTCTCGTTCCGGGTTTTTGCTCCCCGAAAGTCATCAGAATCGGGCCTTATATTCGGCGAATTGGATGACATCCTCCCGAACTTCTCACTTCTCTACCCTACCCACGAGGACGCCACGACCCGACTCTGTCGTTGCCCTACCTCATTCCTTGATAGCCAGCCATGGGAACCAGTCGTGATCCCTTCCGCCCACACACATTCCCGTCCCTTGCAGCTGGGACTCACCAGGTGGTCTATTCCAACCATCTTATTCTGGAGCCTCCTCTTCAAACTCACCGAATTCACAAAAGAGATTCACCATGCACCAAGTTCCCGGAGTTTCCTCTCCTTGCCTGTGAACACAACTCCTTAGCTGTGAATACAACAGGTTTGCCCCTTCGGGTCCCTCGGGGTGCTGCAGGCAGGGTGTTATTCCCGTTGAGTTCGACTCGATTCTCTCACCCGCAGCTTTGGCATGGAGATCAAGATGCTGCTGCTGCCTGATTCAAGCAAAACAATCCGTTGATACCCGCGACCTCTGTGACTCTCGTGTGATCCTGGGACGCAGATCATCTTGGTGACCTCTCGTTCCAGCTGTGGCTGTGGTGGAGAACGTCCAACTGATAGAGTATCGCGAAAACTTGAGTTCAACTGATTTTATTAATCGATTACTTGCTCCAATCCTCTCATCCAATCGAATCCCCAAGGTCGAGATAGTGGCCAACCTGAGGGTGTTCAAAGAAAGCGAAAGATTCCCAAAGAAGTATCGTATTTGGGGAATGTGGCAAACAATATTCTTGTTGACAGAACGTTGGAAAGTGGGAAGGGGCGAATTTTATGTATGTTGTTGTACAGAGAACTCGCCACTCAGTAGAATTGTTCTCTTACATAAAGCGGTTTAATTCGCTTAAAGTCGTCCCCTGAATCCTTAGTACCCCCAACTTTGTGGGGTCCCCCTTAGCATCTAGACATAAAAACACGATGAGAAATGGTGAACAAACATGAAGAAAGCTGAATATTTCCGAGACAAAGTCGTATTTCATTGAAGATCCAAATTTTGTTCTATTTTAAGCAACAAGAATTTGCCTGAATAGCGTCAGAGCTGCGTGGCTCAGCTCTCGGCCATTCCAGACTTTGTGATTGGCCTCGCTTAGCCACTCGACATGGTCCTTCGTACAGAAGCTACCATCGCGAAAGAAAATTCATAACTAGCAAAAAGTAAAACACACTCTAGACTTCAACGCTGAAAAAAAATCTCTTCTCACGCCATGATCCATTGCATAGAGGCAGAAAAAGAAGGCAACCAAAAAAATCAAAGAAGAGGCGGTCTGTTACTGCCGATGTCACAGCCGAGACCCGTAAAGTCTCATCGCAAGTTGCCGGTCTCCACTAAGTTGGAAGACAAATCACCTGACAACGAAAACGAAGGTATCAAAAGGAGAGACTACTCTCATGATGAATGGCATGGAAAATGAGTTGACTGCAAGAATTGCACTTTGATGTTACAACGAGACGGCCAACGTACAGAAGTCTAGGCATCTGTCTCACCTAGCGCGTCCAAAGAGACTGGAAATATGCGGGAGGCCGAAGCTTCATAGAATTGATTGCTCGAGATTGATAGACGGTGAAATTGAGGAATCCGAAGCTGAGGAAAGCAAAGTTGAATTATTTGCCTTTCTCAAAAGGGATCGTAAAACGTTCCTGTGTGATACGGATACTCCGGATTTAGTGACGTGAGCGCGCTCGCATAAATATGCCCGACTCTTCAAAACATTTGTGTAAGTCGGATTTTATGAAGCTCAAAGGAGAAAAGCTTTCGGAGCCAGCGGGAACATACTTACAGCTTTGCGTATTCTCGGTGGCTGAGTGCTTTTGATCCTCCCCAAGACAGGGGGGAAACGCGGTAGAATGACGCCAATGACCTGGAGTTGAACAAGACAAGCTGGAAATCGCCAAACATTCGCAAGGCACTGGCGTTGACGATTGTTTCAGCACAAGAAGTGAGGCTTCACTGGTCGTTGGGAAAAGGTGCGAATAGCTTCGTGCAAACTTTTTGGGCCATACCTTTCTGCCTGGACGAAAGCGAGGCCTAATTGGACTGCTTGAAAGTCAGAAACGTATACCATTTCAGACGCCTCACCAACCTTTCTGACTTCATGCTATGGAGTGGGGGAAAACTCGCAGCGGGAGCACAATGCAATCCAGAGATGTCACTCTGTCCGGTACGCTGTAGAGCAGCGCATAGTAAAAATCAACGACCGGAAGCTTCCCTATTCGTGGTATTTGAGGATCCCAGTTTCCATTGTTGCCAAAAAAGAGAATTTGAGCTCCAGTATTTTCCCTCGATGTAAACTTTTGTTCTGAGGGAGGTTATGATTTGCCCGAAGGAGAAAAGTTCTACGAGCATTCTGCCTCTCGGGCAGCTATGCAGCTGGCTGGCCCAGGAAATGATCGAATCGGTTATTATCGTAGGATTTTACCTAGGCGCATGTCGAGGCTGTCGATACCCTGAAAGTTCATTTGATATTGTAGCCTCTGTTACACTCAAGGCGAGTATATTCAATTTGAACGGTATTGAAGAGACTTTGGAGATTTTTGGTCGGAGGGTATCAGCAGCTTCTAGCAGCTGATCGTTGTCCACAGCACCGGGATGCCAATTGATTGCAGGTGGTCTCTATCGGCCAACTCATCGGTGCTGAACAATTGAAATGTCCAATGGAGAGGCTTCTTGCTGTGCCATGATGCCTGGATCCTTTGTTGTATATCATGTGTGTTGATTCGCTATCCATATTAGCCACTGTAAAACTGTGGCGATGCACTTGTTTTACAAAAACGCTTCGGCCTATCATGATAGGTTTTCTGCAATATAACTATACGTTAATGGTTTCCATTTGATACATGTGTCATCCATTTGTGTATGCCCTAGATATTTGGTTGGATGCGCCAGCCTGGTGGGCAGCCGAGGTTTCCTTGACTATAATACAATAATTCAAAGAGTCAGATGTCCTTCTGCCTCAAGATATTCGAGTGCCTGCAAGGTTAGTATGGCGACCGATAAAAGCACGGATTTTCCAAGAAAGGTGTTCTGGCTGGAAGTGAGCTGTACAAAGTCATGGCCAGCAGCACCGATGGCTCCCCCACTACCCCGTCATCTGGATCTATTGAGTGATATCAGGGGTTTGTAAACATTGGAAAGGGGTTGCACAACGAAAGCGAAAAGGGGGCTCGGTAAAGGTCATATGCTACCTATTGCGAGGCTACAAGAAGCAGGCTACTTACAACGAAAGGCTGGCAACTGAGGCCATTGTCCGGGCGAGCAGAGCTGAATGACCTGTCCGGTGAGCGAGTTCGTTGATGTGGTTTTTCATCATTTGTAAAATGCGGAAAGTCTGACTTGATTGACGCCTCGATATTGTAATGCTAAGGATGTTGCTACCTTGTTCCCGAGAAGGCTGAGGGAGTTTAAGGAGATCCTCATAAACGAGCCAAAAGCAAAAATGGGGAGATTCGGGCGTTTCGAGTCCGGGGGTTTCCATAAGGTTCTTGGTTTCCTCATGAACTCTAAAATTCAAATGTTGGGGGCAAGTAGCCATTGTAGCGGTGGTTTGGATTGGAAATGCGCACTATCAAGATATCTTGGATCATCATGAGGCTCCCCACCCCGGATATGCCCCGAAAGGCACATTGATATTTAAATATCTTGCTGCAGAGGTGCATGTTGCAGGACACACGGTACAAAGAGCGGAAAGAATTGGGGAATCGGGGGCCAAAAAATACAAATGAGGGTTCTCGCAGATGAAGGCCACCACACAGGCCAATGGACCGAAGACGGTGTGATGTGAATGTTGTGGCCTTATATAGGGGGGCTTTTGGACAAGTGATGAGAATATTGAATACGGCGTCTCTGTGACGCGACAGACACCAAGGGGAATGAGATGTCTTGATGTCAATAGTCCTGATTGAGCAACACAACTTCCGGTATGTGGGATCTCGCTCGAGTGCCACCGACAGGGATAGAAGGATAGAAAGTAGGGAATCGCCATTTAGCCAATTGCTTCTTCCCGTCTCGTTTGCGTTTGCATGGCAGTTTTCAGAGTCCGTAGGAGTTGTAGATGTTGGGTTGGTGGTTGGATGGTATCGCTCTCAGCTACTAATAGTAGCCCAACATTACCTACCTACTAGCCTGGCGTGCGGCATAAAGAGCAATCTCTCTCGTGTGAATAACTTCATGGAGGCATCCCAATAAGGCTGATGATGCGACCACCTGGGAATAGCGGTTCAGGAGTCATGAGAACCACTCACGTTCCAGCTTGTCGGTGAGCTCTTCAGGACGACGATATGCAGCCGGTGCTGAAAGACAGGGCGGACGAGGCCTGAGGTGGACGAGGCTGGGGGCGGGGAGAAAAGGTGTGGCCGGCAGCGCAGGGTGAGAGGGTGAGAGAGAGAGCGAGGTGGGCGAGCGAGATCGCTGAATTTATGGTTCGCAAAAATGCGTCGTGGTTCGCAAAGATTTGGGCTCCCACATAGCGGAGAGGGCTGCCTATTCGCTATCGTGGCCAATGCGGCTCTGCCGTTGAACATATGAGAAGAGAGCAAAACCCATCTTCTTTCCTGCTCCTCAAGAGCCGCATCTTTTCCCTCCTTCTCTCCATCAATCCAATCAGCTCCGTTCTGTATTTACTTGTTGTAGCCATTATAGTCTATGTCGCATTGCTAGAGGTCGCTTGCTGAGCAATCTCGTCCCTGCACAGTCCACATCTTGCCCCCCGCAGTATCAGATCGCGCCCGAAGGCGATTGTCCCGGTAAGATTCCCTCACAACCTCACAACCCCCAAAGCACAACAACGACCACCACGACCACGACCACCACCTCCTCCTCCTCCTCCTCCTCCTCCTCCTCCCATGAAGAACAGCGCGACTGACAACCCCACCAGCAATGAGCACACAACAGCAAAAGCCGCCAAAGCTGGACATGGACCAGCTCTGGGTCCAGCACCAACGGAGAATCACGAAATCCACAAAGTCATGGGCGTGCACGCTGTGTCCAGAGCGTCGCATCTTCACAAATGCCGAAATTCTCTGGCAGCACGCCCTCCAGGACCACCGAGAACATCTGCCACATGACGAATCCGAGACCCGGCGGTATAGGGCCAGGTTCGAAGCCGAGTCCTTGGAGAAATGGTGCGTTATTGACTCTTGAAGGGCAGCCTTGTTGCTTTTCTCCCCTCCCACATCGGGGGGCGAGAAAACAAGGCTCCGAATACCCGCGCTTCTGGGGCGTCTGGCTGATTGATTCCTGATCTGGTGTAGCACAACGAAAACACCAATAGAGCCGCGTAGTTCGACCTTGCCTGAAGAACCCCCACCGGGCAAGAGACCTTTGAGTTCCCCAGCCGCGGGGCAGAGTGGTAGCCTGGTGGGGTTGAGGGACTTGAACATTCAAAGCCCAGGCGCCAGCGAGGATGTCACAATGAAAGATCTCAGTGACGAAAATAGTCAACAGCCTAGCAGGAAAAGGCATGCCTTCGGTGAGGGAATCAGTGCGGGATCAGCATCTCCTTTCCGTGACTCATCTCCGCCACTTAGTGATATAAAGAGTGCTCGACCTTCTTCGGCGCCTGGGATAGAGCCAGACTCCCGGAAACCAACCATGTTTGATTCGCAGAGGCCTCATGTCGAGAAAAAGACTCTTTGGACACCACAAGATGCACCTCTCTCAAGATCCAACTTTGATCCTTCTAATATCGCATCCGTTCAAGCTCAGCGATCACGAGCACAAGCGCTCCCTAACAAAGCTCGAAGATCCTTTCCCTCACCACAAGTCGCAAATTCTAAAGGGTCCACGCTAGCCCAGAATTCCCCATCACCAGCAATATTTGGAAGATCAACACAGGGTGGCTTGCAAGGCTCCTCGAGAGAAGATTACTTTGACATTATGCTGCAACCAGAAACCAGACCAATATCTCAAGAGCAACTCGTTGCAGAAGTGAAGGGGATTTACGCGGGACTCGTCATGGTTGAGGCTAAGTGTATCGAAGTCGATAATAAGCAAGCTGCTCTCGCTCAAGCTGATACGGGAAACCCCCCTAAGTTGAACAACGAGCAGTGGCAAGCCCTCATCGCACTTCACCGAACATTGCTACATGAGCACCATGACTTCTTCCTAGCATCCCAGCATCCCAGCGCCAGCCCAGCACTGCGGCGTTTGGCTTCTAAGTACGCCATGCCCGCACGTATGTGGCGACATGGGATTCACTCATTTTTGGAATTATTGAGACACCGTCTTCCTGCCTCTCTAGATCATATGCTGGCTTTCATCTACTTGGCTTACAGCATGATGGCACTTCTGTATGAAACGGTGTCAGCCTTTAAAGATACGTGGGTGGAGTGCCTTGGAGATTTAGGCAGATATCGCATGGCGATTGAGGACGACGATATCAGGGATCGAGAAGTTTGGACTGGAGTTGCTAGGCACTGGTACAGTATTGCCTCTGACAACTCCCCTACAACGGGCCGGCTGTACCATCATTTGGCCATCCTCGCACGGCCTAACGCACTACAGCAACTCTTCTTCTATAGCAAGTCATTATGCGTAGCTATCCCTTTCACCTCGGCACGAGAATCGATTTTGACGCTCTTCGAGCCTGTCCTTAATTCCGACAATGGACAAGGTCAATACCGGCTGCCCCCTCTGGATACAGCTTTTGTCAAGGCTCACGGCTTGCTTTTTACCAACAAAGATTTACACAAATTTGACCCCGTAGTGGAGGAGTTTCTAGCACTGCTTGATACACAGATTGGGAGGGTCACAAGAAAGTTTATGGAGCAGGGCTACCATATTGCTGTGGCGAACAGTGTTGCTATGGTCGGTTTTGCTTCCAAGGAGAATGTCTTAATGAAAGCCATTTCACCAGAAGACGAGGATGTCGCAATGGCGAATACTTCTTCTACTCCGGAAACCGTGGCCCAATCTATGGTAACATTCAAAAATGCCCAGCGCCTCAGCAACGCAACTGCTGAGATTGTTTTGGAAAGAGTGGGTGACCCAAATGTTCTCCCATTCATCCATGTAACACTGATCTTCATGTTATTCATGGCTCGACACCCCGCTGCAATGACTCTTATCGCGGCAGAATTCCCCTGGATGTCTTTGGCCATCATGCTGAACACGATCTTGGGTTCTTACCCAACTCCTGGACGTATCGAAGATGAGGCATTCCCGATACTTGAAAAAGACGATCCACGCCCATTTCCAGAAGACTTTGCAGGTCGGGGACTTCTTTGGACCGACGGATATTTCCCAGCTGATTTCTTCACCAAGAAAAAGATAGATGAAGAAGAGAAGGATCATGAACGCGCCTCGATGACTTCTCAGCGAAAAGAACGCATTCTCTGGCTTGCCTGTCGCATTGCCTCTTTGGTTCCCCATCTCACTTACAATGGGAAGAGATTTTCGATTCCATCAAGCACCGGAGAGGAGATGGAGCTTCCCACAAGAACTTCAACTTTCGCTTCGGTGGCCACGAGTGGATCATTTGATCGAGTGGGAACCTGGGAATCGCAAGATGGCATCCGATCAGAGGGCGAAGATGAAGAAGCGATGTCATCCCCAGCAACTGTGCATGCCGCAGATGTCAGCCCCAGTGATTGACGGTGGCTGCGTGATGATCTTCCCTCGGCAAACCAGACAACAAATTGCAACCATCACACCCATCTGGCCCAGAGAGACCAAAACAAGGGGAGAAGACTTCTAGGTACGTTCAATCTCCCATACTTCACTCTTACTCGCATTCCCGTCGTCTGACCAGTGCCCTAGATAGTGAAGTCGACAAGACTGCAAACGAAATGACACCATCTCGAAACATGGTGGGCTGGTTGGTTTACGCCACTGGTTTCTTACCTCCGCGGGGGGTTGTATGTATACTATTCTACGTTGGTCCTTGGGGGTGGTTTTCCTATCACATCTCAAACATATGGGGTCAAAGCCCGAATACGAAGGCACCATACGCCCTCTCTCCTTCTCTCTCTCCAAAAATCTTATCGGGTTTTGGAACTTGCGGGACCTTCTATTCTAGCGATTCCTTATTTTCCTCATCTTCTTGCTCCTTGACGTTATCCTACTCTGCTGTAGGAAGTATGACTGAGGGATTAATCATTGATCTTCTCATTTACAAATTTACGTTTCACGCACCGCTCTCTTTGCAAAGGGAAAACATAAGCGAGCGCTTCCTTTCAAATACGTTATCTGGGTCCCCTTGCTTTGTTGGGTGTACACGGATTGTGGGTTTTGCTCGCATGGCGTTGGGGTGTTTTGGGGAGGAAAGAGGGGATTCCCCCCCCCCTTTTTTTTTTTTTTTTTGGCTTCTTCGTGTATTTATACCTTCTTCCTTTTTTCATTATGATCTTTAATTATGAATTGATGAGATATGAAATGAAATATGATCATGAAATGCTGAATTCTTTGTGGTGCTTGTGAGGTGCAGTTTTTTTTGGCTGGGTATGGTGGTGTTGGGCGTGTTGGCGGACTTGTGAGGATGGATGAGGGATGAAAGGAGGAAATTACATTCATGATGTGAAGACATTCCATTCATGATCTTGAAGCCTTTTAGACGCTTGTGAATTGGTTTGTTATTTTTCTGTGCTTGGATTTAGGATTGGAGGTTGTTGATGGGGATGAGGGGTTCGCTTGTTTTGTTTTCTTCCCTTGGGGGGAGACGTAGTTTCTGTTACTGCTTGGGGAAGGGGTTGCCTCAGAGAGAGACAAGTATTCTTGGAAAGGAGGGGCGAAAAGGTGCTCTTCATTTAGAGGGGAGGAATGAGGGTCTCAATAGCAAGCAGCCATTCCGAAAATGTGGATTTCACAGTATGAGCAAAGTGTTTGAAATATTTCAATATTTTTGTGAATACCTTTTCCCTGTTTATTATTCCTCTTCCCTCGAGTCTCTGCCCTTTTTTCCTCCTGTTTGCTTTGAATTGAAGGAGTGTGGTTTATGTACAATATGATATGATATGATATGATATGAGGCGCGGAGCAAATAGATGGTGGTCGATGGAAAGTTTCAGGTTTGAGGGGAGAGACAGTTTGATGTGGAAGATTGGAAGAAAGATATGGAAGGAGAGATGGGAATTTAGACTCCGTTTCTTTGAGCTACTCGTTGGTTGGTTGCGTTAGTTTACTTGTTCCTTCTTCTTTCTCTTCGTTTTTGGAAGAGGGAGGGGGAATGGAAATGGGAATGGGGGAAATGGAAGATTTACCGTGATGAATTATTTGTTGGAGGATTCCTCCTCTTTGGTAGAGAGCTGGAATGTTCTGTTAGTGGATTACTGGGTTGGGGGACCTTGGTACTTACCGAGGAGGGCGATGATGATTTGGAGGATACCGATTATTAGGGTTGTTACTTGGTCTTCGGACATTTTGGGGATGAGATTTTGGCAGCGGGGAAATGGAGGTGATAGGATGCGTAGTGGTGGATTGGCGAGGAGTAAGGCTGCTGAAAATTCGACTTTGTAATTGGTCTTGGTGAGAAAGGGAGGTTGTTATTATGAAGTGGCTTCCGAAGTCTTGAATATCTGGTGTCGTGGATGTGGGATGGGGTATGGTATCCTGTTGGATGCTGGCTGAGTGGAAGCGAAATCCACGAAATCTTGGGCGTGGCAGCCGCTTTTGCAACGCAGATGTGGAAAGGTGGTCTCTTTCCTGCTGAATGCTATCGTTTATGAAAATCGAGTGAAGGGGTTTTAGAGTTGTCTTAGGTTGTAAAGTGATGCTGTGGGTGTTCAATCGTTGCTCTGGAGATCTTCCAGAGAGATATAATGAAAGGGGACAGGTACAGTGGTACCTTATTTCCGACGCACGAGATTCAAAATTTGATTCGAGAATTGGAGGGTGGAAAATCTTTCGGGGAGACACTGGCTTGCAAAAAGTTCCTTGCAGAGAACTTTCAATCCTACCCAGTTTAGGAGGGGAATAAAACTATATCTATCTATCAAGCACTGATGGTATACAGCAGAGCCTCATTGGTAAATGCCAGCGTTGGCCAATAGGCAATGGTATATGGCGTGTCGATGGCTGCGTTTCGGTGGCTGCGTTTCGTGTTTGCCTTAACCACCGTTCGCAGAATTGCGAACCATAAATTTAGCATACACTGGGACCCACTGACATTTATGGTTTCTACGCAAGATGTACATTGTAGAAGTGGAATGCTGGATTATATTCGTAATGGATGAGGAGATCGAAAATGGTTATCACTGGAAGAATTTTCCCTCAAAACGCAAGCTTTCCAAAGACACTTTAAAAGATCTTTTCGGAGCTTTCGATGTTAAGCTACAGCAAAAGAACGCAAGTTTCAATCTACAAAAATACTTCTCGTGAAAGAAGGATGAGAAGAATTACGGCTCTGCCTCACATTCGAGGCCATTGAATTGTCTCCCAAGCTGGCAATCTTGCTCACCTGATTTCTTAAAGTGGCTGTGGAGCGGGTTGGAAATAAAACATCTCCAATTACAAGCCATATGACGAAGCAAAACGGCATCGGGCAAGGCTTTCAATGAAAGGAATCATGGTCCAAGATTCCTAACATTGACCAATGATCGGGTTAGATTTCAGCCCTGTCAGCCCTCCATGGTGTCGGAACCTCGCCCTGAGTTTTTGTGTTACCAAACAATGGTCTTCACGTCTTCATGCCCGGTATATCTGGGACAATGTCATTTAGCCGGTTTCTGAAATAGAAAGAGGTTTGTGAACGAAGCAAGATGATTTGATGTAGATTTGAGGAGTTGTTCTAGAGTGAAATAGTATCGAATGTGGAAAGCTTTAGGTTGGATTAGCTCCGAGTTACAAAACGAGAAATATGTCCGATGCCCTTGGCTGATTTTCTGTATTAGCTAGAGAAACGATGTGCCTTGCCAAATCTCTGTAAAAATCCTCACTCCCTGTGATTGGGTTCTTAAGCTCTCATTGTATAAAGACTCTGTCGGCCCCTGGAAGAAATCTTAGCTGTGGAAATCTCAAGAAAGTACAATATTAACTGCAGTTCAAAATCTGATTTCGTCAAAGAAAATTAATCAATTGCGCTTTGAAGACAATTGCGACTTTAAGTTAATAACTCTGGGGGAAAAGAAATGAGAAATCGTTTGCTGAAATGAATAGCAAAGAGAAATTGGGATACGTACGTCGCAATCTGATACAGCGGGGGTTCGCAAATATTCGCCCGGTAGTTTTTTTACACCTAAAAACACCGAAAAGCACTTTTTTTTTAAAACTCTATTATAAATATTACTATAATTATCTTGCGAATTGTATCAAGTAGATTTCTTTAGATTTCTGATATTTATACTTTATACTCTTAGATTTATGTATAATCTAATTATTCTACGTTTTATTTAGAGTAGAGTAGGTAGTTTTTCAAAAAGTACTAGATTTCGTCTAATTTTGGTATATTCCGGTGTTTTTCTGACTCTACCTACTTTTAATTTTATATAACTTATTATATAGCATACTTTTAGTACTTTGTTAATAGAGGAGTACTAGTTAATTCTTCGAAATAATCTAGCTTCTAAGTTTCAGAGGTTAGTTACATATAAAGTAAAGTATATAAAAGGTCTTGTTCAGGGTGACTTTTGGTGTGAAAAATGGGGCGGGCGAATATTTGCGAACCCCTGTAATACAATTAAATGGCTAAAGAGGAAAGAAGCACCGCGAGCTGATGATATGAGCAAGTTGTGTAAAGATTGAGAAGAAAATATAACAGAGGTAGGAGCATCCATTCGTTTTGTACATTGCGCTTCGCCACGTTTGGGTTTTATTCTCCTAACCATTCGCCTACTGTGCTTTGTCTGGGAGCTAGCGCGTTGGCCACTTGTAGACGGGACAGTTGATACGCTATCCATTGGGGGGTCTCTTGTCTCATACCATCAGATTTTTATAGGCCAAGGAGATAGGAGGGGAGGCGTACTAATCCCGTGGAATTAGGCGTTTGAGACCCGATCAAGAGTCGCCCCTCTCCCCGAAGGCAGAGTGTATTGGAGAATTTACAAGCATTGATGGCTAGAATTTCCATCCGAGTTGAGTATGGGCGAGAGTATCGAGAGTATCGTGCACTCGTTACCTATCCCTTGACGTTCTCAGGTAGGGTTCGCATCAACTAACCCATTTCCAAGTCTCGTGGAGAGTACCAATGAGGAAGGAACAGTCCCCTTTAAGTCGTTCCTTCCTTTCTTGCGAAAGACAGCAACGAAGCAAGTCTTACCGCGTCTACGTTGAGAAGGGAAGGAACGACTAAGACCAACGTCCCAAATCATTTTGTCAACGACCCAGTTCAAATCTTGAAACCCCATCGAGTTCCTCACTCTCTCCCTTCCCTTCGTCTTCCACATACAAACTTTCCTCTTCGTCGTCGACAAAACCCATCACATCGCCACAAGACCCGTCCATCATACACCTCTATGAGAAGGAATACAGAGAACAATTAAGTTCATTGAGATGTTCCAAGTAGTTCTTATCTTGGGTCGGGCTTGTCTTGAATAGTTTCATAGTGAATCGGGATTCGAAGGGATGTATAGCTGGATTGAGTGATTTTCCATAGCAATTAGCTGCATTCAATAGCAATCGCAGTACGTGAACTGGTTTGGTTACCTCCTTCGTGTAGAGAAAAAGTAAGGTATGATGGGCTCGTCTTGTTTGCTGCGCTCTCCAAGATAGAGGAGGTTGGTGGAAACTAGGCACACTCGATTATCTGGATGGCTCCACTAGATAGAGTTCAGGTACAGAAGGTGCAATACAGATACAATTAATTCACGAGTTCCTCTTATGTAGAAATTCAACACGGGGCAAACTTATCCAACCTGAGCTGCTCAATATCAGAATCGAACTGATGACTCTTCTAGTACCTACAACACCCTTCCTACTACCAGGATTCCGGGGTCAAAGACCGTCCAGAAAGGAAGACCGGAAGGAAGACCGCCCCTGGCGTGCCCTACTTAAACCAAGTCTGATAACAATCAGTCAGGATCTGCAGAGACGGAAGGTTATGGGAATAACCAAGGTTATTACAGTGTCGTGTAAGGTAGAAGCGTTTTACCACTAAACTAATCGAGCTTTTGGTGGATATATCTTGGTTGGTTGAGGGAAAGGGCTTATTTCTATTCAGAAGATCAATGTGTATGTGGGTTGGGGGAAGGTGGGTAGGAGATGTGTGAATGAATACCATCGCAGCTGCCATTTTGAAGTGAGGTTTTAGACCCGGAGCGAAGTCGGGCCGTGAGACCGATGCTCGCACCGTGGCTGGCTGCTACAATTCGGTGATAGTTTTAAACATCAAGACCAACATTTGACTATTCGTGCAAGATTCGAGCTTATCCTCGTCCCGAGCGTTGGACTTGTTTATATCGTTTGCGAATTCTAAGTGTTGCAAGTTCTCGTACTTCGTCCGTAGGATGAAGCCACTTCTTCAGTCACGAGACATGGCTTTGGGGCTTAGCAACCCCACTTTCGGCTGAAAATTACTTCATAGATTAGAATAAAGAGCACGATTTCCATGAAGAATACAACGGTTGGATGGTGTAGTTGGTTATCACATTTCGTTTACATTGTTACAATGACCCGAAAAGGTCCTGGGATCGAGCCCCAGTCTAATCAATCCGGTTCTTCTTTTTTTTACTCTTTTATTTTGGTGGTGCTTATCGCTGATCGTTAGCAACGGAATGGTGGGATTGGGAACGTGAGCGGGGTAAAGGAATTGTTGGAAAATCATCACGTTTTATGCCCTCTTTTGTAAGATCACCGTAGACTGTTTTGAATCAAAGTCCAAAGTTCCTCCAGCCAGGAAAGATCCGTTCTGTGAACAACTAACTCACCTGTTAAAAGCTTAGTCTTTATTCTATGGGCTATTCTCAGGTTACCTGGGAATAGTGATGGGTTTTTATGAGTTGCTTATTGTGTGGTGAGTATCTTGAAGCGTGATGATGATTTAATTCAAGCTTGAAGTATAAAATATTTGGTTCTGGATTTTGTGGGATGGATTCATGGGGTTTAATTGTTACATTTTGGAAAGGGGGAGAGGGGAAAAGGTTTGTTCATAAGGTGGTGGAAGTTATGAAAAAGACGAAGTTGTACCCCGGAGGGGTCAGAATTCATGTCGGATATCAAATGCGATCTATTGAAGAATGAAGAATTTGTTCTTTCGCTTCTCCCAAGCTTGCTCCAACAATTCTATATTTGTTCAAGCATTTACGTTGGTTGCACCTTGTGCTGGAGACCAACCGACATAATTTCTGAGACTCCCTGGTGGTATCGTTTTCTCCCTTCAACCCACTCCTTTCACTTAGGCTGATATGTTCCCAGAAACATTTATGTATGAAATGGGAGATTTGAATATTACTTGAACAAGACGGACTCGACGAAAAGTAGAGTAGGAGATGGAAAGTTCGAAGCTAGGCGATGTTCCTCCTTTGCGACTCGTTTCAAAAAGAAATCATGGCCGCTCATTGTTCGGAATTATACGTTGGCCTTTGAGAAGTGATGGGTTAGCTTCTCCTATGTGGAGGTAGGTGGGCATTTGTCGGTGGGTAATTGGAGTGTGCGGAGAAACAAAACCCATGCGGGGAGTTGAATTACCGTGTTGATATATTTGTTGAAGGATTCCATCTCTTTGGTAGATTGCTGTTCGTGGATTTCAGTACTCTTTACTCAAAGAAATTTCGAAGTATGGAGGGAAAGGAGGGCTGGCTTACCCAGAAGAGCAATGAGGATTTGAAGAATGCCGATAATGAGAGTTATTACTTGTTCTTCTTGCATCCTTAATCTATGTTTGAGAAGTTTGTTGTGGAAGTGTTGGGAGAGTTTAGTCTTTAGGCGACCGAAGAAGCGAAGAGGTATTTTGAAAGGGCGGGGTATATTCGTCCACTGAGTAGGAAGACAAAGAGGAGTTTCAATGAACGAGGGAAGAGGTTATATATGGAAGAGGCCTGGCTTGATCTGTTGAGTAAAAAACCCCAAGACATTCTTTTTTCGGAAAGAGGATAATGAATCGAGAGAGGCTTTTAACCATAATAGCAGTAGATGGTGAGCAGGCGATTGGGTGTTATTGAAACTCCGTTATCGCATTTTCGTTTTATTGGTGCGTGATATTGTGTAACGGGCACCAAATACGCCATCTGGGGATTGTCAAGGTGGCTTGCTGGCTTCCGGAACAGTTCCAATAAACTTTGGATGCCGAAGCTACTCGTATTTCAGACTGAACTCAATTCGATACTGTACAGATGGAGTTAGTTGGATATACTCGGTGTGCAAATACACCATGACCAAAGACAGCATTATCACCGGTATGACCGTTCATGGAATATTTTACATCTCCTCGTATAACAGGGGAGAGCCAATTAAAGTCAAATTCCAAGCTCAAAAGGCGGGGGAGAGACGCGAAGAAAGGTGAAAAAAAGGTACACATCGACATGGGGCGCACGTCTGCTAAACCTTACTGTACGCATCTGCCGATGAGTTGGCTTTGAATCAGCCCTATCATTCTCGATCGCTCGTACTACATCAGCCTTGCTGACCTCCAGGTGAGATTGGGACAATGATCAATGAAGAAGTTGCTGACGTTCGAGGCAGACTCACTCTCGCATCGCCCTTTTGGGAATTCCATGCGTAGGTTTCTTACCACTATCTGTGAAATTGCCTCTCATCGGAATTAGAATTGTGTTCCCTTTCTCCGGAGGAGTATCATGCAGAGGTTTGCAAGAGGCTTCGACTCCTTGTAGTAGATAGAAGTAGGGAGAAAGCACTAGCAATGACAATGCATCCTATCTGAGACTCTGACATAGCATGTTCCAATGAATGTCTGCCGGTGACCTGCTATGATACTGAATCATGAGTCGTGTTTTACGAAGTAGCCAATCTCGAACAAAGTAACACAACTTAGTAACGATCAAAACCCGATACTCGATATGCTGACGAAAATGCGGGACAAGGTCTTATGTGAAAGGATACATTGAGCTTGTTGATGTGGAGTTCTTTGTACTTGAATGAGCATCAGAATTTGCTTCCATTCCCTTCCTGATGTATCATTTCCCCGAACAGTGTTCGTTACAGCTTTATGACAGAAGTGCGGTAGCCCTATTATATACAATTTCTTGTATCTCCCAATCAAGCGAGACTGTTTCTCATCTCCATGGATCTCGGATATGGCTAGAAGCCAGTGTCAAAAATTTGAAAGCGGACAGAACAAGGCGATGGTAAATGGGAACACGGCATTTTCCCTCGACGCCATCACAAGCTCAGTAAACTGGAGAAACTCGGGGCTCATGCAAGCCTTTTCATCTAATTCTTTCTTTGAGAAAAGTTAGCGAATCTCGATTAAAGAATCAAGGAAATTATGCTGAAGAGAGTGACGTGACTTACAAGAAATATGGTAGACTTGTGGTAACGGATTTGACGAGGGACTATTTGCAAATCTAACAAAACAAACACAAGATTAGTAAGGGACAGTGAAAGGGCAATGTGTCAACGGATCAACATACCTCTGGTCAAAAATCAAGAGATGTGTCTGGTGGCGGAGAATTCCAAATAACGGCAGAGTCCTCGGTGTTGAAGACTTGCATCAAGCATCAAGAAAGAGGTTTGATTCTTTGTTCACTGGGTTGGGACGAGTTTAATATTCGAAGACTTGATAAGATGTTGGAAGATATTTCTCTTTTTGAATTGAAATGACATACCACTGAAAATGGTCGACTGTGGCGTAGGCAAGGACTACCCCCAACAGAGACATTTCATTGCAACATCCCCCCAAGCAAAGGCAGCTTGATTATTATCGACTTCGATACACCTAACTTCAACCATGACAAAACCCTTCGCATGACCAATCCTGCAATATTGGTTTGGTTTTAGGTTGTGGCATAACTCCCCTGGAACCTGCGATTCGACACCAAACGTGAGGATATACTCCGTATTGCAAATTTTGGAACAATAAAATTTCATGGAAGAAGAATAAACAGAAACTAAAGGGCCATCGGTTGATGTGCAGAATGGGGGCTGGAAGGGCATTGGGTGGCAGAAGTTCGTGAGTAAAAGAGGGCAAAGGCCATTCCTTCCATTCCTGAAACTGTAATTGTACACTGAAGAGCTCAAAACCCCAAGAAGAAAATCGCCAGAACCCTCAGCAAAAGTCGGTATCTGTGCTATGCACCAATTCGCCGAGCTGCCTGTTGGCCTGTAAACAAGGAGAACATGAGTCAGCATTCGTGTATTCGAGCTTGCCGCAGTTCGCCGTAAAGGGTTGTGTAAATACCGTGCTGAATTATCTGTTGATGAATGCCACCTCTTTGGTACAGGGCTGTTGAGACATATTTGTTAGATCTTATTTACGACAATGCAAGATTCGGGGGAATGAGAGAGAGAAGGACTTACCTAGAAGTGCAATAAGAATCTGGAGGATACCGATTATTAGGGCGACTATCTGGTCTTCAGACATTTTGGGAAGGGAGTTGTTGGTATCTGAGGAAAGCAGCAGGTCAAAACATCAACAATGACAGGATCGTTGGCAATGGAGTGGTATAGTGGTGATAAGATTGTGACTGGTTGTCCCGGGGCTTCGGATGTTCAACTATTTCAAGCTGGCAAGGCTAATACTTTTTTCTAAAGCATGTGAGCTTAGGGGTATCTTGGATTATAGGTGTGGATATTTGCTGTTGACATGCGAGACTCAACGTGTGTTCGTTGTGTGGCCTGGTTGCTGGCTTTATATCGTGGTTGTTTTCCGCCCGCGAGATCCCCCCTCTGTATTGCAGGCTGAGGGCCAGTTTCTCTAAGGATCCGGCTCCAGCTATGATCTATCCCCCGTTTCACGCTCTTTTGACGTGGCTCTGAAGAATGTGCAGCCTCAAAATCTCGACGTCAGTAAAAATGCGACGCTCAGGACAAAAAGTACGCATCTAAAACTTTGGATTGATGAGAACGAGACTGGGAACTGGGACTACAGAACGTTGAAAACCTTGAACTTTGTGGAATTCGCAATTCTCCGTTTATGTCAGATCCACAGCTGGTCCATCCCCAATTTATGCGGATTTGCTCGTTGATTGCTAGATTTCTTGCTGACGATTGGTCGCTGAAGCTGGGACTTTTCTTCAGATCCACACCGTACTTCATCTTCTTTGGATATGAATTATGGGACCCCAAATATAGTTGGTGTTTATTTTGTGAAACACAACGAGCATTATGGAGTTGTCTCTATCCCAGGAGAGAGAACTTGCTGTTGTGTTGACGGGTGCAGGAACTTACACTTGTACCTACCATGGTTGCACACATACCATGGTTAAACCAATTTTTGAATGGGAAGAAATAATACTGACATTTATAGTGGTGGTCCTGGAGGGCGTGGTGATTGTCTTGAGCGAAAATGCGATGTTCGGAACACAGCGTGCACGCCCAAGACTTCGAATTGGTGAAAATGCGACTGTTATGTTTACGAATTGACTGATATAGCTGTATTGGTATTGTATTACTTTGCAGTCCTGGAACTTGGGGGGTTTCGTGTTTCGCCGTTGATGGTGGATTCGAGAGTGGTCCATCACCCGTTTCTGCGGTTTTGCTTGTTGTGTTGCTATTCAATCCTGTGATGGAGGGTTCGCCGTGAGAATTGCTCGAGGCTTCTTATGTTTGTATAATAGTGATATACCAGGGACAAAGAGATTGTCAGTTCAACATTCGAAAGCTCGGAAAGAAGAAGTTCTTGACGGGGACAGATCGCGCCTGGAGGATTGAGGTGATAGTAAAACAAAAATCCGCAAGCGTTTCCTTCCGTGTTGCGTCGGTGACACCACGCGAGCGGGCTTCTGTCGGGATAGGCGTAGCATAGGGCATGATGCTAGATTCTTTGGGGGGTTGGTATTTAAAGGTGTTCTTGTTTGAAGAATGAGAAGAGGAGGAGAGGGGCAGTGAGGGTAAGGGAACCCTTTCACCCAGGACCCTGCCCGTGGTTCGCAAAATAAATTGCGAACCACTTTCTTGGTGTTGTCCCTTCTGTCGTTGTCTGCCTACCTGTGATTTCCCCTCTTCGGGCTTGATAAGGTCCGGTGATGAAGCTGTGAAGCGGGTTGGGGATTGCACATTGCCAATCAAATCTTAGATGACGAAGTAATGGGGCGGGCTGAAGAGTTGATACTCGGAGTTCTCCTTTCCTTTCTCATCCAACAACCAATGAATGAGGGTATTTTCAACCGCCTCGGCCATATGGTACTGGAAAGCCGGACTTCCTCTCTTATTGAGAAGTGGCTGCATCGTGTAACTTGAAAATAGCCAATCGAGCTTTTGGGAAATGCTTGGCACAAGTGCTGGAAAGCTGGCATTGGCCCAGACGATCGATTGTTTAACATTCGAGGCTGATTTGTCCGCGGGTCTGCCTTGGAAGCGGGCAAAACTGTTGGTTGAGATTGTCCAATAATCAGAAATTCAGAGTTCTCAAGTATTCATATTCAGTTCTAGAACCATTTCAGTTTTATTCTGGAATATGATGATATAGAAGACTTACAACAAACAATCCGATACACCGAGACTGTTGAGATGAGGCTATAATTAACTACCATTTTTCTTGCAGAGGACTGATTGCCGAAGTTGAGACCTTTCGTCATATCCACACCTTACTTCTCGTTCTCTGGATATGATCTTGGGGATCGCCCGAGTCCAAGTATAGTTGATATTTACGTTGTGGCAAAGTGTCTATTTCAATAGCCGCGTAATACATGCCACAACGTAAAAAGCGGGTGTGTCTCAATGCTAGAAAATAAAACTTGGTGGTGCGTTGGGCACCGGAACTTGCACTTATACCTACCACGGTTTCCCACCTACCATGGCTACACCATTTGTTCAATGAGAAACGGCTGTGCATCATGAACGAAGAATAATACCAGATCCGTAATCTACTTGAACGAATAAAGTATTAATACATCGCAGATGGAATTGTAGTAAGTATACTGGATTTATTGAGTACAGAAAGTGCCAACCAGTATAACTCAAACTAGAAAAGGAGAGCAGTGAGGTTCTCATGTTCTCAAAGATAGGTGTGATACTTTTCATGGACAGACAACCTTGCTTAATTAATTAGGTTTTCCTAAAATAGAGAATCGGAAGAAGGAATTCTCGAGGACACCAGAACCTGCAGGTTTACTCTCGAAGCATAAAACTTATTGTTCTGGGAGGACTAAATTATATACAAATGCTGCCCGGCATCGTTTTGACTTCAAATGAGCCCCATACTTAGCTTGAAATGAACACTAGAGGGGTAACTTAAACCAAACACAACCAGAGGCCAAAATATATCAAGTACGCAGTAAACCAATAACAAAATTTGACAAAACCCTCAACAATCGACCTCCATCCACTTGAACGAGGATAACACCGGCATTTAATCCCTTTGCTCCCGTGACTTGTGATATCGGTCGGGTTTTTGGCTGAGAATAATTCGACACCAGCTCGGAGAATACAGAACAATAGAATTCAGAGGAAGAAAAATAGTTATTAGAAAGCAGAACAGGGGCGACAACTTTTTGCGATGAAAGCACATCGATCGACTTCAGCGAGTAAAAAAGATATGTGGAGAAAAGTCTAATAAAAAAATAAAAGCAAGCACATGTTCCAACGAAGTGGGGAGACGAGACTGGAGCACGTGTAAAGTTCTGCTTGTGCGCTATTGACGTTCTAATTTTGGTAACGGTTCTTGGAAAGAAAAGGGAATGGCGGTAATTTGCCTAAGTGAGCGAGGAAACAATGCCCTTTCTTTCATCCTTGTCTTTCTTGAAAATGTAATTGTACACTGATACGCCCGGAGAAAGAAACTGAAGAATGCAAGCTGGGAACTTTGAGATTTATTGCCCATGCGTTCGTGGGCGGGGGATCTGAGTTATACCCCAGTTGGTCGAGCTACCTGTTGGCCTTTCAACCAGGAGAGAGAAGTGTTAGCCCTTATTCAAACTTGCAATGGAAGTCTTGCTCTTGCGCAAGGGGGTGCGCAAGGTGGTGAGCAAATACCGTAATGTATTATTTGCAGGCGGATTGCTCCTCTCTGGTAGAGGGCTGTTGAACAACGTTGTTAGTTCTATAAGCTAGGGTAGAATGCAAGAAATGTTGGAATGGGAATCTTACCTAGGAGTGCGATAAGGATCTGGATTACTAGTATACCGATGATTATCGTGGTTATCTGATCTCCGGACATAGTGGGTAACGTGGGATTGTATCTGAACGACGACGACCGTATTGTAATGCTGACCGAAAATCACGTCGTTTGTATGGGCATTACTGTGAAGACGAACGTGATTGGGAAGTCACGGCTGGGAACCTAGAGCTAGTGGAGGATCCAAGGTGGCAATCAAAGCAAGACTATTGTTGCGGTGGTCGGTTTTGGAGGGCGTGTGGTCAAAATATATCGGAGATAGTAAAAGCCCGACACTCAAGTCAAAGCGTACACCCCAAGACTTCGGATGAATGAGAAAGCGACTCTTATTTACAGGTACCGATCGACAAGTTTGTGTTGAAGTGGGAGTAGAAGACTGTGCACGCCCGGGACTCTGTGGATTTCGCGTCCGGTCTTCGGTTCTGAGTTCACAGTTGTCGTCGTATACTTATTTCTGGTTGTAATTTTTTTAGTTAAGCACCAGTGGGATTTGGAGGCAAGAGTTTCATGGAGCTTACTTTAATTTTATGCGGATTGACATATAAAGGATGATTAGATTGATGGTTTGGTACTCGGAAGTTTGGATCGCGAAGGTTGTTCGGGAGCGGTAAAACTGCTCGAATCTTGAAAATTGATGTGATTGATACCCAAAAATGGTTGTTTGTGTCAATGAGGCTTCGTAAGAGGGCTCCTCTTGGTGTAGTCGAGAAATAAAACATGGTGCTGAATTCAATGAGTGGTTATAATTTATACTCCAAGTTGGGGCTCGAGGGAAAAGGTGAAGAAGGATGGTTCGTAACGATTTCTATGGGTCTCTAGCTGTGAGTGTGCTTCCGCTTCCCACCATCTCACCATGGTGGGTGGAATCCTTGTTGTTTTCAAGTGGCTGCGTTGTGCAACCCAACAGCGAATTAGGTTTCTGGAAAAGTTTTGGCACACGTGCTGGAAAGTTGGGATTGGTCCAGACAATAAATTGCTTGACACTCTAGGCTGATTTTGTCCGGTGATATGCCTGCCGATGGTATCTGCGGAGAAAAACTCTCCAATCAATTCCTTCTTTTCAAGTAGTGGTGTTGTGCAAGCTATTAGACTTGCAGCAAACAATCTGGACTTCCTCAACTCTAACCGGGCGGGCTCGCTTATATGTTTCATTGGCCGTTTATTTGGCCGTCATTTTCCGTACCAGGCGTGCTGGAGGGAGGCTAGCATGACCAGACGGGTTCGCGTATGCGCCATATATTTGGCCGTCGTTTTCTCTATAAGGCAGGCTAGAGATTAGCATCTGCAGCCTTTCGGTGAAGATGATTGGTGCTGAGTCAGATTGGATCGAGGCCTTGAACAGGTGAGATCGTAAACTTCGTTTTAGTAGTGACGACGAGCCAAATTTTGAAAATGGTTTCAAAATAATACGTGGGCATAACTGGTGTCTGAGATACCTTTCAACAGGCAGAAAGCGTCAGATTAGATCGAGGCAATGCACTGGTGAGATCATGAGTTCTAGAACCAAATCAATATTGTTCTGCAAGATGAGGGCATAAGAGACTCACAGCAAAGATTTTGGTACCCCCAGAATGTTGAGAGAGGATTATCATTGCTTACTAGGTTTCTTGAAAGCCAGTGAGTGCTGAAGCGGAGACTTTTCTTCATATGCACACAACTACTCTAGCCTCCGTTCCTTGGGTTTGATGCATTTCAAAGACGGGAACCACACCGAGATTTTTGTAACAAAATCATGGCCATGAAATGGAGATCTCATCACATGATGAGTTCGTACCTCCGTCTCCGTCCCTAAAGCTTTCTAATGCGTCGCTGGATACGTAGGGAACACAAATCAACCATGAACAGGGACATGTTGATACATCTTTGCAGAAAAACCAAATTGCAGAATCAAAATTAATCGACGGTAGAAAGTATCACCCGTTGCAAGAAGCAACGCATTCATGTCCTTAAGGCGGGGTGATACTTCGATGGCACTAGAGCTTGCCAGTTTGCCTGTCTTTAAGGAAATAACCCTCCTTCTTGAGCCCCAGGCAGGCAATACGCTGGGAACAGAAGTATCAAGTACAAGCAAACGGAAAATAGAATTCAACAAAGCCCTCAAGAATTGGAGCAACCTTTGAAATGAAGTCAGAAACAATTGTGGCCCTAGAACTGGACTACTTAAAGCATACGTGAAACCTCGAACATCCAGAATGTGTTCCGGGGGTAGACAGAAGTGGAATTACCAACAAGTTGTGGAATCAGCTCTCATCCTCTTGCCACGGTTTTTTCGACATCAAAACACTTGTAACAACTCTCTGGACAATCTCTCTCCGAATTGCGATTCAGCAAGTATGAGTTTTTGGAACTTCTTAGTTCGAGAGCAGGAAGGGGGACCGACATCGATGTTTACAGCTTGCTGCTGTTGTTTGTTGATAACGCGTCAACGCGTTCGATGGATTATAACAGAATTATGGTCCGGTTGACTTGGCATTCGATAGTGATATGATGGCATATATTCCAATTTGAAAAAGTGGTTGACGTCCAGGAGAGACCATGGATTTTGAGGAGACAGAAAATGTTCTCCACACTCCTCCACTTCTCTCGAAATAGAATAGCGCGTCCAAAATGAGAAAGCAGTCATGTATGACTGCCATCTGGAGGAACGTTTGGTGCTCAGTTGTTTCCCCTCACAACCTGAGTTTCGCCTCTTTTTTTCTTCGGAAAAAGACACGATATCACTAAAGAAAGAATTAGACTCCTCACTTCTTCACGGAAAAGATACGTAGCCAAATAAACTGTACAACCCTCCACATCCCAATCGTACCCAAGTACCGGCAAAACACCATTTCGTTGGTCGGGATCCCTGCAAGATTTGGTGTTTATGCGCGGCTTCAAAATGGCCCGGGGGTTCTGGATGGCGGACCAACGAACCGAAAGAGTCCACCACGAAGAAAAAATGAGGAACCCCGGGGACTCTTTATAATGCGGCTGCTATTCATGGCAGCTGGCACCTGCAATTGGCAACCCGCTGGCATAATCGGGTCGGAATTACCGTCATCACGGTTCCCTATCACGGTGCTCATTGCGCCACGTTTGATCGGCCCACTGCTGGGAAGGGTTGTGGCTCCACCTGCTTGAATGCGGTGTAAGAAAAAAAACAAACGACTGTCGAGGGCAGAAACATCCAAATAATCCCTCAGTAAAACATGAGACCACCATCACCGCGACTAATTCACCCTGACGAACCCGTATCTCGGTGCCATTCACATCTCCAGATTGCACATCCCTAGACTCCTCCAACTCCCCTCAATATATGAGCTCAACCGCGGTAACAGGGCACCTTTCGGCCTTTTCTGATCCATCAGCATAGCATGTCTTTACGCGGGCCCGGCGTGATCAATCGGTGGAGAGAGAGGCATCGTTCATATTCCGGTATCTCTTCAACATCGACGGCGACCTCGAAGCCTCAAGCATTGCGACCTTCAACCTCATATGCCCCATCAGCAACCCCTTCCGCTGCGCGGTCAGCCGCGTACAACCGCGACTTTGAGAAAATCGTCGAAGATGCCGTTCTTCACGCGTTCAACAGCGATGTCTTCAAGACCGCCATCGCGTCTCAAATAGAACCTCACTTGTCCAAGCAGCACGAGAAAATCAATCAGTTAAAGACGGCCAACTTGAATTTCGAATCCAATGTCCAGACTCAGCTCGAGGACATTCCCCTCATGTTACAGCCGGCACTGGATCACCTGACCAACCTGGAGATCCCAAATTACGAAAAGGAACTGACAGAGCTTCTGACTGGACAAAAAGCCCTGGCCGATTCTATTGTTATGTTCGATGGTCGACTGACGGCTGTTGAGACCCAGGTCCAGGACTTTGATGGACGTGTTAAAGCACTTCAGGAAGAGGTGGTAAGTGCTGATCTGAGGTCAGCTATTCGATTTGGGGAAATTTCAAACGAACTCCAGGACCGTAACTCCACCTTTGGTGATCGACTCTGGAATGTGGAAAGAGATTTGGGCCAAAAGATAGATGGTCAGCAGAGACGAGTCGTGGGTGCTTGTGAGGATTTACGAAAAGCTATTGTCATAACCCAGGATAAGATTTCTTCGTTGGAGACCATGCATATTGGATTTGATGACAAGTTGACCTCGAATGGAGAGCGCTCTGATAATTTATTTAAGAAGATTGAGCAGGTCAGCAAGAGCATATCGAAGCTGGACTCGGCGGACATTGCCATTCAACGGGATATCAAGGCAGTCCAGGAAACAGTTTCATCATTGGATACATCCCCTCTCGACCATATCCCACGACGGTTGGATGGAATGGATCGAGCAATGTCGGATCTCAAAAGAAGTATTGAAACACAGGCTACTCTAGCATCGTTGGATGCCAAGATTGCTTCCGGCAACAATGCAAGAATTGATACTCTTTCATCAAATGTTGGAAAGATGGGAAAATTAATGGAGGACGTCCACCAGCAAGTTTGTGACGACTCGGAATTTGATTTTACCACGGAGAAATTGGAGTCCATCGAGTCGAAAATTGTTTCATTAGATGATGCTCTAGAAGGTGTGCGGAAAAACGTCAAGACTTTGGATACATCTCCACTCTTTTTACACACAGAAAAGCTTGAGAATTTGAAGTCGAGCGTATCACAAATCGAGACTGCAGTGGCCCTCATTGATTCGAAACATTTCCCTTCTCAAAACGCCTCGCTGGATTTATTGAAAACGGACATTTCAGCACTCCAATCGACCCTCGACACCGGATTCTCATCTGAGAAAAACAACCTCGAGATGATTCAGAACCACTTGTCCCTACTACCAGATTCCCCCAAGATTGATTCTATTGTTTCTGCGCTCGAAAGCAACCACGCAGTCACAACAGAAAAATTTGATGGTCTGGAAAACACCCTTGGAATGATTTCTAATATCGCCACTTTGACAAGTGAGGCGCTTTCTTCCCATTCCGATGCTTTTGATTCTGCTTTTGGCACCATCGTGTCACTGCATCACGAGACAACCAGCAAATTCGAGCCACTTGGTTCTAGCATAACTGCTATTGGCAAGGAAATTGGTTCCGGGAATGATGCTGTCGCAGCTTTAGGAACCAGATTTGAGGATATTTTGGCAAAGCAGGAAGATCATGTCGCAAGCATTGCTGATGTCAAGAGTCGAGTAGGGTCTGGAAATGACGTCCTCAAATCTTTAACATCACAAGTTGACCTCATCGTTACAAAATCTGATGCACACCACGCCCTTTTGACGGAGGTCAAGGAAAATGACAAGAGTGCCGAAATAATCACGACCTTGAGTAGGGGAGAGAAATCGCAAGTGGAGCATTTCAAGATCTTGGGCCAAAACATCGAAGCAACCAAGATGACTGTCGAAAGTACACACGAGAGTACATTGTCCGAAATGCGACAGCAAACTGATACCATATCATCAGGTTTGGTGAAATCTAAGGAATCACATCTGGCGCACACCGCTTCCTTCGCAGAGGCGAAAGCTTCACAAGAAAAGCGGTACGAAACCCTCGACGGATATTTCTCAGCTCTAAATGCTGCCGTTGCTAAATCCCATACTGCTATTACCAACATCCAAGGGACGGTAGATTCCATGCTTCCAGAGTTAGAGTCTTCCAAGATTTCTCATTCTGATCACGCAGCAAGTCTCTCCGAAATTCTTGACCTCAACAAATTGCATGCGACTTCCTTGTCAGATATACATGGCACATCTGGTGAAATCGTTCGAGGGCTGGAAAAGTCACACGTGGCTGCTGGAAACCACTCGTCAACATTGGGCGAACTTGCCGAAGCAGTGTCACGAAAAGACGACATTGGAGACCTGCACGCTATGTTGAGTACCATTCTCGAGGGATTGGATAAACATGCTAGCAGTTTGAAACAGCTCAGCACCACCGAATCAATTGCTGAGTTGAAGAGTGATATCTCAAGTGCTCACGATTCACGCAAAGATGATTTGGCGGACTTGCATGGCATCTTGAGCACTGTACTTGAGGCAATGGACAAGCACTCCAACGGACTACAACAGCTTAGCACTTCTGAAGCTGTTCTCGAGTTGAAGGGCGAAATCTCAGCCTCTCGTGATCTACTTACCGCTCATTCCACCACTCTTTCCGATGTAAAGAGTGCAGTGACCGACACTGCTATCCTGGATGCAACAAAGAACATTAACACTTCTGTCGACGGTGTAGCGGATCGTATCGATTCTCTTGATGCGGAGCTCAAGGCTAGTTTCAGTCTCATTACATCTTTAGGCGAGGCGAACAAATCCTCACTCCAAGGCGTTCGTTCCACACTTGAAACTTCGGACATCTCTCACGCAATCAAAGCAATTCTTGATGGCACAATCTCCAACAAACATCTTTTGGAAAGTAACTCGTCAAGAACCGATAGTAATAAAATCCTCGAGGAAGCTAGATCAATCAAAACTGCCGTCTCAGAATTCCGATCATCATCTCGGGAGAAGGAGATCTTGAGCGAGCTCTCTAGTGTCAAGGATATGGTCCAGAGAGTACCAGAGAACTGCAAGACCGAAGAACTCCTCGCTCAGATCAAATCCGCAATTGATTTGAGCGAGAGAAACCGCGCCAGTCTAGCTCTTGCGCTCGAATCTCTCAAATCCATCAATGATGATTCCTCATCTTCGAAGATTTTGGCCGATTTGGGAAATTTGACCTCTCTTGTGGAGGACTCCCGGGCTACACGACAGGAATCCGAGATATTGAAACTTGTCGAGTCTGTTAATGGAACTATCAACAAGCACACAAGTTCAATGCAAGAAATCCACGACGATGTTCGACACGTCAAGGATCACACGAGCTCTATCGCAGAGGTCAAAGATATCACTCTTGATGTTCAGAAACACATTTCGGATGTTTACGACGATGTTCAACACGTCAAGCATCAGTCGAGCTTTATCACCGAGGTCAAAGAGACTATTCTTGATGTTCAGAAGCATACAATCTCAATTTCGGAAGTTCACGACGACGTTCGAAAGGGCAGAGAAGAAAATTCCGCTTCCTCATCTCATGCGCTGACTGAGATGAACGCCATCAAGCAAAATGGCACTCAACAAGCAGCAACACTTGCTCGCACATACGATGCATTACTTGCTGTCGACACGAAGATCAAAACTAGTGAAGACTTCATCTATGCCGCAGTCCAGGAATTACACTCAACTATGGAAAGGGAATTGGCGGACAACAGATCAAGCATCGCGACCTCCGTAGAGGATGTAGCATCTGATCTCAAGATTGACCTACAGGGTCTTGGGTCTAGGTTTGCAACCTCAACAAATGTTCTCAGAGCAGACCTCAAATTGATCGACCTTGCTCCGATGCAAACTGTGTTAGGTCAACTGAAGGAGGATGTTCAATCGATTCGCGAGGTAACTGCTGGAACAGCAGAGAATGTTGCTGCTATTCCTGCGTCCTTTACAGCTACACACGATCTCCTCGCCTTGGAAACCACCAAAACAAGCGAGTTAATCGTAGATTTGACAAAACTTGTCAAGTCGCATGGTGACTTGCAACGGGGCAATAGCAAAGCAATTGAAGAAAAGATCAATCAAAATGCAGCTACACTCTCCAACATCGACCAAACGACCTCGAGGACGAAAGATAGCGTCAGCGGTCTTATCAAGGTGCAATTACCCAAGATAAGCGAAGACATTCGAGCTATTGATCTTAGCAAGATAGCTTCGGAAACTGCTGAAACTGTTACAACTCTCGCTGCTGTCGGCCACTCTATCGAAGAGCTCATCAAGACTGCCCAAATTCACGTCACGGAGCTATCCAATACGAAGGAGCAAGTCTCAAAGACAACTGAGCAAATTTTGACACAATTGTCTAGTGAGACCTCCAAGCTCATCGATATAACTCGCGGGGTTGAATCATCCGTCCAAACATCGAGTCTCGAGACGAACACGGCGGTCAAGGAAAACACAACCATGCTTTCCCGCATCCACAAGACCGTCGAAGAAACTCCTTCGAATGTCGAGACATCACTTATCAAGGAAACAGCTCTCCTCGCAGAGGCTATCCGAGCTGTCAACGAAGAGTTGTCAAAGGAAGCCACACGCAGCAGCAAATCAGCAAAATCCAACGCAACAGCTCTAGCAACCATCACAGCCGACATCTCAAACCTCACCTCCTCAACCGAATCCAAAATCTCCACCCTCCACACCGACCTCACCACAACCCACATTCCCCAACTGATGTCCGAAATCTGTGGAACAAGAACAGCACTTGAAGCCAGCAACTCGTTCTCCTTCAATGCTCTTTCCGCCGACCTCAAAACCGTCACATCCGCTATCTCCACGACCAGCACAGCCGTCCGAGTGAACTCCGCGGCCATCTCACGAGTCGATAAGGCAGTACTGGAAACTGGCGCTCATGTAAAGGGGGTTATTTATGAAGGCAACCGCCAACTAAGCAGCGAAATTGAATCCGCCCTCTCCCAACTCGACGAATCCCTCCATGACAACGGGACGCGCATCCGTGGTATCTCCGAGTACGACATTCCCCGTATGGAAACCGAGATTCGCACCCTCGATCAATCGCTTGAACGTTCTATCCGCACTAGTGAGAGGAGTAAAGATGCTCTTACTGTTATTGGGGGCAGGATCATTGGGACGAGCAAGAAGTTTGGGGAAATGGTTGATGCTGCCCAGAGGGGGGAGCTTGAGAATGGTCATGGACTTGGAAATGGGGGTGGGCATGGGATTGGACATAGCCCCCAAAACTCTTTGAGGGGGAGTCGGATTTTGGGAAGTGTGAAGGGCGAGTTGGGGATGGGGAGTGGGAGGTTTAGGAGGGCGAGTAATGCTAGTAGTTCGAAGGATGGATCGAGGATTATGAATTTCCCTACTTCTTAGGTTGGGATTTCGGAATTTGGAGGGAAGGGTAAAATGGCGGGGAATGGGGTAGGTGGTTGGGGATAATTGGTGGAGTAAAATGGATGCGAGGGGTGGTGAAAAAATCGGTGGCTGGGGGTGTGTACGGGTTGGGTGCATATGGTGCATATCTAGATTTCCTTTTTCTTCTTTTCCTATCTTTCCTTACTTGTCATTTCCTTACTCATTTCCTATCTCAATTCTTTTTCCTTTGTCATCTATCGTTGTGTTCATTTAGAGGCGTTTCCTGGTGGCGAGTGGTGGTGGTTTGGGATCTTTCTTTCGGGGATATCTCTTGCATCATTGAGCGATGTGCATTATAGTGGAGTTCTAAGATTCTTTTTGCGACTGTGTTTGTATATATGAGAATAATATACTGTTATTTCTACGCGTTTGTCTGGGTTTTGGTGTTCGTGAGAGGTAAGAAATTGATGTAACTCCTCCCAAAAAAACACGACCCCGCTACCCCGCACCACCTCACAACTCGCAACCACTTACCCGCAAACCATCCTAGACACGAAAACCAATCTTCAATAAATGGGGAAACAGGCTTGGTAGATACCCTCCCTCACGGGAGAAGACTCGATCATTTTGCAGCTTACTCGTTGAGTGTTTGGCTTACTCGTGAAAGTTTTTTGGCCCCAATTTTATTCTTTGGAGCTTACTCAACGATTCTGTACCTCACTCGCAACTCTGGTTTTGGCCCCCAAATATGATGATTGGGATTACCCCAACTACTGTAGCTTACCTTCCTTAGACTACATCGCGTGCTGTAAATCATTTTTATTATACATAAAAGGTGGCCGTTCTCAGAAGCTAATTACCGCAAGATCAATTGAGACTGTAACAAAGGTTCGTTTACTTATTATTTATTCTCAAAACCCATTGTATCTCCTCGGTAAGCTGCTCAGGTTTGAGATCCACTAGGTACCTGGGGAGAGGAAATTTGCGAGAAGAAAGGTGAGGGAATGCTCTGCTGAGTTTGATTACTTTGGGGCTTTTTTCCGTAACAATAAAAAATATGGCTTTTGATGAAACATCGAATAACCGAGTCACAACATATATCACTTCAAGTTGCGCCCTCTTCCCCAACCCAAGACTCCGTACAAACACTACACATCATTGACGTGAGAGTGACTCATTCATTCCACTCCCTGTAAGTCATTTCCGATACCAAACAATGGTGGCGTAAAGAAAGTGTCCGTATATGTCTCCGAGAATCACATAACTACGTACTGCACTCCTTCGTCTTCTCCACAAACTAAACAACAACCCTCCACTCCTAGTATCCTTAAACAGTCACTCCAGAAATAATACACGCCCTTGAAAAAGAAACAAGAGCGAAAAATGGCACCTAAAAACATCCTCATAACAGGCTCAACGGCCCACCAAGGCCTCGCAGTACTTAGCGCCCTCCTCTCTCCCTCTTCCTCCTCAACTGAAGAATTCCACATCTACGCCCTAACACGGAATCTACTTTCCCCCACTTCCCAAAACCTTCTAAGACTGCACGAAAACAAAAATATAATTCTAATCCAAGGTTCCACCCTCAATCCCCAGGCAATATTCACACAACTCCCTCCAATCCATGGCATATTTCTAGTAACACACCCCGATGCCACAGAGAAAAAGCAAGGCGAAGGAATGATAGATGTTGCTATCGAGAAGGGAGTGAAACATTTCATTTTTAGTTCTGCGGATAGAGGGAGAGATGAGGGGGGTGGGACAGGGATTGGTCATTTTGAGACGAAGAGGGGGTTGGAGGAGTATTTGAAGAGTGCTTGTTCAGCGTCACGGGAAAACAAAAGCGGAGGGGAAGGAATGACCTACACGATTTTAAAACCAACATCCTTCATGGAAAACCTCACACCAACCTTCCAGGGTAAAATCCTCGCTACTTTATTCTCCCAACTTTCGCTCACGAAAAAGATTGCCTTCATTTCTGTACGGGATATTGGGAGGGTTGCCGCCATGGCTTTCCGAGATCCGGAGAAGTATGGTGGGAGAAGTATTACGTTGGCTGGTGACTTCTTGACTTTTTCTGAGATGGAGGGAATTTTTGAGCGGGAGGCCGGGAGGCAGTTGGAGAGGAGTTATGGGGTGTTGGGGAGCGCGTTGAAATGGGGGATTGGGGATTTGGGGGATACGATGAGGTGGATGGGTGAGAAGGGGTATGTCGGGATGGATGAAGAGTTGAAGGTGGAGTTGGGGTTGGTGGGGTTTGGAGAGTGGGTTAGGGAGTATAGTGGATTTGTTGTTCGGGACGGTGGGTGATGGCATGCTTGTCCTTTTCGTGTGGTGAAGAATTTAGTAAGGTGTTTTTTTTTCTTTTTGGGGAATTATCTGGTTACCATTGATATGCTTTTCCAGCTTTGAGAGTGGTTTCGTATGCTTTGCTTTTGAAATAGTTGCCTCTATGAAATGTGCAATGCGAATGTTTGTTCTGTTTTATCCGGCTATTTGCAGGTCACCTACCCATAGCTCACATGTTTTCACTCATCATATTGTTCATTGGTAACCCATAAATAGCTCGAGACGTCTCTTGCCATTTACCGGTAACCTTGTTTTCTTGCTATTTGCAGGTAATCCGCGGTTAGCTAAATTATCTCTTGCTATCGGTAAGTAATCTATAAATAGTCGCTTGATTTTTAGTTTGCTATTTGTGGGAATAGCTATAAACTGCTTGACTTGGTTTCGTGCTATTCCCAGGTAAACTGACAATTGCTGGATCATTCCCTATTTACAGGTAACCTATAAATAGCTAGATTTACCTTTTGAGCTAATCGGATATAGTTTGATGAATTGGTAGCTTTTCGTAAGGCATCAAGGAATTTATGAACGGTTAGCCGGCTAAGCTTAATCTCACTATATTTCGAATAAAACGCTCATCGTTACCAATCGACTGCTTCAACGGCTCGGGTCCTCGGGATATGATATGCCACGTGAATTTCCCCCTCGAGGAGCGCCTTGTGGCAATATTACAATATTTCCATGGACATGGTCTTGAAGCAAGATTATTATATAGGCTCGTCAATTTTAAATGGGATTTGGCATCTTGCATCTAGTCTTTGTTAAAAAAAACATATCTCCGACGACTAAAACCTTGCTTTCCAAAGCCCAATCTATCTTTGGAAGTTTTCAAGCGACTTATTGAGCAGTAAAACCGCCATCAACTGGTAAACAAACCCCAGTAATCCAACTAGCATCCGAACTAGCCAAGAAAACTGCTGCACCGACAATATCTCCGACCTCTCCAATACCCTTCAATGGGTGTTGCGCTTGAAGCTTATCATAGGCGTGTGATGCATCCGTGGTATTAATTGTGTTGACAAAAATCGCGGTTTTCGTGTCTAGAGGATTAAAGTTAGTCTCATTGCCATTATTGGGACACAGTCTTACCTACAGCCGGGACAAATTGCATTACAATGAATCTTGAATTCTCCATAATCCACAGCAACTTGTCTTGTCAAATTCGATACTGCAGCTTTGGAAGCTGCATAACTGCCTGAGAGCAAAAGCCCCACGTCAGAATTTGTCAAAGGGGGGATTTTGAATGACCTTACATGTGAAAGTCCCGCCAACCAACCCATATACCGAGGACATATTAATAATCCAACCTCTATCCCCAGAAGAATGAGGTTCTTGTTTCAACATCTGAGCAATAACATATTTACAACCCAGAAACACAGATTTCGCATTGACTTTCATGGTCAAGTCCCAAACATCCTCGCTTGTTTCATGGATTCGAGCAGGTGGTTTCCCAGCTTCGAGTGAGATTCCCGCGTTATTAACCAATCTCGAATAATAATTAGCTCAATGAGATGTATAGTTCAGGAGGATTTTCGCACATATCTACTCTTCCAAATTCCAATACTGCAGCTGTCACCAAAGCGTCAACCTGTTCTGCCACCCCCACATCTGTGGTAACAAAAATTGCTCGGCCATTTCTTTGGTTGATAAGATCATGGGTGGTGATTGCTGCTTCTTCTGGTACTTCTGCTCGTGCATTTGGCCGGAGATCAGCACATACTACAGAAGCTCCTTCTTTTGCATATTCTAAAGCTATTGCACGGCCGAGACCGGACGAAGAGCCCGTGATGATGCTAACTTTGTTTTCGAGTCGACCCATTTTGAAATGCGAAAAAATATGAAGTTGTTTAGAAGTTAATGGAGCAAGATACATGAGATAAACTTATATATAGAAGTATGAGCCACCGAGTCATATGATCGTTAACTACACTTAGTATTGGTGTTGCTGCTACTGTAGCTTTCCCCAAGCAGCAAGTTTCCCGAAAATGAGGTTTGAACAGCCACACCCCATTAAAAGTGGCAGTAAATACTTTGGGTTCGTACCTGCCTCACCACCTAACCCTCGTTGTTCTAACCTTCCTAAGATAATTTCAGTAAATTATCCTTGATGTTTAGAACAATTTAGGACTATTGACCCAAGTGTTCTAGAACAATCAAGCTCCAAAGTGATTTAACTATATAACATTAGAAACAACCGATTTTACTGCCGCTTTTAATGTTCATTGTTAGCCACACCTTGATGCAACATAGGCATGCAGGAAGGTAGTCCGGAACAACGCATCCATTTTTAAGAATGGATCATCAGTTCGTCGGAGTTCCCTCAAATTATAAACATCGACAGCGGCACTCGATCAATGAGATACAGAACTCGCAGGAATCTCTCCCTGTTATTCATCGTGGCAATTGAATGACGGGATTTGGGGTAGGCGCCCTCGGTAAACCTGCCCCTAGTACATGCCGCGATGCAACCCTCCCAATGGTGCGTTTCCTACACACATTCATAAAAATGATTCCTAGACTTGGAGGCTTCCATTCTCGTGAAGTTATACTCCCAAGATTTTATTTCTATTTTGGAAGCGTTTGGAACGAGCAAGCACCGACCGTAGTGTTCGACCGGGAAATACCCGGTCGCACTCTTGAAGATAGCCGTCCGAAGTCCCTGGGACTTCTGAATGAAAAAAGTGGACGATTCTCGATTTAAAGTTTAACCTCTCATCTCCGCAATGCCGCATCGTTTGATCTACAGCATAAATATGAGATGTGAATACTTCTAGAATTCATCAAGGTGCTGTTTGCGGGGAAACCCAACTCTGGGGGGTTTTCAACACCAGTATTTGCCACTCACAGGTAGTGATTACCATCATCCCAGAAGTCCTCAGCTGTAGCGATCAAAAGACTCATGCTGCGACTTTCTTAGGTCATGCGATTATGTGTTGTTCAACTATCGCGCTTCTCCGTTCCCCTGTTTTGTCCAATTAGCGACTCCTGTTTGCATAAATGTTTGCTTGGGATAAAGTTAGACGATGAACCCCTGACTTCACCTGATTTTCGTAAGCCAAGATTACTGCGGTTTTGCATGGAAAACTTAACAACGTTCCATTGCCAAGTTGAAAGGACATATATCATAGCCTCGTCAGCCCCAAAAGTTTGGGTTCTTCAGCATTCGATACGAAAGGCTGTCACTCTTTTCTGACCTTTTAATCGTTTTCTTCCTGTATTACCACTTTTTGTATTTTCTATTTCTTAAACTCATTTCATGATGAAGTTCTTCACAATCGCATCGTTGGGCCTCGCCGCCGCCCAATCAGCAAGTGCAAGATATGTGCTATACGTTGATCAGTGAGTGTTCTTGGAAGAATTCTAGTATGGAAAATACTAACATAAATTAGATATCACCTCACAGAACTTCCAAATGCCACTGTCGCAGCTGGTATCGATCATGTAATCATGTCTTTCGCCAACTCGTCCCTCTTCACAACTACCCCAGCAGGAAACTACACACCTTTTGAAGCTGTCTCAACAATGCGAGCCCGCTTCGATGACGGAGTCAAAGTTTCCATTGCTATTGGAGGATGGGGAGATACTGCTGGTTTTTCCGAAGGATCAGCAACCGAAGCTTCCCGCACATCATATGCCACCGCCCTTGCTGATATGCTGGATTCTCTGGGATTTGATGGTGTCGATATCGATTGGGAGTACCCCGCCGGAAATGGTGCAGACTACAAGCAAAACCCCAACTCCGGAAAGACTGCTGAGATTGAGAACTTCCCTCTTCTTCTTGCAGCTATCAAGAGTGCTATCGGAGACAAGGAGCTTTCCATTGCAGTTCCCGGATTGGAACGCGATATGATTGCCTACACCGCTGAGCAAGCACCAGCAATCTGGGAGGCAGTTGACTTTGTTAACATCATGGCATACGATTTGATGACCCGCAGAGACAACATTACGGCTCACCACACTTCCGTTCAAGGATCTTTGAAGGTAATCGAGCATTACTTGGACGTCCTTGCTCTCCCAGCCGATAAAGCCACTCTTGGGTTCGCATTCTACGCCAAATATTTCACCACTGACCCAGCATACCCTTGTGAAACTGGTCTTGGATGCACTACCGTATTGCTCGAGGCCGAGGATGGATCCGATACTGGAAAGAGTGCAGCAATGACATTTGAGAAGGAAAATTATGCCACCGCTGCCTCCAACCTAACCGAAACCCCAGATGGAAGCTGTGGAGCCGCTGTTGGATATTTCTGCAAGGCAGGTGACTGCTGCTCAGCATATGGATACTGCGGAAATACTGCTGAGTATTGCGGTACCAACTGTCTTTCCGAGTACAGCCAAAACACTTGCACTGCTGTCTCTATCTCAACCCTTTTCAAAGCAGCTATGGCAAATGGCACAACTGATGAAGTTGAAGGAGGTGAATACTACTACGACTCCGCCAACAATGTTTTCTGGTCATGGGATACTCCTGAGTTGATCGCCCAGAAATTCGAGGAGATCGTGAAGGCCAAGGGACTTGGAGGCGTTATGGCATGGTGGGTGTTCTCCGAGTTATTTATCCCTCTTTTAGATGGTTTTAAGAGGATTAAGACACCATTTCCTCCTTAGACATATCTCCCTACTCACATAACCCCGTTTCTCCCTAGTTTCTTCAAGCATACTTCTAGAAAGGGCAATACTAACTCCAAGATAGGTCCGGCGGAGAGGACAGCTACGATTGGAGCCATCTTCTTGCCCTTCAGGCCGGTGTTGCTGGTTCGGCCACCGAGAGCTCGACAACAACTTTGAAGACCAAGAACAAGACTTTCAAGGGCAACTTCAAGAGTTCAAGGAATTTCCGCGGTTTCCAGGCCTAAATGTGTTCAATTCTAGAGTTTCTCTATGGAAACATTAGTTCTCTTAAGTAGTTGGTGTGAATGATAATGCTTTGTCGAGTTTAAGAATATATCATGTTGCCAAATGAAAGGATCAGGTCAACATTGAAAGGAAAGTGACGTCAAAGCATCAATCTCACACAAGTTTACCATAGTAGAGAGCGAACGTGGCTGACATTTACAACGCGCATTCTTAAGCGAGGTGTGTGTCGGCAAGTGTAAGAGGAGGTACATAAGGTGTCATATTTTACGAGCGATATGATAACTAATACCCGATAACTACACTAAATCTGGCTATCGGAAAGTAAGAGATCAATCGAAAATGGCTTACATCCTTACCTGAAACACATGACTAGGTTTTAATAGAACAAAAGACGCACCATGAAGCCCATTACTGTCTTCAAGGAACATCGGAATCCTTTCACCAACTACTATTTCAATAACATCCAGACCGAATTTCCTCAAATCATCTGTAGGTTCACTCCATTGGTCGAAACTAGTACAGGTAACGAGAGTGGAAAGCAGCTGCCTTTGTCAGCAGTCAACGCGGCCAATAAGTGATGCCGTCGATTACAGCTGCCTGTCCAAGCAAGCACTCCAAGGTCATACGCAAGTTCACTTCCCTGCCGGCCCTCGATTCTGGTGCGAGTACGAGGTTTGCGATTACAGCTGCCTGTCCAAGCAAGCACTCCAAGCCCATATGCGTGCAACTCACTCCGACGACGGCCCTCGATGGTGGTGCGAGTACGAGGGTTGTGATTATAACTCCTTCTACAAGTCACACGTCCAACGTCATATACGTTTAGCGCACCACCCGTAGGTTTGTTGACCATCCAACGTTTTGTTTAAGTACTAATAGTTGGTACAGGCAAATCCTCAAATGATCTATCACCATTTGAGCGGGAACAAAATAGAGGAATTTGCATTTGACCTGCTTTTCGCTATTGATGAGCTGCGCATAGGTGGAGATGTCGAATTCCAAGACGCAATTGAGTGGATTTTGCGACTGCTAAGAGCATTGTATGTACTAGGTAGACACAAATATACTTCATGCCTAGTCAAATTTTACACTTTTCAATCATTTCAGTAATATCGTTCCAAACCTACCCCTTCTTCCAGCATTGTTTTCTCAACATCCACTATATCAATTCAACCCATTCTTACATGACTGATTAGCTCTAATCATTCGCTATTCCATTATGTATTAATTAGAAGTGTTCACCACTTTTGAAAATAGGGGGGTATCCTCCCAGACGAGCTGCATTTGGTGTATCATCGCGCTAAGTTTTCTCTCTCATCGCGACAGTTTGTTTTCTCAACAACTACTAGATTTCTCTTTATAATTAATACAATTCCTAAAAGCCCTAATATTGGGCTTTTTCAGGAATGTAATGAATTTGGTCTAATGGTTTTTGAGAAAACAAACTTAAAGCCACCGAAACATTTTAAGGTTCCGCGGACTCCTAATTTAGGGATTATTATTCACTCATGGCAATACAACAACTAGAAGGTACGCACCAAGCGGCTGAATTAGGTCATAAAGTAGGATGATTCGTCACTAATAATGGCTCGCGATTTTGCCACCTAGCACTTCTTTCCACCCGTTAGTGCCGAGATCCAAAGAATGCAAGAGGAAAAAGTCAATATTAAAGGCATGTTAGCATCTAATAAAACATTTTTTTTATAGCTATCTTAAGTAAATTGAGCTGGGTGAGAAGGGCTGTTGCTTACAACTAGACGACTGGAATGTGAGTTGTTGTAAGTTCCGTTGGCTCTTTGGTGTAGGACAGTGTTGTAGCGAGGGGATTCGAGTGTACGGGTTGTTTCGGGGTTTTTGTGAACCCAAGCTTCGACTTCGTATGGCTCGTAATCATTGAACATCTTGAATGGTGGACCACGATTGCAGTAGTAGTCTAACACAGATGAAAACGTCAGACAGAATCCACCAGTCGATATCAAGGGAAAGTTACTTACCATGGTCATGTTCAGAGTCATTCTTAATACTACCAGAAATCTCTGGCCAGTGGACTTGGAATCCAGTAGTGTTCCAATCCATAGTTGCGTCGATTCATAAATAGGGTGGCACATAGTTGCTGTTATTGATATAGTGTTGGAATAATAAGTATCCCCATAGCATTCCTTAGCCAGGTCGCCAGTCCAGGCATATTTGCTTCCGTCAGGCCAAATAATTGAAACAAAGGCAACGCAAATGGCGTCACTATTTGCAGTGATGACCGAGTATGTAGCCTGGCTTGTATGTTCAATGGTTATGTCGTTAAAACCTCCACTACCCACTTGACCTGGGTCCTGCTTCATGGCAAGGAAGTCTCCGTTTTCGTCAAAGAGGCGAACATCGGGTAGGTCTCCCCCCATGTCCCCATGGCCGGGCGTGTCTAGACCAACAGCCACCCTCACAACAGAGGCGCTTTCTTGCTGGGGAGCGAAGTTATCTAGACCAAATTGGAGGAGTTCAAGGCCAAGTCCCACGAGGACAACAGCGCCCTCGATAGCGGCCATTGTGGAGTGAGGTTAGAGTAGTGAACTGGAAAAAAAAAACGGTGATGAGTTTCAAAGTAAGAGATAATTGAAGTGTAGGAGTGAATGAGGTGATATTGCTGTACTAAGTGGAACTTTAGAAATCTTTTATCTTTTTTCGTTCTCTTCTTTTAGCATGACGGTACCTAGGTAGTTTGTAAGATCAGTTTGTATGCAGCAGTAGAATGACGTAGAGATTCATCTTTTTGGCGGCAGGCTACGTGGGTTTTCGTCATCGCGGAAAGTTACAGAGGTATAACTGGAAGGTTCGCGTCATCAAGTGTTAATAGGTTTGTGGGTATTGTTGTAGGTATCTCCAGAGAGCAGGGGAACTGTATGAAGAGATCACGAACATCGTAGGGGAGAGTTTGCATCATTGCCGAGAGCCACCAATCGTCGTATCATCATGGGGAGCTGCAGAGTATATCAGTGGTTTGTAATGTCTCAGAGCAGTAGGAGACAAACTATACGGTAGGAGTCATTGTGTTCGTATACCGGCGGAGAGCTGCAGAGTAGAATGTATGATGTATTGGTAGTTTGTCAATCATACGCGTACAGAAGTAGCAGAAACAGGTGATCAATCCTTGGTTTGGAAATGGTTCCCTGTATGGGATTCAGGACTCTAGCAAGGGTTACACAATGCTGTGCTATGCGGGGGGAAATTACGTCGTACACAAGTACTTTCAAATCTTGCTCAGTCGACCTTCAACCTTCAACCTTCAAACAACAAGCAACAAGCAACAAAACAACTCTATTCAACTCACCTCCAAATCTGAATCTCAACATGTTCTTCCTTACAGCCTATTTCGCTCTTGCTCTCTTCGCCATTCAACTCCTTCTTACCCAAGGCCAAGAGATCATTGGATGTGCCGACCTCAACTGTCTACCACTTGATCAAGCTACCACCCTTTTCAACTGTACCGTCGCCTCCAAGAGCTTTGGTGCAGTTGGTGTTGCCCGAATTCCAACAAACACCCCCTACCTTCCTAAAATGACTTGGACCGAGGGTGCGGCAATCTACGATCGCGATACACAACCTATTTTTGATAAGAGCTTCTATCTTGGCGCCCCACCTCATACAAATCTCACTGGTACTGGTGCTTGCGCAGTCTTCTTCAACAATGCCAATGCTACATTCAAGTCGGGCCCTCGCGAGGATGTTTCAACTGGAACATGTCAAGATGCTCTAGGCCCAGATTGTGTTAACGCTCTTCTCTAACAGGCAACCGAGGTTGATGTGACTGGTTTAAGCAGCTTAAACACCTGTACCAAACTCCAAGCTGCTTTTACCAGTAATGTCATTGACCCGTCCTGTCTAGGAGTGAGCCCTAGTCAGAATCGCAAATGGGCTGATGTTACAGTCGCTCGTAAGTCTCATGCTCCCATCCTCGAGCTTGAAAATGGGACAGCAGACTAACACCGAAATAGCACTCAGTGGCCCAGGTGCCCCGGTTCCTATCTCACCCACCCAAAACACAACCTCCAACTGTTGGCCAGTCAATCCAAGAGACTCAAGCTTGACGCTTGTCAGCGTTGACCAGCACCCAGTATATTCTACCTACTCCTCACGATATCCACATTGTCTCAAATACTAACCACACACCCAGGGAGACCTTTTCTACGACACAGCCTGTAAGAATCTCTATAACATCACCCCAATCCTTACCTTATTCTATCCTGGCAACGGTAGCCTGATGACCCAGTCTGAGGCACAGCTGACATGTATAAAGGCAGTTAACCCAATTCCCGATAATTATAACAAGACAGATGCGAAGGGGTGTGCTAGACTCCACGAGGCTAGTATGTCTGGTATAATGTTGGCGGTAATGTTGGCGCTGGCACTTTCTTCTTTGTAGGAGACGGGGTTCGATGATAGCTGCATGTAGTGTTATTATTGGCTGGTGATTGAGAAAGTTGTCCAAAATAGGGAACAAGCTCATAGCAAATCAAGTCACAATTGTTACTTCTGTTTCTGCTTCTGCTGCCTACTTTAACCAGTAGTTCTTGGCTTATCTTTGCATGTGAATTATTAGATGTGATTCACTTTCTACAGAGTAAAAGATCTTGAGCTGATTGACGATAAAGTAGGAAAACCAAGGATGCGTAGCGAGCTGGGACCTCGCGAAGATCCTCAAAAAGTCAAAATTGGCACTTTTCGAGAAAGCCTTGCTGATCGATAATAATTTAAGGAAAATGGAGTCAAAACGGAGTGCATCGCCACAGTATTCTGCCGCCGCCACAATGCCCCACCGGGTTGTTGCGTGCATCAACGTAACGAGCCCGGAACCATAGGTGTGTGCGTACAGGGCATTTATCATTTAAATCATTAGAACCATAAGCAGAGACTTAATTTAACTAGGAGTAGACCACCCATGGCGTTGTATAAGTACATTAACCCAATGCTCTTGCTTTAAAATCCACTTATTAATCCAATCCTGAGGTATAGCCTCCCATTCTTCTGTTACAGCTTAGCGCATCTCTTCCACAGTAGTAGGTTGGTGTTGACGTCTATAAAGAGCTTGTTTAATCCACCGCCAGCAGTTCTCTATAGGATTTATATCTGGTGACGTAGAAGGATGTGACATTAAGATAATACCGTGTTTTATATAGAATTTGGCACAGCAGTTTATTATTAATTTATGTCCATCGTCAAAATCTTTAAAATGCCCTGTACGCACAGACCTATGGTTCCGGGCTCGTAACGAGCCTACGGGCATGGGTCTGTGCGTACAGGGCATTTTCACGATAAATCATTACATTTATAAAGTAACGTGTTTCACAAGCGAGCTGGCCACACAAGCGAGCTGGCCACTTTTCAAACTTTACAACAATCATCAACTTCTAGTTATATTATCTCTACTAAACAACGCCTAAATGTCTTCCAACGAAAACAAGATCAACTTAGCTATCTAAGCACTCGAAAACGACGCGTCAATTACCCAACGAAGCGCTGCGAAGACCTATGATGCCCCTCGATCCACTATTTCAAGCTAACGCGCCGGAATCCAACTAAGACGCGATTGCGAGCCCAATTCGAAGAAACTTACGAAGCTAGAGGAGGAGGCGATAATTTAGCATATATTAAAGTAGGATTTGAGAGGGTTTTCGCCTATAAAGGATATGATATGAGATATAGCCAACAACTTGCTAAAGGAGCGCGATAGGCAGCCTATAGGCAGGAACTGGCCGGACAACTTTATTCGGCGTATACCTAAGCTAAAAACTCGATAGAGTCGTTCTTATAATCATTAGCGAGCTTTAACTGAAGATCCGCGGATCATTAGCCTATGGTTTACACTTATATAGTTATTTAAGGACAAACATGGTATTATAGACAAGGATATATACAATTTCGACGAGACTGGTTTTATAATAGGTGTTATATTATCTTAGCTTATTATTACAAGTTTAGAGATACGCAGGAGATGTAAAAAAGTTTAGCTAGGCAATCGCGAATAGGTTATAGTTATTCAAGGAGTTAATACAACAGGTTAGGTAATAGTATTAATACGGAAAGAAATCACAGATCTTCGTAAGGTAACTAAGCGTAAGAGTCGTAAAAGGAAATATATTTAGAGTCAAGAGATATTAATAGTAGAGGAGGTAATTAGTTTAATTACTCCTATAGAAAATAGCGATTAGGAGGGTAGCAGAGAGATAAAAAAGAAGGTTCGGGTAAAGAGGCACTGTAGCCGTTGTAGCAAAATTAGACACAATTCTCGTACTTGTTAAGTAGAAATAGTAGATACCAAAGATAGTGACGACTCTGAATAATCTTATAGTATCTTATATAATATAATAGCTTGTTCTGGTGTTGAGTAATTTGTATTTAAAAATAAGTTGTTCGGAAAAGTGGCCAGCTCGCTTGTGTGGCCAGCTCGCTTGTGAAACACGTTAGTACTTAATTTAATTAAGAGCAGACCACCCATAACGTTGTATAAGTACATTAACCTAATACTCTTACTTGAAAATCAACTTATTAATCTAATCCTAAGATATAGCCTTCTATTCTTCTATTATAGCTTAGCACATCTTCTCTATCCCCTCAGGTGCTGCAGAGGACGCAGTGGGTCCTTGTGGCTGGTGCCAAAGAATCGAGCCAATGAAATTTGTGAATCTCCAAGGTGGAAGGGATCTTATTGGCTCTTTCCTCTCTCACCAGCCACAAAGACCCACTGCGTCCTCTGCAGCACCTGAGGGGATAGTAGTAGGTTAGTATTAACAACTATAAATAGCTTGTTTGATCTACTACAAGCACTTCTTTATAGGGTTCATATCTAGTAACATAGAAGGATATAGCATTAAGATAATACTATGTTTTATATAGAATTTAGCGAAGCAGTTTATTATTAATTTATGTCAATTGTCAAAATCGCCAAAATGCCCTATACGCACAGACCCATGCCCGCAGGCTCGTAAAACTATAGTGATCATATCCTCAGTGGACATAATGTCTTCCAGATGTCTTCAAGTAGGGGCTCGTTGGGTTTTCGTGTTTCTCTGTATTAACCGATTGTACAAGTGAGACCGATGAATAACTACTAGCAAATTTATTTACTTTTTTTCTCAACGGCTTGTGGTCACATTCATACTCCATGGAACTAGTAGGCTTAGAAGGTAAACCCGGGGTGCAAGGTAACCGCCCTTCGTCCCTTTTTTGCTGCCAGGTGCCAATGTATAGGTGGTAAAAACAATGAAGAAGTTTCTTAACTTACAACTTCGAGTTGTAACTCGGGAATACGCGAATTCTCAGCAGTAGGAAAAATTTGTCTGGTGATTTAAACAGTACTGGAAACTTCTGTGTGGCCGGGCACCGTGTCTCATGGAGGTTGGTAACTTGGTTGAGGTTGTGTGTGGTGTATGGTATTCAAAGGGCAGATTCTAGCAAGGAAAATCCAAGTAAAGAGAAGCAAAGGGGAGTCAGTCTTCTATTTGTATATGTTTTCATGTAAGCGCAAGGAATTCACACTTCCAGAAAGGGGAATCCGAATTAGAAAGTTTCATCACAGGGAGGCTTTTTTATAGCGAATTGGGCTGCAAAATCGCTCGTATTTTGAAAAGAGCAGACAGCAATTTCACAAAGACGGACCAAAGTACTAGCATCCCCGATTTGTTGTATGACGCCGATAACTACAGTCTGCACCCAAGGAAGGTTCTTATCGCAAGAATTCAGTAAGTGATTGGCTACGAATTCCACAAAACTCAGGGTTGCCAGCCTCGTCATTTGTTGCATTATTTCGGGTCACCAAGAGCCCTTGGAGCTTCTGCAGTACCCCGCTACCCCACGTGGCGGGTGGGTTTTGAGCACACCTTTCCCCACCAACCACTCCTGCCTCTACCTCGTGACCCCATGTGATATTCCATAACCCTTGAGAAGAGGCTCATTGGAGGTTGGCTGATTCATAATTAGAAAATGTAGAGCAGTTATTCGTTAGCCAATGATGGGGTGTAAGATTTAATATAGGGTGAGGGCGAAAATTGTAATGATAATTTTTTCTTTCTAGGTACACCACAGCACCACGGGCATTCTTAACAAGAATAAGAAACACATCTTAATGATCTCTAGAATAAACGCTCTCAGTCACGGAATCACATCCGATGGATTTGTGCTAGAACATCATATCTTATTAGCCCGTTACTCTTTCACAAACCTTTCTGGCTTGCCATTAATTGCCGTTGCGTATAAGTTAAAGTTGATGCAATAGATATCTGATAGCATACAACAACAGACCTTTAAGCAACAAAACCTGAGCATTTTGGAAAGAATTAATCTAAGAGTGTAAGGTCAATATGCAAATAAATTGAGTGATGCGACATAATTATAAAAATTCTCTCCAATAGTACATACCTCAAGAGGCAAATAAGCGAAGATTCAACACAACAATCGACTGAAGACTCGATGTGGGTGCTGATATGGCTGGAGGTTAGGTCTGTGAGGGGAATGAAGAATAGGTTGGAGCCGGTGACGGAAAGTTGACGGAGTGGACATCTGGGGTGATCTGGGGAGGGAGACAGTAGAGCTTCCAGGGGCCAGACTTGCAGGAACATACAGGGTTGTGTTGTTCGCACATCTTTGGCGCCTCATGGTGTAAAAGACGTGGCCGGGTGGGCCGGGTATAACAGTAGTTTTTCGCCCGACTTATTTATGAACGGTTCTCTCCAGCAGGTGGAGAGCGCTCGCTTCTGCAGAGTGAGCCGGGAAGTGAATCGCAAGGCATACTTTTCCCTTTTTCTTGGTGGTACTCTATTGTACGGCCTTGGCGTATCAAATTCAACACAGTGGCCATAGACATGTCTTGGGAATGCAGACGAGAAAAATAGTACAAAGTCAGGTGCAAATACATGCTCTTCCGCTGACGCATATAATTACCTCCTCGCCGTACTCCAAATTATTACTTGAAATTCAATCTCCAATTGATTCGGGATCCTGCCATGATAGTGTTCATCCCGAGAGAGAGAAATGACATCACACAATGCATTAGGAGTTGCTTTTCTTGATCCCTTTCTTCGTTGGCTTTGGTCTTTTGTAATCGCTTGCAAGATTTTAGGGGTACGACTTGACATTTTTCTTACTTCAAGGTTGCAGAACCAGTAATCACTTTCTTTTCTAGCTCTCATCTGAATGAAATCCTTTGGCCAAATGAGGATGCAGCTTAGTTGAATACACTCCACGTCCGCCATTGCAATGTTTGCAAGCGGTTGTCATTTCTCCTTAGTCATTTGGGTTTCAAACTAAAGCCTCTATGCCTTTCTCTTGTATGTGCTAGTTTGTAGATTCAGCCTAAATTTCTGTAATATATACTAACATTGTCAAACGATCCGACTCAAACCAGGCCGCTGAGTTGACCCTCGTTCATACACGTGGAGAAAAATAAGTGCGGCTTCAAGTAGGGGGCCTGTAAAAAGTACTAACAGCAGCTGAGGCGACTTAGGAAAAACGAATTTTAAAAACCCATTGTCCACCAAAAAAACTTGAGAACAACGAAATATTTTACTTTCAGTCGCGACAATCACTCACTATTAAATAAAGCGGACCGTAAATACAATAACCCTCTCTATAGCTCCTTTTCTTCACTCTAGAAATACTTCCAAATCTTGGTACCGCCCACCCAGACATCCTCTCAGGGACTCATATCCGGGTGGTTTTCGGCTACGGGGGAAATACAAATATGAGTCTAGTAAGCCGGAAGAGCTGGCAGGAGGGAAAACTTACTTCTTCGTGGGAGACGACACAATATCCCATCTCTCTGCCGCAGTGCAAGAATCCCAATGATAATATGAAGCACTCCTACAATCATGGTTGCCACAAGCTCGCTCGACATGTTTAAGGTAGAAGCGTGGTTGGGTTTCGATAGCTTGAAGTGACGAAAAGTCGGTCGAAGAAGATTGCAGAAATGGGCCCTATCAACCATTGGATTAAAAAATGGTGTACCAATATGAAGTTGAACTTAAAACGTCGAGTAGTATGAATTTGTGGCCATGCAATGCTTCTAGAAGAAAGTATGCACAAGTTAAGTGACGGTTTCGGATGTTATGATGAATGCAGTTCACCTGTGCATCTACCTAACTTTTATATAAAATCTGTAGTTCAGTCAAGGGTCTCTCAGTCAGTGGGTGGTCCTGAATGACAAGGGTGGCCTTTCGGTAGTGGGAGAAAATCGCAGTGCCAAGCTACCACTTTCAGCCTTTGTGGGTGGTAATGGTGTTGTGGCGGAGACCTAATTGGTTGCAGCAACACGGAATACATTTTTGCTGCAACCCCTTGAGTTCCTCTCGCACCTCCGTCTTGAGAGAAGTGGGCCACAAAGTGTGGGCCCGGAGCCCATTCGCTTCTCTCTATCGGATGAGAGTACATTATTTTAGTTTGAATTGGAGACTCCTAATTGCTAGGCTATTGAGTGCGAAGGCTGCATAGATATAAGCCTGATTGCCCTAGCTTGGACGCTCCAAGACGTCATTGGCACGTGAAAATGCCCTAGGGTGCGAAGCGTCAACGTGAGAATGAGGAGGGTAGAGTAGAAAGATATGCGCTGTTTGAGCAAAAGGGGGTTGGAAAATAACTACCACAATGTTTAATTATCTCAAATGTAGCCGGTGGGACACCCTACTTTGTACCAAACATTGATTTGATTTGTACGAATAGAATTAGAAATAGACGGTTTCCCGAGGACTATTCGCATCGTGGCCCACCCCGCAAAACAACCCCGCAAAACACATGGACACGTGCGAAAGGCATTTCGCGACGCTTTTGCTCCAATCTTCAATAGAAATTGTATTCTACTCTCTCTGATAAGTAATGGGGGTATGTAAAAATAGGAATCGTACAACGTGATGCGCCTCCTTTGGCTGGCCCTGTGGGAACTTGGGAGAAGAAAATTGAGGACTACCTATCGGTCGGTTCCTGTTCATTAGTGTTGAGGAAGGAGCGATCTTGAAGTTGGGAGTCGAGATGTGAAGGACCCGCGAGCCCGCGGATAGGTTCAGGAGACTAGATGTATATTACATGTCTCTAATATACGTTCTTTAGTAATACTTTCAGGTGCCTTAGACCATTTTGGTACAATTCTTGGTCGAAAAGATGACGCAAATATTTTACATCACCTTGAAATCTAGTTTGCATATCACGCCTCAATCAGATATGATATAACATAAAATGGACCGATGCGAGTCTCTTGATTTACCTTGAACAAGTTAGTTAACAGGTGTCGAGGCAACTGTTCTTGTAGGTTAAGTCAACTCAACTCTCTCCCCTTTTTAGGCGAGCTTTCCAGTCCACATTCAATATCAATCTAACACCTACAACCTAACATATTGCGTGGTGTGATGATAAATTGCAATCTAAGAGTTTTACTACAGGTTTCTACTTATTTCACGTACTCTTTGCTCCTCAACTTGTTGTCGAGAATGCACGAAGACAACGTTCAAAGGTCGAGAACCAAATGTGCAACTGAAGTCTTTCTTTCTTAAGACAAAACACTAGACTTGCGATGGACTACAAGTTTCATCCTTCTTATTTGCTAACAAGTTTAACCCGACTTGCCTTGATCGGAGGAAAAAGAAACACCTCCTTCGGGAATTCGATCACCTGACTCACCTCCAGTGGTAACTCCATATCCGACCACGCAACACCTTCCTTCACCCCGCTGGTAATACATTGAAAGCTAACAATATTTAGTAAAGTGGAAAGTATTGGATCCGAAGACTTTTTGAGTAACAAAATCTGAGATTGACCTGTCGAGCGCGTCTGAGGAAAAATGCAATACAACTCACATGATAAAGAAGACAGGGAACCAAGTAGGCGCCCAAGGAAATTGTCAAATATAAGAGTTGAAATTAATTTTATTTGCCATCAACAGACACCATTTCGACTTCCGAAAATCGAAATTCCATGTAAAGACCCGATGAAAACACTTCTTACGAAACAAAAAACCTCTTCTTAAGGGCCTGTTTGGCACGCATATAATTTATTATAGATATATGAGATTTGTGCACGAGTACTGGGTCAAAAGGTGCTCGCATATTTCTAATTATATTATAACTTCTCTTTGAATATATTTAATTACTGTTTGGCTCATTGTGCACATATCGGTGCACATGTCAGGGAAGTAGGGCAGTACTAGTAGCAATGGTGCTGGTGCTGGTGGAGCTTCAAGAATATATGCATGCACATAAAAGTTGAAGGTATAGAGGTCAAAAGATTATATTATTCAATTTTGGTGCTGCACATCTTGATGCGCATATTTAAAGGAAGTGCGAGCAAAAGTGCGTACTATAATATATGCTAGCCAAACGTTGGTGCACATCATGATGTGCATGCATATATTATATATTACCTTATTATTTTTGGCGGTGCACATATTAAAAAAGAACTAATATGTGCGAGCCAAACAGGCCCTAAGTCCTATTTCCATCAATTATTTAGTAATTGATCATTCCCGAATATTCCTGCTTAAATCAAACCACCCCCGTAAACCCCCGTCCTGCCTTTGTTAACCTCCCCCGAACTCCTCATGTCGCCCCAAGTTCCGAATGTTTAAGCACGAATATAGACTCACGGAATCCTATCTGGGTGGTTTTGTGCTATGATAGGAGCAATAAATTAGCAATTGCGTTCGAAGTTCTCTTTGGGGTGTACGGGATACCAGGTAAGAACTCACCGCGCTGAACGAGGCGATGCATCAATCCACCTCTCTGCCAGAGCGCAACGATGCCAATGATACATTGAATGACCCCCAAGATGACGGTAACAATCTCAGTAGACATTATTCTTCTGACTATTGTATTGCTTTCTAACTCTTGTAGCGCTTTGTGGATTTTTCGTTGATGTGCTATACGTTTTCCCGATTTATTGCTGCAAAGAAGGTGTGAGGGTTGTCAAGCGAATGTAGATTGCCAAAGCGCAAGGGTCCAATTCACAGATATAATGTCGGTTTTAGCCTGGGATAGCAATAGTAGAGAATTAGGCGGTGATTGCAATGTTGGAGCGATTTTTGAATTTCTCTGGGAAGAAAATGACAGGCCGTGCCAGAACTAGCTGAGAAGTTGAGCTTGAGGTGTCCCATTCCCGATGCACAGGGCGGAACGAATCCCAGAAGTTTTAGCCATTTATGGCCGACACCGTCTGGTGTTACCCTTGTGTTAAGTGATTGGTCCGATAGGAAGTTGCATACGGCCAGGTGGTGGCGCATCCGTCAGGCAAATAACATGACACATGTGCGTGTGTTCGTGCTCAGCAAATCACTGCCTTTTAATTTTTAGCCGAGAACACTCCCTGCACCATCTGCAGAAAAGGTCTCCGTCACTGAATTAAAATGTGGTGGTGGGCGTGGAATCGAGCCTCATGTTCCCGTTGCCTTTCCAAACCCCAGTCGATTTCATGCCACACAATCGAAAAGACATGGATTAAATCGAAACATACAGCGAGTGAGAGCGTCGAGTATCCGACTAGATGAAGCGATTGGGAGAGGGATGACAAGTAAAAATCCCATCCTAGAAAAATTGAGATGACTATATTAAACCCACACGAGAAGTGAGACTGGAAATGAGAAGTCTCGCGACGAGAATTCGCCCATTCATGATTGTCGAAGGGTGGGCTGAGGTTAGCGTGAGAACTTTTATTTCGCCAAAACAGAAAATAAAAGACCCGTCAGATTTCGTAATATATCTTAGAATCTCTAGGGTAAAGATAAAATGTATCCCTTCAATTGTAATTTTTGAAGTTGTAAACCGTTACTCGCTTAGTAGACCCATTCACACCTACTGGTGTCAAGCAATATTAAATGAAAGCAACTCCATTCCACCTGTGCACTCGCTTCTTGTTTGAAAGAGCCCAGATATGTTTCAAGCTGAGTCTGTATAGGCCAGAACCACTAGGACTATGTAGTACTTATTTCCCTCTCACTATCTTTACGATTCAATTTCAATTTTGACCTGGTACGCTTGAAAAATCATCCAAATAATTAATTTCCAGAGCAAATTCTACCAAGCCACATTAAATAGGTCGACTTTCTAGTGCCGCTAAACCCATGATTAAAGAAACAGGGTTATGAAGTTGAGTTTTAGCATCGAAACGATTCGAAAGTTATTCATACTGAAATCCGGCGCCTTGTTGTGAGCAGGAAATCCAACGACCACAGATTTGTAGAAACAATCTTTCAAAATTCACTCTAACTAAAAAATCAACCTTCTAATAGTAAGGAGCAACTCCAAACTAATCTCACAATTAAGAAATACCAAAGTCAAAATCATTTCTACAAAAGTCTACACTGTCGAATACAATGTCAAAGTTGACTTCATTGGAACAATAAAACAACTGTAGAGCGAACCAAATCTAGAAATAAACGTTGAGGAGTTATTCAATTGGCCGATGTCTCTGAAGCATTGAGGAATGTAGATATCGAAATTATTAACAAACACCGGAAGTTTTCAACGTACTGTGGTCGGTTCGAGCAAGGAAGCTTTAGATGTTCACTGTGATTTCGCTCACTAACCAACTTTCAAACTCACCCAACATGATTCAACTACTGGCTAGTATTCATGAGCTAATTGGAAATGCTCAGGGGGGTTAGAGCTGTTGAATCAAGTCTCCTCCAAAAACTTTCCGAAAAACGTGATATCGTATCACATGACTTTACCAAAGGTACCTTAACACATTTTGTGTAAGTGTTCGTCACATATAATGCCCCTGGGGCTAACACGGTTAGCCCCCAATCGCGCTATAAATAAGACCTAGATAAGTATATTATATTATGCCCCTGCACGCTCTTAAACGCTCGCTCCTAAGGCTATTCGCAAAGCCTTCGACGAATCAGGAGCGAGTATTTGTGTGCCGCTCCGTAAGGAGCAATAGTAATATATTTACAAAAGCTAATCTATAGAGCGTTACCTACCGGATATAGTAGGATATAAATAAATCACAACGAACCCCGGTAAATAAGCCTTATATCCTCCTATTAGCGTCTAGAGCTACCAGCTCCCGCTCTGCCAGATCCCAAGGCTCTCTATATCCTATTCAGTCCCCTGCTCAGGTTAATTACAAGGTAGGAGGGATAGAAATCGTAAAAACCGTCGTTTTTAGAATAGGTAATGCTATAGCTAAGGTATAGACTTTCCCTTACTTATGTGCTGCCTAAGGAAAGCTAATGCTTACATAAGCTTCTACCACTCTATAAAAACAACTTATTTATATAAGTGTTCGTCATATATAATGCCTCTAGGGCTAATATAGTTAGCCCCTAATCGCGCTATAAATAAGACCTAGATAAGTATATTATATTATGCCCCTACACGCTCTTAAACACTCGCTTCTAAGGCTATTCGCAAAGCCTTCGACGAATCAGGAGCAAGTATTTATATACTATACTAAAGCGTACTAAGGTAGAATCTATACTTATATACGTAATTTAGGCCTAATCCGAGCCCTTATAATCCAGGTTTAATCAAAGCCCTCGTAGTTAGGACTAATCGAGGTCGTATATCTCGGTTCTTTATAGAAAACGTATGTTAAGCTCTAGCCGAGAGCGAAGGCTTCTTTTAAAGTATCGTTTAAAAGAGTTACTCTTCTAGTAGCCGAGGTCCTAGATATCCTTATAGGTAAGACCGTTGTCTAATATATATTGTGCTACCCCTCTCCTAAAACTATGTCCAGAGAATTTAATAGGTATTTATATACTAGCTTTCTTAATCCTATTTCAAAGCTAGGCAATCATCCAATTCCGTAATATTAGCTCCCCCTTTAAGGTTATAAACAGGGGCTCGGCCGCCCGTTCCTCTAGTGTGTTACCCTTCCTAGGGTAGTCGACTAAGAGCTCGCAAAGTGCCTTAACCGAGCATGTAAAGGTGTTAGTATATGCGAGTACTATTTCAACCCCTTGGTAATTATAATCGGCTTTGCTTCGTTTTAGACGAAGGGTTACGTATACTCTACTAGGAGCGATAGCAACGTCGCTTCTTATAAGTTATATAGATGAAAAGGTTAAGCGATCCTCTTAAAGTTACGGGTTTATTACTATAAACTCTCCTATCCTTAAACATCCTATAAAGGCTACTTTTATAGCTATATCAAAGTTGATACTTTTACAGCTTCTAACACCTGTTAGTCCTACGAATGCCAGCTCTATGATCCTTTTAAGAATGTCTATTATAATTAGTTAAGCTTACTTAGTTAGGGTGTTTATCGTTGTCCACTATATGCTACTAATAATTCTTTTTAGCTAAGGGCTATTAAAGACGCCTTCGTCTAGCCTTCTGTCGATGTAGGCAGATCGGAGAGCTAATAAGTTCCCTATAATTATATCCAGCTTAACCTTCGTAGCCCTAAGGCCTTCTATAGCTCTCAAGGTCGTAAACTCTCCTAGAGTCTCTAGCTAGGCGGGCTAGGCTGTTTTCGCCTGTAGGATATAGTAGTCCTCGTACGTTGTTTAAATAAACTTATAGTTATCTCTTATCTCTTTTAAGAGACTGTTCTAGAGGAAGTGTTTTAGCAAGGATAAGTTAGTTCCTTACAATCGTAGCTATTTAGGTAAAGGAGAAGAGATTGGTAAGGCCCCTGCTATTAAAGGCACTAGTTAGCTATTTCCTTAGAATTAAAGCATGAAATTGTATTAGCTAGGGTATTATCCTATTCTATAATCTATCTAAGGATAACCTCGATATCGTGTTTAGCTATTTGTAGGAGAATCCTTCGTAGGACTGTATTTGCTTCGCTCTTGAGTAAAGACTTCTTAAGACCTATCTATAAGATTGAGCTATCTATATAAATGATGACTTTCTTTCTACGCTACTGTTTCGCGAAGTAGTTAAAAGCTAGGACGATCGCTCCTAGCTTAAAGATATTAATATTAAAGATATTATTTATATTATACTTAACCTTAGCTATAAAGGCTTATTCTTTTTAAAGGGAGTTACACTAGTTTTTCTAGTCTATGTTAGAGGTCTCTATATAGAACCCCCCTATACCTTCTATTAAAGCGTCTGTGAAGAGCTGAATCGCTACTCTTGCTTTACTGTTAAAGTAGTATATACCGTTATATAGAGGAAGGAATTCGTTCTACTATTTAATGTCTTTCTTAATAGTTAAGTTAAGTCGCTTTCTTAAGGCCTTTAGTACATTTATTAGGTAGCTTGCTAAGAAAACGTATAGATATAGTATAAATACCTTTCCTAGCTTAACAACGTTTAAGTAGAAGCTTAGAAAGCCTACTAGAGACTGTATTTCGTCGAGAGTTGCCTAGCCTTAGTCTAGTATAATAGACGTCAAGGATTGCGCTTTTGCTAGCTTCTCTCTTAGTAGTTTCGTAATGAATTTGTAAGTATTATACTTAATTCCGAGGATAGTGATAACCTAACCCTCGTAGTCCTTCTTCTTATTCCTTAGGACGCCTAGGAAGTTGGTTAAGAGCGTATACTAGCTATGGAAGTGGGCTACCCGCTCTTAGAGGTCTAGTCCTATATGAAAGAAGAAAATAAAGTCATTTAAGTAGTATAGTAAGAGCTTAACACTAATGCCTAGGTATGATTTAAGAATCTAATATAGTGCTTTAGCTACTAGGTTAAATAGGAAAGGGGCTATTACTAGGCCGAATAGGAGGCATATTTCTTAGTAATATACTCCTACCTAGTTAAAGCCTAATAGCCACTAGTCTTTCCGTGATACTAGGATAATTCTGAATACGTCTTTTAGATCCTTCTTTATAATAAAGCAGCCGTACCCTATCTAAAGAATAGCTGCTATAATAGCATTGAAATATAGGTACTCGATACCTCTATATTCCTTTAAAATACCATCGTTTATAGACCTCCCTACTAGTATAGAGAGGTTATAGATTATACAGAAACCACTATTACCCTTAGGTACTGCGCCTAGTAGGGAGGATATAAAAGGTAGGAGAGGGGGGTATAGTAGTACTCTACGGAGCTTTAAATCAGCCTCTAACCTACTCTTTATTATGTTTAGATTATCCTTAATAGATAGTAGATTTCTTAAAAGGATAAGCTAGTTAGGGCCTTCGTAGCTAATCTAATATCTAAAGGTTAAAATACCTACGATTACGTTGCCTAATAGGCTCGGCCTAGAGGAAGATCTCTATTCGTCTTAGTATAGAAACACAAGGTAATGCCTAACGGGGTCTAACCTAACAGGGTCTAATTACTTACTTAGTAGGATATATAACAATAGATTACCTTAGACTAGGTAGTCTTTAAGAAGACGTACCTATCTATCCCTTTTTAGCGGAGACAGCGAGTCTCTAAGTAGGCACGAGGTATCTATAACTTTATATAGCAAGCATGTATTTAGATGTGAAGGGTAAGAGGAACAGTGTACTATAGTTTTTTTAAATAACTAATAACATTCCTAGTCTCCTATAATATCTCAGCCACGGGCTTAAGTTTAAGGGTACTAGGTAACTTAGTAGTCCCCTCTACAACTTACCGTCTAGTATTTATACTCGAATTTACATCTATTGTTATACTTATATCTATTCGAATTCCATATTCAACATACTCCGTCTAGTTCTATAGCCTTACTAGGTATTATAATAGGTCTTCTATCGAAGCTTCTCTTTCTTAAGAGGCCTTATATAAGGCTTCTTTTAGAGGGGATGATAGTAAGGACTAGGTAACAGTGTTCTCGCTCTGCTAAGATTACCTAGCCCTCTGTATTCGTAACGCCGATAGAGATTACGTATTAGTACTGTTCTAGAGCTATTAGTATCACCTAGATCGCTAGATTCTATATATTCTAAACAAGGTGGATTAACCTTTCAAAGGCTATTATTACTACTATTAAATCTAGGCAAGTCTCTCTATAGATTTAGTATATAATTAACAGGTATATTATCTACGATTCTTGCTAAATTAACATCGTTATCCTAAAGTCTAACTGTTTTCCTTACTTCTTTTTAATAGTAAGGGAGTCGCCTATTACCTTAAAGGATTACTCGTTTACTACTACTAGTAGACCTTTCCCTATTAGGATATAGGCAAGGTCTATTACTAAGAATGTCTCTTTAACGATCTATGCAATATACTTTAGGTTAACTCCTAGGTGCTTGTCTAAGATAGATTTGTCTTACAAGGATAGTATCTCACTTGCTTCTTCGAGGCTTAAAGCGTCCCTAGTCGCTGCTACTGCTTACGCTCTTAAGACTAACGTTTATGCCTCTAAGGCCTTAGTCTCAGCCTATAACTTTTTCTCTTCCATAGCCGCGATCCTTATTCGGCCTTCCACTTCCGCGCGCTGGGCTCTCTTTATATGTAGGTCCTCCATCAACAGTTGTGCCCTAACTTCATCCTCCGTGAGTGCCTCTAAGTCGTTAGTATTCTAGAGGATCGTTGCGTTGGACCTCGCGTTCGAAAGGGGGGAAGAGGGTACCCCGTCGCCGGCGGGGGTATTTCTGGTTCATGCCATGTTGAAGGCGGATAAGGAGTCTAAGTAGCTTCAAATAGAGATAAGAGCTTTAGCTAGAATTGATAAATCGTAAAAACCGTCGTTTTTGGAATAGGTGATGCTATAGCCAAGGTACAGACTTTCCCTTGCTCATGTGCTGCCCAAGGAAAGCTGATGCTTACGTAAGCTTCTACCACTCCACAAAAACAACTCATTAGAACTGGATCAATGCGTGGTGTCTAAGCAGGCAGATATAAAAGAGAGCTCAGATTTACGGCATTGAAGTATCGTGGAGCATAAGTAGCTTGATTAATTTCGAACCCGATGGAACGCTAATTCAAATATCAAAAAAACGAAATGTCAAAACCCCATTGTCCAAAATACGGAAAAATGATTTCTAGTGGACTTCTCCAAGACAAGCCCTAATGAACATAATCCCTTCTATGTGACTCCTTTCCTTCCCTCTTAAAAAGTTCAAAGTTCACACCCTGGGCATCACCCACCAAAGTATCCTCTAAGGGAATCCTATCAGGGTCGTTTTCAGCTACGGGAGACATGAAAAAATCAGTCTATATAAGTTGAGACATCAGAGAGGAAGGAAGACTTACTTCTTCGCGCGAGACGGTATAATATCCCGTCTCTTTGCCACAAGGCAAGAATCCCAATGATAATTTGAAGGGTTCCAACAACCATAGTAACCATAATCTCGTCGGACATAATTGAGGTTGATGCTGGCTGAAGCAGGGTAGATTTCTTGCACATGCGGTAATTGGCGCTGCTGTAATAAAAATGCGATGGGAGGTGCCGAAGAAGGTGGCTGTGTCAACCATTTAATTAAATCAAGTTCAAGTGCGAATTAGGAAAGTTAAAAGTAGGTTAACTTTGTCATACCTACAATGGGGCCAAAAGTGTCGGATTCGCCAAAGGAGCAGTCAACCCTTCAAATGTTACTTTCGGTAGCGGAATTTAGCTGAAGGAGTGGGTTAACGTTTATGAAGACCCCCAAACACTTGTCTCCCAGGAATAGTAATTTGGAAAAAATAGCAGGTGTTATCTTACCTTAACAATCAGATTCAGATCAATTGATAGAGGTAGAAAGTATATTCCAGCCGTATCTGGGGTTTTGTACATTGGCTGTCTGGTAAGAGGGCTATCCAGTTCTTCTTGAAAATTGTGTAAAAGATTAATTATTTGATAATAAGCTAGACAAGAATCCTTCCCAAAGAAAATATGGGTAGTATGGCATTATAACAGGGCAAAGCTTCTAGCTCTTAAAAAATACAAGTCTTGCGAACACACGTTTCAGTGGAGAAAGTGCGTCTGGCCTCTTAAAAAAAAGTCTATCTTTCAAAAGGTTGTCAAAAAGTGTGGTACACTTCTTCCAAAAGTGTGGCCTGGCTGTCACAAAGTATGGTACCCTTCTTCCAAAAGTGTGACCTGGCTGTCACAAAGTGTGGCAGAGCAGCATGCAGTGCCAAGTCATGGGCCCTGGTTGTTTTCTCGGATTGAATAGTGATGGTGCTGTGGTGGTGAATCTAATTGGATGCAGCAACAGGGCAGCTGTTTTTGGACACTCCAATTGGGCTGTTTGCTGCAAACCCCCCTGCCATAACCTTCATAGTCTCTTCCGATGAACTGAAAATTGCCTTGTGGTCATGGAACTATATCCGGTGGCTTCTGCACTACATCAAATTTTATTAGCGGAGTGGTTTGATAAAACTCATGCGCCAGTGGGGAGTTGCCATTTTGTACAAGACGATATAAAATGCCATCTTCGTTGCCACAGCGCAAGAATTCCAATAACAGCCTGGAGAACCCCCAAGATCAAAGTGATCATTGGCTCCGTAGACATGCTGTAGGATAAAGGTCTACGCCGAGTGGAGATTTTCGGATTCCCAGTCGTAATGTAGGGAACTAAAGCGATAAGATATTGCCTTGTACGTATTTGGTAAAGGGATGGTACTCAAAGGTCCAAAGATGCAGGTGCATCTAATAAAAACAAGGAAGAGTTGACAGTGCGAATGGAGATCAGTCATACTTGTTACTTGCTCAAGCGAATAGTTTCCACCAGTTTTCAATATTCCGCTTGGAAAGCTGTCAAACAAATTTAATAGGATATGAGCTAACTTGTCTGACGTTGCGTCCAAGTATGCAGTCCTTTCTTCCATCAAGACGTCAAGTGCTATTTAAATATTAAAGTCTGTTCATCGTTCATCTCCCGGTCTCAAGTTGGAACCGGGCAAGTCGCTTGTGTTCACAGATACGCATTCGTTATTCGATGAGGCTCGCATGCTGCAGATATCATTTGCCAGCTCAAGCCACCACTAAAACCTGCAGTCAGCATAAGCCATTCAACAATTCGGTAAACGGCATTTTTAGCGCTTTTTATCCAATTGCAAACTACGGCTCACTCCCAATACATACAAAGTGTTGCTATTGCTTTCTGTAAGCGTGACATAGTATGGATCAAAATACAATCCAAGAATCCTAAACGCTTTCGATTAATAGCTATGCTTATGCGAGAATACCTCGCACAATAAGATAAGAAAGTTCTCGAGAACAATGTCCAAACTTCTTAGAATCTTTACCTTAGGTGTAAAGATTATAGAGATTTAAATTAATAATCTCTAACTGGGAAGAGAGAGAGAGATCAGAGCTTTAGATTACTCTACCTCTTAAAAGATAAACTAGAAATTGCTAAGAAGTGGGAAGTAGAAGTAAAAGCAGAAGCAGGGGAATAGTACTACAACAAGAAACAACCACGAAGAAGTAAACTTGCTACATCAAACCTCAACCATCATTCACCATCTATAAAGTCAGACTTCCCAAATCCAACCTTAAAAAAAGGGTATTTCATTTTCTCTTCTCAGCTAGCACTCATCTCGCCCCCCAAAACAACGACCCTATCCCCCAACTATTCCCAGAAGCGAAAAAAGATTTTGAAAATGCAAAATGCAAGATGCAGAAGGACATCCACCCCCCCTTTTCTCAACTCAACTCGAAAGAAATCTATCATGATAACATAAAATACCGCAAAACTAAACTCCATATCCATGCATATTCCCCCCATCCCATCCTCCCCTTTTCCCTCCCCCCATTCCACCCTCCCAACCCAATGGCTTCATCCCTCAAGCCTTAAGCAATAGGCGTCTCAAAAACCAAACTAACCC